>CM045760.1:209836806-210173999 GCA_025200525.1 Camellia lanceoleosa
ATGACTTGGAGTTTAGGCCCAAAAGCGATAATTAAGGAGCGAGGTTCTAGTAGGCACTTTTGTTAATTTGAGTTCACCCCACAATTGCCCATCCGCGTTCAGACTCCAAAGTGAACAGGCTACCAGGATGCCCAGAGGAGTAGAAAGAAACCCAAGCGTGGCCTCAAGAACCCACTCTAGCAAAATAGAAGAAAGAAAAGAAGAAACCAAAGCCCTCGCTGACATTTACATCGGCGATTCTTCAGCTTTGTTTGTTGATGGAAGCTCAAACCATCAAGAAGTGGGGGTAAGGAAAGTAGTGTCGGTTTCGCTAGATAGGCGAATGATAGAAGCGGTCTATTATTAGGATTTAGGATTCAAGGCCTCAAACAATGAAGTAGAGTATGAGGCTTATCGATTGCTTGTGGTTGAAGTTGGTAGCTGAGAACGGAGAGTTGATGGCAAGTGGTAGTCTTCTATGACTCCCCACTTATTGTGAATCAAGCAACAAGTGAGTATATAGCCCAAGATGAACGAATGATAAGCCTATGTTAAAAGAGGTTTCAGTTGCTTTCATTGTTCTTAAGATTTCCTACTCTGACAGTTAGTCGAGATAACAACAATCACTTGGCCAGATGCCTTGGCCAACAGCTTTGGCTAGTCGTGATAAAGTCAAGGAGCCAAGGGCGGTCATGATTGATTACTTGTAGCCGGAGGACCAAGTGTGGAACCTCTAATAACAAAATATGAGAGCAACGATTATGCTGTGGAGATGGGTCCTAAGTTGGATGGATGCAATAGTAATGTTCTTGGAACTTAGGGACGCTAGTCGCCGTATCTAATCGAAAAGAGCACACAAGACCAGACGGTTGAAGTCGGCCGATTCTTAACAACCTGGAAGAAGGCCTATGATTAACGCTAATTCATATTTAAGTATGCCAAATAAGTAATTAAGAAGAAATCCGAGTCGATTATATGTGCATTGCATCATTTTGTGTTTATATTTGTTTGACGTAGAAAGATCATTCCGTCTTAGTTTTGATTCTGAATTGAAGGCCTTATCGACTTTGGAATTGTAATTGACTTGATTTATGTGTTAATTAGGATTTATGAGATTTTATAGTAAGTATAATTAAAAGTAGATTTGGAGCGATTAAATTAGAATAACTAATGTTAATTAGTTTAGCTTATATTATTTACATGTATGCCATTGGTGGGCTTTTACAAGATTATTTCACACCTTATACATGTTTTGACTCTATCATCTTCCATCTTCCAACACCAACCGTGATAGTAAAAAGAGTGGGAGAATTGGTCTAATACTTGAGAAATTGAGCTCAAACCAAGAGGTGCTAGGAATTGTTGTCAATTGAAGAAGATTAGAGGGCTTCAACTTCAACTCTTGTAGATTCAAGCCTTTAGGTAAGGGACTAAACTCTTAATTGAGTAATTGAATTAGATTCTACAAAATTATTGGTGAATTAAGTGAATTCATGTAGGAATTGCACTAGAATTGGGAAGATTTGGGCCATACCATGCATACATGTGCATTTCTTCTAAAATTGAACATGAATTCAAAGAATTCTTTCATGCATGTATTCATCTCACTCACATTTTGGTTATTCATCATGTTTTCTATCAATTGTCAAGTTTGATCATGTTTTAAAGAGGTTGAATTCAAGAAAATTCATGTATGTTGTGTTCTTGAGGCATTTATAAAAGTTTGTGTTGGAATTTTGTACAAATGGCATACTTTTGGGCCTTAATTTCATGAAATGATCTTTTAAACCATGATATTTTGTGAGTTTCTAAATGTTTTCCAGAATTTTGGCCTAGAAGAATGGGTTTTGGGTGTTGAATTCATGTTTGAAGCTTGGGAGCAAATGAAAACCGTAATTTTGCTTCCATGCTCGGTGAAATGACTCTCACAGCTCGGCGATCCTTATTTTCATATTCTCGCTTTGAGTGAAAAAAAGGCTCGGCGTAAATTGCAAGCTCTTAGAAATTTGCGTGTTTAGATGCATGCTCGAGTGACAAGACTTGCGCTCGAGCGAGGAACTGTGTCTCACGCTCGAGCGAGCATCGAGCGGGCGTCGAGCGGAGATTTCATGCAACGAACTTTCACATTTATAGACCGCTCGGCCGAAGAGTCCACGCTCGGCGACTACTCCATGTGGCATGTTAAGCTCGGCGACAAAAGCCATGCTCGAGTGAGACCCTGTTTCAACAAAAATTTGGCTAAGTGTTTCAATTACATTTTGCATCCTCATTTCATCCTAGGCATTCCTAGGCCATGTTTAAGACTCCATAATGAGGTTAAAGGCTAGAGCCACACTAGAACAACAAAATAAGTTATGTTCAACCCAAGTGTGTATTCATGAATGTATCTATCATGTTATGTAGGTCGCACCCAAGATAAGTGAATTGCCCACTACATATAAAATTCAGCGACTAAATGCGTATAAGAAATCATCTTTATTTAACTATGGGTTAATGTGTTTTAATTTAATTATATCTATTTGAATTGAAATTATACATTGAGTTCAACTTCAAAATTGAAATTACCGACCTTCATGGGTTCAAAATCAAAATTTAGTACTTGGATATGTTAGTGGGAATTTTTAGAGCTATTTGGGAAAGTTAATTGGGAATTTATTTCACTGATTAGTTAAGGTGTGTTTGGGTGGTTAACTCTGCACATTTGCAAATTGAAGGCCTTAGAGCTTGAAACTAGAAACGGACTATATAGTTATGATCAGCATAATTTTTAAAGTCTTTTGGAAAGTTTAATTGAAATTTGATTTCGTACGATTCATAAGGGTGCGTTTGGCACTTCTAATTTGTGATAAGCTATATATATATAGTGGAATGTATAGATGTATATAAGACATATGTGTGAACTCATCTCTTGGAACCCAAAAATATCTAAAGGAGAGGGAAGACCTTGAGAGAGAAAGGAGAGAGTTCTAGAGAGAACCCAAAGAGAAGAAAGGAGAAGAGTTGGAATGAAAGAGAAAATCAAAGATTTGGCTTGAAATCATCATGGTTATGCAACAACAAGTGATGATAAAAGGCTTAAGATAAGATTCTCCTCTTAATTCTTGAAGATCATAAGCTAAAGAGTGAGTTTTCTTGGGTTATCTATGATTATATGTATGGGTTTTGTTTCTTCAAGTAAGAAGATGTTGAATTTTGGATATAGCATGAATTTATGCTACAATCTAATTTATTGTGGGAGTTTTATGGTTCTTAAAGAGGCTAAAGAGATTCCACCATGAAAGTGAGCTGGACCCCAAACCATGTCCACTTTATGTTTTGTGTTTTAATTCTTAATCTTGTTCTTGTAATTGGGAAATTGAGTAATATTTTGGAGTTATGGTTTTGGGTAGAAGCTAAGAATGTGAAATTTAACATGTGTTGAAGAGTTTTGGGCTTTGATTTACAATTGAAGTTTGATTTTGAAAATGAGAGGTTCCAAATCATATAGCCATTTTCGGTCTGGTTTTACTACCAAAGCATGCGTCGCGATCCATTTCCAACATAGGATTTGATTATGCTAAAAAGCACGTGGTCCCACCGTGAAGCCTATTTCCTGCGTCTTGGGACAACCTGTTAGCCAATTTCAAATAAGCATATCTCTTGCATCGGACTCGTTTGAGTGATTCTTGAGCCTAAATTCAAGCCCGAAGTCTAGTTTCTAATGGTGGTGGTCTCACTCCAAAATTCTAAGTATACAAATAGATATACCCAAATTAGTGACAATTATTCACTTTCTATTTACCGATTTTATACCATTTCTTCTTGTAAACCATTTTCCTTTTGATTCCTCCTATTTTATGAGATATGGATTATAACCTATTGAGGACTAATGAGTTTAGAACCGATATGACTAATTGGTTAAAGGGCAAAGAAAGGGATCGGGTAGGTTCTTATGTTATTCTATGTGCATTGTGTTTGTAGGTCAAGGCGAGGACATCGTCCCACATTACCTGGAAGCCATCCTTTGTGGTAATAGTAGTTTAACGATATGTTTTACTCCTTTCTTGTGCTTATGATTTATATATCTTTGTTTGAGAATGACATATACTACTGATATTGCGTTTTGATTGAATTAATGGACATGATTGAACAAGAGCATTGATATGGACCTAAGGTCGTTCTGTCTTGATAATAGAAGTGGGCTGCTGAGGCATTATGATGTGTTGTGTATGACTCATGGCCTAAGGCGAGGAGATGGAGACATGTCGATGTTCTATCTACCTATAATGATATAGATTGTACATGACTAATGGCTCTATGCCAAGGAAGATGGAGATATCTTGATGTTCCTTCTTTCTATATTGCTTTGAATTGTCGTTATATTGGGCCCAAAGGCGTTTATTATGATACATGGGCCTAAGGTGGTTCTGTATTAAATGTGGGCTGAGGCGTTTTGAAATATGGTGTGGATAAGACTTGTATATGGTTGGTTTGTTACATGTATATTTATATTCTCCAAGGCTATGCTCATTCACCTAACCTCCTTACATTGCTATTATTCTTGAGCCTTGCTCACTCCGTTTTATGTATATTTATGTAGGTGAGCCATCGGGGACCCGACACTAGAATTATGTCGAGGTCCATCTCTTTGTCAAGCCACGGTTCGCCTCTGCGTTGAGCTTTCATTTTGTATTGGAAAATTTTGTGGCTCATTGAGTCTTATGTAAGTGTATGTGAGATCTATATAAATTACGTGATTGTACATGTAAATATGGAAATGTATTTAAATGCTTAAATCTATTTAAGCCAACATGTATACAAAAAGCTCAATGGATGTTATCTTATATTGATATTTGCTTCCACTAAGGCCCCATATTTGAATAAATAAATATTAAGTGGAATTTTGTTTGAGGCCTATGTCACTGGGCGGTCATGGACCAAACTTTTATGGCGGGTTTGGGTCGTGATAGCAGCTACTAATTCGAACTACAGGTTATTTGTGAGTAATAACTTTGTAAGTTATGTTCAATGTTAAATATTTTCTGAACATTATGATATGAAATGATTAGTTTCTGAAATGCTATGCTATGTTTGAAAGGAATGAATGATTGTCCAAAATTCTAAAAGTTATTCATGGCATCATTAACATCGTATGATATGCGTCCCTTTATGGGTCATCGGTCCCTTCTTGGTCATCAGGTCGGAACGTCTATGTGCACATGAGTCATCAAAAAGCCTTCATGGCAGTCCCTTGTGGGTCATCGGATTTGTTGATATTAATGGGTATGCCACGTACCATGATATGATATATGTTTAAGATTTGAATACAAATGTAACCATGCCAATGAATCTACTCTATTATGACATCCGATCATGTACAAGACTTTGTTTCTGTATAGACATCATTCAGTAAAATCATTACTCTGTTATTATTCACTGGGCGACCGCTCACTATTTATATTATGTATGTCGGTGGGCATGCACATGACTAGGCCCAGAGTTAATGGACTAAGTTTGATTTTGTCAGCCAACCGTTGTATCTCCCGAGGAGGTTCTGATTGAAGTCAAGTTTCATGGCTGTTTTTGTAATCATGTTAGACTATGTTATGTTTGGCCAAGATGTTTGATAACGTGTACTTGGAGTGATGTGTAAATATTGCATTTATGTTTATAAAAGTTTCAAGTTATCTGCTCCATGTATATCAGCACAGTTATATGGACTATGTATGTCTTGATTATTTATATTAGCCCTTGCTATACGTTATTATGCCAATGAGGCCTTTGGTAATCCAAGGATTACTAGCTGATTACGATGCTAAACCCACGAATTCGGAGTTTGGAGTCGTGTGACGGAGTTTGACAACGACAAATGGCCACCTCTGGAGTTCCTTCTTTGGACCCTTTTTTGAGATGTGTACATCCTCCCGAGTTGAGGACTTTTGTATGAGATTCATGAAAAAGTCTGTGGAAGCCATCTTGAGGCGGATCACTTGCTCATAGGGCCATCACTCAGGGATACTGGTGGCCCTACATGTAGAAGGATGCTGAAGTCTACGTCAGAAAGTGCGAGAAGTGTCAAAGGTTTATACCTTTGATACATCAACCAGCAGCAGATTTGAACCCAGTATCCAGCTCTTGGCCATTTGCCTAGTGGGGTATAGATCTTGTTGGACAACTGCCCCAAGCAACTGGGCAAAGGAAGTTTCTGTTGGTAGCAACTGACTACTTCACGAAGTAGGTAAAGTCTGAACCCCTTGCGAAGATTCGAGATATTGATGTGAAGAACTTCATATGAAAGAACATCATCACCAGGTTTGGGATCTTAAGGGCAATAATAGCAGATAATGGTACATAGTTTGACAATAAGCTAATCAAAAGCTTTTGTGCAAAGTACAAATCAAGAACTACTACTCTACTCCAAGTTTCCCTCAAAGCAATGGTCAGGTAGAAACATCTAATAAGACTATCTTGGATGGAATGAAGAAGAAATTTGGGCGACAAAAAGGAAGTGGGTAGAAGAGTTGCCCAATGTGCTCTGGGCATATCGGACTACGCCGAGAAGATCAACTGGGGAGTCTCATTTTGCCATGGCTTATGGCACTGAAGCAGTTATCCCATTGGAAGTCAGCATCCCTAAAATTAGAACCCAGGGAGTAGAGAATGGGACTAACGAGGCATTCTTGGCCTGAGATCTGGACTCTTTGGAGAAGAAGAGAGAAGCGACAATTTGGCGGGGCATACTAGCGGCGACTTGCTAGGACTTACAAAAGAAGGTCAACCCAAGAGAGTTCAAAGTTGGGAACCTCGTCTTGAGGAAAGTTGTCGGCAACAAGAAGGATTCTAGAGAGGGCAAGCTTGGCCCCGGGAAGCCTTATAGAATCATCTCGGTTGCCGACAATGGGCATATTGGCGAAGACACTAATGGCAAGGTGTGATACCCTGTTAAAGTAATGCAGCTAATTAGTCCTTAACTTGAGTATGATTATGTGTTTAGCATGAGTTTATGTGCCATTTGTGAATGTATGTGATTAAAGTTCTATCTGTTCACCGTAGGAATATCCGTTTGAATAATTTGCTTTGGAAATTAAATTGGAGACCTTATCGGCCACGGAACCTGAAATCGATTACGCCATTGTGATTGGCATAATTTTTAGAACCTGCGGTGAAATTTAATTGAAAAATTGATTCAGGCCAGATTAAGTCGATTAAATTGTTAAATTAGTGCCCAATTACTTTAGTAATATTATATTGAATTAGTGGGTTATGTTGTAAAGGGGCACTACACCCTCAATTCTCCTCCCTTGTTGCATTTTGGCTGAGTTTGAGCTCTAAAATATAGAGAGGGCCGGTTAGAGTGAGGGAGAGAGAAACCATTGAAGATTTGCTCTAAAAGCTTGAGTAATTTGAAGGCTAGCTCAAGAATTGACTTTGGCTTGTGAAGATTAAAGCTTCTAGGTGAGTAATTCTTGGATTATAGTTTGTAATTCTGTGTGCTCAAGCTAATTTGGTGATCAAGAGTAAGATTGAAATGAAATTGGGTTGTATTTGTTGAATTGAAGCTTAATATGTGCATACATATAGGAAATCACCTTGATATTGCATGTTTGAGCACAAATGTGTATAATCCATGTGAAATGTTAAAGGAAACTCATGTCTTGATCACCATTTGTGTTATCTAAGTTGAGAATGTGGCTAATTCATCACATGCATGTACAATTTGAGAGGATATGAGCTTGAATGCACGAGTTTGTTATGTTGGTGTTGGGTTTGACATATTTTGGGACATGCATGTAGATAAATCAAGAAATTGAGCTCCATAATGTTATAATCTTGCATTGGTGCCATGTTAGTATGATTATATTTGGGATTTGAGCCATTGCATGTAAGTATTGTGGTGGAAAGTCGAAATGAAGCTCAAGAACACAATTGCAGGTTTTCGAATTTTGAGGTCCTTCGGCGGGGAACATGATGCTCGAAAGGAAAATCGTGCTCCGGCACTTTTGCGAGTTGAGTGTCCGCTCGGCGGATATCTCAAGCTTCGGCGGGGAGTTTTGTAAACGAGCCTTTCGCTCGGCGCTCTATTCCTTCAAGTCTATTTTTCATGCAACCAATACTTTTGTAGGCCTTAAGGGTCCGCTCGAGCGGGGAAGGTGACGCTCGAGCGGGGACCCTGTTCTCTGAAATTTTGTATGCTCGTTCTGTGTTTTGTTTTCCGTTCTCTTCCACTTGTAAGCACTCTTAGGCATATGTTAAGCATTGTAAATGAGTTAATGAGATAAGAATAAAGCCTAAAGAGGAATATGTGAATCAAAGAACGGATTGAACTATTAGTGACCCCTTTTGTGTTCATGAAATATATAGGGTCAAGCTCCAGGGCAAATCCACAAGCCGATCACTGTGAGTAATGTCGATATTCGAATGCTTGTGAATGTCCAATTGTTTATTCCCTTATAAGCTTTATGAGTTGCTAATTGGGATTGTGGACCAAAGGTCGTTTTGATAAACATAAATGGACCAAAGGTCATTTTGGTAAACATAAATGGACCAAAGGTCGTTTTGATAGAATTGAATGGACCGAAGGTCGTTTTGGTAGAAATGAATAGACCGAAGGTCGTTTTGACATATGTGAATGGACCAAAGGTCGTTTTGACTTATATGAATGGACCGAAGGTCGTTTTGACATGAGCGAGTGGGCGAAGGCCATTTGACAAGAATGAAACGGGCGAAGGCCGTTTTTTGACATATAAATGAGTGGGCCGAAGGCCGTTTTGACATGAATGGAAATCTGAATGGGCTAAAGGCCAGAATGCTGAAACTATAAGTCACTTGATTTGAAATTTGTATAATTATATATCTTTTAAATAGAAATATGAATTGGGCCTAAGGCCGTTTAGACTGTTGTTCTACATTGTTATGTAACCGTATTTGATATTATTCATGGGCAATCGCTCCGCTCATTCATGTGTTTGTAGGTGAGCGAGAAGTCCAAACCCCCCTAGTGAAGTCGCCATGAACAACACGAGTTTTAGAGAAACTGACCTTGTGTCTCATACGAGACCCATCCTTGCCATTTTGTTATGCATTTACGTTTTGTCTTGTTGGCAAGGGCTTTGTGTATATTTGTTTATAGTTTGCTATGGGTTGGCTCAATTTAGATGATCTGTCAGCAAAAGTTTATGCCCTTTGTACTTTTGATGTGGGTTATTAATGTATATGTGTATGGTTTGTTTGATGTGCATATAAGCATGGCTCTATGGACAAAGTTTAAATTTTGCTTCGTTTGGCCCCTTTACTCTGACGAGTTAAATCTGTTTTGGTCTTAGGCGTAGGTAATCACCAGGATTCTTGGCGATTATGTCTTAACCCATAGGCGGGTTGGGTCATGACACAAGGAGTTGCCAAGACCTGGAACATTTGCAATCTGAAGTTTTTTTATCATTAGTTTTTGTTTTTGAAGTTTATGTCATAATTTTATTAATTGAAGTAATAATAAAATTCTAGTTTGATTTTATAAATTCAAAATTTGTGCGATAGGTTGGGTACTAGTCCTATGATGATGTTCTGAATGAAACATGACAAAGAACTTAGACTTATTATATAGCAGAGTTGAATTATACTTGCATATAATAGAGTTGAACTAAATTGGCAATGTTTTTGAATAAAACATGATGAGTAACTTAGACTTGTTATATGGCGGAGTTAAATTATACTTGCATATGATAGAGTTGAACTAAGTTGAATTAACTTAGACTTGTCATATCGGCCAAGTTGAACTCAGTTGGATAAAATCAGACTTGCTTAATGTGTCGGCAGAATGGAACTAAGTTCACTTTAGTTAGATTAACAGAGAAACCAAGGTCGAACACCTCGGCTAATCTTTGTTTGAATCTGACTTCAGCAAAAGACCATAAATGCATAATGTGAACTTAAGTGGAACTTAGGTTCACATTAGGGGGTAGGGAGCAGGAATGATAAATAAGCTTGAGAGCTTGGCACTTATTGAATTTTTAGAAGAAATTTACAAGTTAGACTGGGCTTGGCACTTGTTGAAAATTCAAAACAATTTACAAGTTGATGTTAGCTGAGATAATAAGGGAAGGGGTATCAGAATTATTCATTACCCGAGATAACCAACCAAGCTGTCAGGCTTGGAAGGCTTGGAAGGGTGAAGTCCTGCTAGAAGACAGTAAATACAAGTAATGGAAGAACACTTGTAAAAATATTTGGATCAAATATTTTTAAGTGTTGTTGACCAAGATCACAATAAAAGGTGAACTTTGAGGTAGTTTGGTCGAGGTAACCAACTATGGGTGGATCAGTAATACTTGTCCAAGGTATTCTAATTTGAAGTAATCACTCAAAGAAAGTTACGGAAGTGCAAAAATATTTTAAGTATGGGCGTACAATGCATAGAAGAAAAGCGATAAAGCATAAAGAAACAAGCATACATTAAAAGAAAAGAAGGCATGCATTTAAAGAAGAAACTTATTAGGATCAAAAGGCATATCGGCCTTGCATAAAAGACTACTTGTCCAGCTATAAGAAATGGCACTCCGACCAAAAAAAAAAAACTAACACAAGTAATCAAAAGTGAAAGGAAAAAGTACTAAAAAAAGAAAAAGTTCAAAGGAAAGAAGGAAAACTAAGCACTATGATCCTTTGCAGTAGTGTCAGATTGATCAGCCTTGGCTCTTGGTGTTGTATCGGCCTCGGCAGACAGGTGTTTTGATTTCTCAGCCTGTATCTCGGCATCAATTTCAAGAAGAGTCTTGTCTAGGCTTTTCTCGGTAGCACAATCTCGGTCTCAGATGCACCTTTTTCAACATAGGTGTTTTTAGGGACCTCATCCTCCTCATCATCTTGAGTCAAGTCCAGGACTTGCTCATTCAGAGTTGGGGATTTGACCCCAGAAGCTGCCACTTCTTTGGACTTGTTGGCCTTGATATTTTCTTCTGTCTCAGCCTCGTCCTGAAAGTGGCTTGGAGTGGGAGGGAATCGTAAGGGAAGTCGGCTGGCGTCGTGAAGAGACGAGTCGTTGGGAACGGCCAACTCCTTCAATGCATCCATCCATCCAAGGGTATAACCCTTGTTGCATACTGGTTGACTTGCTTCTTATAGGCGTCCTAAACATCTGCTACACCTTGACGTCGCCTTTTATCAACAACTTTGAGCTTGGCCTCTTTTGTGGCAAGCGTCATTTGGAAACTTGGTTTGAGCCTCGGCCTCATTTTCATTTGCTTATTTTGCTTTGTGCAATCGACCTCGGCAACATTTTCAATAGCTTTGACTTTTTCCTCGACCTTGCTTTTGGCGGCCAAGGCAGCCTTGTTCTGGTCTAGCAAGCTTCGGATGTGAGCCTCGGCCTGGTTTAACAAAGAAAGGAGCTTGGCTGCCTCCTTTTTTTTGTCGGTCAACTCCTTCTTGAATGCCTCGGTCTTTACTGCAAATGAGTTACCTTGCTGGATGGCCTGCAAGAATTGAAACAGAATAGTAAAAATTTGGCTAAGTGTTGAAAGACTTTAAAAATAAAGTAAAGAGACTTACCAGGATGCAATCTTTGCATCATTAGTGTGTAGTTCTCATACTCAAATCAACTTGGCCATGCAGTTGAGGTCGGCGATGTGAGCAGCGGTAGAAATGGCGCAAACTTCCGCCTTTGTCGAGGTCTTTGTGCACAGCTAACAAAGGTCGGTCTCCCACCCTGACAAATGGGACCCAGGGCTCGTCAGCTTGGAAAGCACCAGGGTGAGTAGAACCTTCGGACCTTGTTTTTTTTTTGTGTGGGGTTTGTCGGATGCCTCGGCCTCGGTAGGTCCTTCTCGGATGAAGGCATTCTTCTCTATTTTAGCCAATTTGGAAATTGGCATTGTGTCCTGAACTCAACCGGTGGCGGTGGCCCTTTTCACCCTTTGACTTTAGGCTTAGGTTGGATTTGAGAAGGAGAAGAGGAATGGTCGATGTAGCTCAACTTTTTGCGCTTTTTCGAGGCGAATAAGCTCTTCAGTATCGGACTCCTGCAATTCTGAATCTGATCTCATAAGTGTGCAATGCAAAATAGATAAACACTAAAGAGTCTAAATTTAGCAAATCTTTTGGAAAATTGATTTTGGATCAAAATACCAAAAATAGACTGCTTTGCCAGATACAAAGTCGCCACCTAAATATTTTTGAAAAATTTAGGACACCTATGACTCGTGCCAAAGGCCACATGTCCGTCATCACCAAGATTGTCTCGGCTCGGGAACTTGGGTATGAGAGGGGAAAGGTCATGAATTGAACACCCAGCTTAGATCAAAGATCGGCCTCTACTAATTATGATGTGAATCTTATTTCGTTATATGCTCTTGTTCGATTATTAGGCTAGTATTATTATGTGATGCACACACACAAGTATAGACTAATTTGCAAAAATTAGAACACTTGATTCATGTTTATTTTTGAAAAATTGTTTCGAATATGTACCACTTGAAAAAGTGATCTCATATGAACATTATTCAAATTATTCCAATTCAAGCAATTAGCCTTCATCCACAGGCATCAGAGCAATTTATCAATTAAGCACTTAGTCTCATGGCAAGCATGCTAGACATAGCAACAATCACACTTATGCAATTATGCTAAAGCAAAAATGCTCACATAGTACTCAAGGAAAGCCAAAAGAAAAGAGTTAAAAAAATGTATGCTCTAATTAATGCAACATGACTAATGCAACACATGTAATATGCAATTACTAGGCTCGGCTACTAATATGGCATATGAATCAAGTTGATAGCATACAGTTTAAGTACCTTTTTCAAAGAAGTATTTAAACGACAATGCAAGTTAGCATGATGAACAGGAGTCTTAATGTATGCAATACAAGTGGATGCAAGGCATGAGAGATGCTAAACAAAACATGATGCCTTAAACTAACCATCAAAAGCAGTTAAATAAAATAGAGAAAGACATGGGGTTGGAAGATATACACGTTATTACAAGTTTCTTATTTGTCACACAAGAGGGTTCGAATAAACTAACTAGCTAAGCTAATTATTATGAATTAACTAACTATTATAAAACAAATTAAACAATGCTAGCTTAATTATTACAACAACAAATTAAAGAACTAATTAATTACAAGACAAATTTAACTAGCTATAACTAATTAATTACAACATAGAACTAAGCTAAGTAACTAAACTAAACAACCCCAGGAAGCGAGGAGTGTTCATACATGTGCGCAAATTTCCGCCCGAAAAGGCCACTGTTTTGCTACCAGGAAGCCTCTGTTGCACAGTTAGAACACTTGCACTATTTTTCACCTCAAAATCAGCTCTGTTCCATTTCAAAAAGCCACTGCTAGGTTTTGTAAAGGTGGCTGGCATGCCAAAAGTGGTGGCTTGTCGTCCAGAAATAGTAGCCTACTGACCACTGATGCTTGGTTATTCCCTTTATGTGAGAGAAAAGCAGTAAAACAGGAATTCTCAACAGTTGTTTGCAGAACTTACCACTCCTTATAATCAAATAGCTCAAATGAGTGGTAAATTTGATTCACAAACCATCAATCGATGCAATTTCATTACATGATGGCCTATGAACCAAAGTGTGCAAGTTCAATAAATGTAACAAATAAAAGACTCTCAAACTCCCTTCCTATCATGGATTGATCAAGGGAAGTGGTTGACATTGATTCTTGAACCGTTTTCATTACGAACAAGTATGAAACGATTCAAGACTCAAGGATTCAATTAACGTCCGATTGAACTCTAAGTAAGTTATTATCTTGCATCATTTTTAGTCCTTATTTTATTACTCCATTTTAATTACCAAGCATTCTTTAGTAAATTAAGTCCAAAGGTGAGCTTTAAGTCCTCTAATGGAAAGAAACATCAAACCAAGAGTTGTTTTAGGCATGAGGGAAGTGTTATGCCGTTGGTAATGAACCCCCAAAGAGATTAAACCATTAAGCACAAGACCTCAATCTCATATTTTAAACAAACAACTAGTTTGAACCAACTTTCAAAGCAAAGCAAAAGCCAAGAAAGGAGGGAGGTTGCAGAAGTGATTAGGGGTGAAAACAAGTATGGAAAGCCATAAACAAATGCTATCAACTCAAATAAGTAGGTGGCTAAAGCCTAAACCACCAAGCCTATGAGGACAATTACACTACATAAACTACAAGCATGCAATACAAGGCTCAAATGCAACAAGAAACTAAAAAAAGTCCTAAAATAGTGCTAAATCAGTCTTAAAACATGCTAGAATTAAGACAAAAATAGCTAGAACAATAAGCCAAAACATGGAGCTATGTAAGCTAGTAAACAAAGTAAAAGGAGGGGAGGCTACCCCTCCATTTTGGACTTCAAAACAACATTTTAGCCTCTGAAAAAGTTCAGAAATTTAGTATTTAAAACCTCAAAAAAAAGTAGTGTAAAGGTGGGAAACACAAGGGTAAAGGCTAAAGAAGCAAGGTGAAAAGAAAGGTGAACCACCCTTCCACCCTTTAAGGCCTTAAACCACAAGTTTCAGCCCAAAATTACAGAGTTTATGCAGTCCAAAAATCGTAGGAAAAGAAGCAAACAAAGTAAGGAAACAAGCCAAGCCTTATACCTCTTGAAGAAGAGAACACTTCTAAGTAACAATTTAACACACACACACCTCAAGAGCTCAAAGTAGGCTCAAAAGTACCTCATCTCAAAAGATTACAAGGTTTGGTTTAGAGGGTATAGCCAAAGGCCCAAGAAATTTGCAAGAGAGGGAGAGAATTGTAAAGAGAGAAAATATTTTGCTCCAAAATTTTCCAACCATAAAGATGGAAAGAGAGGTGTAGACACCCAATTTTGACCGGCCCTAAGACTTGGGCACTTTCTTTTGATTACCCGATGATGACAATTAGAATGTGTTTCTCGCAGAATTCTCAGTAAAAGAAATAGAATTTGAACTTTAATCCCAACCTTCACCATTATGGCCAAATTATTTTAAAATATTAAATATTTCATTAATTTAGTTTTTTTTTGTAATTTTTCATAATTTTATGTGTTTGTTCATATTTTTGGTGTATTTAATATATATAAAAAATAAAAAAAAAATATATATATATATTATTATATTATATGTTTAATATTATTATATTATATGTTTAATGTTTTATATATCATTATATGTGTAGTATTTTGATATAAATTATATATTTTTAGATATTTTATATATATTATATATATATATTATATTATATATATTATAAAAAAATATATAATAATAAAACTTTTCGATGTCGGCAGCCGACATCCGCTCAACTAAACGCATATATATATATATATATATATTATATTATTATTTTATGCCTATATAAGGCATTGAATCAGAGGAATTCTAGAGGGGTTTTTTGTTGGAGAGCATTACATGGGAAAGGAATTGAGAGAGGGAGGAATTGCAGGAGAAGAATTACGAAGGAGAGGAATGCGAGAGAGCATTCTATGAGAAGCATTACGAGAGAGGTGCGAGGGAGAAAGAGTCTGAAGAATGATATTTTTATTTCATCAATACACCATTCAAAAAACAATCACTAAAGTTTTAATTCTAAATTTTGGATTGAGAATTGAGAACATATTCCATAGACTTGAGAGTAGTCAAAAGAAAGTTTGTGACTCAGAAAATTCATCATTTTCCCAAAAGGTGAGTTTTCGTCAATTGTCATTTAATTTAAAAAATGTGATATACTTTGTTTAAATACTTTATTTACTTCGTTTTATAACTTTTTTTATCGCTTTAATGGGATGGCTGCACCATTCACATATCTGCTGTAATTTAAATATTGTATATAAATTGTTGTATTTATTACTTTAAATAATCTATCCCGACGGTGAATAGTAACCTCCGGCGGTGAATAGTAACCCCGACAATGAATAGTACCTCCGGCGGTGAATAGTAACCCCGGCGATGAATAGTACTTCCGGCGGTGAATAGTAACCCCATCTATTTAATTTTGCTCGCTTTATTATATGCTATTTAGGGGACTGTTTAATTTATTTCAACGATTTATGTTTTAAATATCAAGTTTGTTTGTACTAACCAATTAATCAATTTCGCATAATCATCTTTGCAACCTCCCTCCATTCTTTGCTTATTTCGATTAAAAAGTTATGAAAAATTAAGATTGTGATTCAAGTATAAGAAATGAACTCTTCCATGCTTAATGGTTTAATCTCTTAGGAGGTTCATTACCAAAGGTATAAAATGCTCTATGCTTAATGGTTTAATCTCTTTGGAGATTCATTACCGACGGCATAAAACGTTTTATACTTAAGAGATTCATTACCAAAAGTATACAACGTTTTATGCTTACTGATTTAATCTCTTAGGGGATTTACCACCAAAAGCATAAAACGTTCTATACTTAACGGTTTAAATTCTTTGGAGGTTCACTACCCCAAATGTATACATGTTCTTATACTAAAGCACAATCTTTTATTTTTCGTTTCTCTTTATTCATCAGTGTGTTTACTTTTAAGGGACTAATTGACCCTTGGAAATCACTAAGGAAAGTGTCATTATCACTTATTATCAAGTTTGGATTTTAAGTCAGTATCACTCAAGTTTGGGTTTTCCTAAGTCATTATTACTCTTTTGAGTTTGACTAGTCCTTGTTGCACATCTTGAGTTTGACTTGAAATCCCTAACTTGTACATAAGTTTGACTCTTCCTTTGTAATTTCCCCCAAAGAATTTATCACCTGTTTGTTTACTGTTAAGGGACTAATTGACCCTTGGAAATCACCAAGGAAAGTGTCATTATCACTTATTATCAAGTTTGGATTTTAAGTCAGTATCACTCAAGTTTGGGTTTTCCTAAGTCATTATTACTCTTTTGAGTTTGACTAGTCCTTGTTGCACATCTTGAGTTTGACTTGAAATCCCTAACTTGTATGACTCTTCCTTTGTAATTTCCCCCGAAGAATTTATCACCTGTTTATTTACTGTTAAGGGATTAATTGACCATTGGAAATCGCCAAGGAAAGTGTCATTATCACTCATTATCAAGTTTTATTTCAAGTCCTTATCACTCAAGTTTGGGTTTTTCTAAGTCATTATTACTCTTTTGAGTTTGACTAGTCCTTGTTGCACATCTTGAGTTTGACTTGAAATCCCCAACTATACATGAGTTTGACTCTTCCTTTGTGATTTCCTCTGAAAAAATAAGGTTTATTAGGGTTAAGTAAACCTTGATTTTCCTTTATTGCATTTAAGACTTAGTGGATGTAAATATCATTTTTGCACAAAGCAGGAGAAAATATAAAGAAATGGGCGGGTAATAAAAAGGCTAATAAAATTGGTTAAAATTGGATTACAACCGACATAAAGAACCAATATGATTAATTGAATTGATTGACGTTATACAAATTTATTGTGTCAAGGCTTGCCTTACATCAATTATTGTAATAAATTAAACAGCCCCTTTCATTTATTATTCATTCGTTTTGTAATAATTATTTATTTGGACACTTGGACATTCGGACCCTCTGCGTGAGGCGCATTTGGACATTCGGACCCTCTGCGAGGCGAACAAATTTGTAATAATGTGTATGTCTTCCAACCCACGTCTTTCTCCCTTTTATTTACCGACTTATGATGGTTAGATTAGGGACATCATGTTTAATTTAGCATTTTCCATGATTTGCATCCATCTGTTTGCATGCATAAAAGTTGACTCATCATATTATTCAAATGTCAAATTCAAACTTTTTGCTTGAATACATGCTCTATCACATGCCTTGAATTGACTGCATGCCATGCTAGTAGCCGAGCTTATTACTTGCACATTGTATGTATTGCATTAGCCATATCGCATTAATTAGGATCATGCATTTTTCTAACTATTTACTTTCTTTTGACTCGCCTTGGGACATAAGGTAAGTTTTTATGCTTTAGCATATTGCATAAGTGTGATTCTTTGTCATATCAAACATACTACCATGAGGCTAAATGCTTACTTGATATACTGTTTGAATGCACGTGGATGAAGGCTAATCACTTAAATTGGGATACTTTGATTCATGTATATATGAAATCACCATTTTCGATGATACATATTCAAAACATTTTTTAAAACAAACATGGAATCAAACGTTCTAACTTTTTGTGAAATTAGTCTATACTTGTATGTTACATATAGAACAAGAGCATATATTGTACATAATCACATCATGATTAGTAGAGGCCGATCTTTGATCGGGTGAATGGAAGTGTTCAATTATTGACCTTCCCTCTCATACCTAAGTTCCCGAACCAAGACACTTTGGTAACGACGGACTAATGGCCTTTAGCACGAGTCATGGGTTTCTAAATTTCCCAAAATAAATATTTAGGTGGCGACTCTGAAATCATGATCCATTTTGGCATTTGATTCAAACATCGATTTTCCAAAACAATTTGGGATATGGACTCTTTTGTGTTTTCCTTTGTTTCACATTGCACTTGTGAAATCGAGAATCGAACCAACACACAAGTGGAGTCCATTGTAAGGCTATTTCATTCTTAGAAGGGGCATAAAAAGCCGAGCTACAAGAGGTCTCTTATATATAGACAAACATTAGAAATATCAATACACACATGTGTAAGCAAGTGCATGCATCTGTGACAATAGGCATATGAGGCAAAAATATCTGTAAAACACACTTGTGGCTAGCGGGCCACTAATTCTAGCCGAGGTCACACAAGTGGCTAGCGACCAAGATCGATGGCAGTAGCCAAGTGGTGGCAGTGGGTCCCAAGGTTTTCAAGCGAAGAACTATGGTTGTGGGCCAAAACAAGGCAAGAGGTGTATAGGGTTTGAAGGCTCAAAATGTGGCATTGTTGAGGACTTGAGCACTTGACAATCATATACACATTCATCATTGGGTGTGCAAGTGGTGATGTCCAAGTCGTAAGGGTGGTAAAAAATGGGGTGTCTCTGAGTTGCCCTCTTTATGAACTCAAAGTCATGAAATGGCGTGAGTGAATGTCAAAGCCGAGAGGCGACCCATTTTGACAAAGTAGTAAGACTTGGACAAACAATTAAGAAAAAAATTAAATGGTTAGCGCCCAAGAAGTGCCTCGTATCCTTTGCAAGGAATCAAACCAACGTAGTTTTAGGGTAAGATGCAAATGATATGCATAGAAAACCTTGAAAATTTGGACTCACCGCGTTTTGCAAAAGTCGGCTATTTGAAAACTCATGATCATGCAAGATGATACAATAAGCAATAACAAATCACGATAAGCAAGATAACAAGATAACAACATATGAATGAGTAGCTTCAAGCTTAAAACCAACCTTGAGTTCCATGCAAAAAATCTAAAACATACTCTAACCACACCAAAAAGTGGGACAAGGGAAAGAAAACCATTTCGGGGTTGTGTTTCACACATCCTGATAAATAAAGAAATGAAAACCGCTCGGGGTCGCGTTTTACGCATCCCAAGATAAAAACCATTCAAGATCGTGCTTCACGCTTCTTGAGATACAACACGCTTATGGCCACGCTTCACGTGTCCTGAGATAAAAATCGCTTAAAGTCACACTTCACGTGTTCTGAGATACAACACACCAAGGGTCGCGCTTCACGTGTCTTAAGATAGAAGTAAAACTGCTTGAGCTCGCGTTTCACGCATCCTAAGATAAAACACGCCCAGGGCTGTGTTTCACGTGTCCTGAGATAGAAGAAAAATCACTCGGGCACGCGTTTCACACATCCTGAGATAAAACCAGCCCAGGGCTGCGCTTCACGCATCCTGAGATAGAAGAAAAGTTGTTCGAGCTCACATTGCATGCGTTTCGAGATAAAACATACCCAGGGTTGTGCTTTACACATCCGAAGATAGAAGAAAAATTATTTGAGCTTGCGTTTCACGCGTCACGAGATAAAACCCGTCTAGGGCCATACTTCACGCGTCCTGAGATAGAAGAAAAATCGCTCTGGCTCGCGTTTCACGCATCCTGAGATAAAACCCGCCCAGGGCTGCGCTTCACGTGTCTTAAGATAGAAGAAAAATTGTTCGGGCTCACATTGCATGCGTTTCGAGATAAAACATACCCAGGGCTGTGCTTTACACATCCTGAGATAGAAGAAAAATTACTCGGGCTTGCGTTTCACGCGTCACGAGATAAAACCCATCTAGGGCCATACTTCACGCGTCCTGAGATAGAAGAAAAATTGCTCGGGCTCGCGTTTCACGCATCCTGAGATAAAACCCGCCTAGGGCTGCGCTTCACGCGTCCTGAGATAGAAGAAAAATTGTTTAGGCTCGCATTGCATGCGTTTCGAGATAAATCATACCCAGGGCAGTGCTTTACACATCCTGAGATAGAAGAAAAATTACTCGGGCTTGCATTTCACGTGTTACGAGATAAAACCTGTCTAGGGCCATACTTCACGCGTCCTAAGATAGAAGAAAAATCGCTCGGGCTCGCGTTTCATGCATCCTGAGATAAAACCCGCCCAGGGCTGCGCTTCACGCGTTTTGAGATAGAAGAAAAATTGTTCGGGCTCGCATTGCATGCGTTTTGAGATAAAACATACCTAGGGCTGTGCTTTACACATCCTGAGATAGAAGAAAAATTACTCGGGTTTGCGTTTCACGCGTCATGAGATAAAACCCGTCTAGGGCCATACTTCACGCGTCTTGAGATAGAAGCAAAATCGCTCGGGCTCGCGTTTCACGCGTCCGGAGTTAAAACCTGCCCAACGCAACACTTCTCACGTCCTAAAATAGAAGAAAAACCACTCGGGCTCGCGTTTCATGCGTCCCAAGATAAAACCCGTCCAAGGTTGCGCTTTACGTGTCTTGAGATAGAAGAAAAATCGCTTGAGCTCGTGCTTCATGTGTCCCGAGATAAAACCTATCCAGGGCGGGGCTTCACGCATCCTGAGATAGAAGAAAAATCGCTCAGGCTCGCGTTTCAAACGTCCCGAGAGAAAACCCACCCAGGGCCTCGTTTTACGCATCCTGAGATAGAAAAAAAATCGCTCGGGCTCACATTTTACGCGTCCCACAATAAAACCCGCCCAGGGTCGCGCTTCACGCATCCTGAGATAGAAGAAAAATCGCTCAGGCTCGCGTTTCACGCGTCCCGAGATAAACCCCGCCTAGGGCCGCATTTCACGCGTCCTGAATAGAAGAAAAATCGTTCGGGGTCGCATTTTCATGCGTCTTGAGATAAAACCCACCCAGGGCCGCGCTTTACGCCTCTTGAGATAGAAGAAAAGGCTCACGTTTTACGCGTCCTGAGATAAAACACGCGAAATTAGCCTTCAGCGTCACGAGATAGAAGAAAAATCGCTCGGGCTTGTGTTTCACACGTCCTGAGATAAAAAAAAAATGCAAAAACGAATAGCGTGAGATAGATGCACAAAGTGAGCGAGTGCGATAGATGAATAAGTGCGATAGATGTAGAAAGTGAACATGTGCGATAGATGCACAAAGTGAGTAAGCTTACAAATCAATACAGTAACAACGCATATTCCATGCAAGATAAACAATCGACGTATGATGTTAATTGAAAGCATATTTAATGCAAGAAACAAAAGCAAATTCTATGCAAAACTGAAAGCATGTTTTATGCACGAATCATGAATTATGCAGGATACACGTGCAACATAAATGTATATGAAAATGCATATTCTATGGAACAGAAGAGGACAACTATGTGATTTTGATAGAACGAACAGAAATGATATTCAGTGATAACCTCCAATTTACCTCTCGGTGACTTTGCAACATGTTAAAAAAGGATATACCTCGTTCATATTGGCAAGTAGGGCACATTTGTGCGCCGAAACGCAGTTTCAAGATCCCTTAGAATCAATCTGGACCCAACAGTTAACCTCCCATACACTTTTCGGGTAACAGAGGCACAAAACAGCATCAGGACACAAGTGAGGACCACCGGCCACCTGCCGGCCACCTGGGAAGACCGTCGGCCACCTGCCAGCCACTAGTTGGGATTGCCGGCTACAAATGTGGCCTGCCGGCCACCCGTGCTTTCTTCAGGGAAGATTTGTCTTTTTGGCCTTGGGATATACATCTCCATACTTCATTTGCACACACCTACACCTCTGAAAATACTCTCTCTCTCTCTTTAGGTGTATTCTCTCTCAATATTTGTGCTTTATACGTGTTTTCCAACGCCTCACGCAAACTTTTTTTGCGAAACCCTTTTGATTCTCTATACTTTGAACTGATCATATTTTGTTTTCGTCACTTTTTTCTATATTTTCACCACTTTAGGCTTGTTCCCCTCGAGTTTCTCTCAGGTTTTGCAAACTTTTCCGGGTTTTGATTTTTTTTTCCATTTCTCTCTCCTAGGGTTGACTTTTTCCAAGTTTTTCTTATTTTCTCCATTTTCTTTTATTTCTGACCTATTCTTCACCCATTTTCTAGATGGCTGATGATATTCCTCATGACGAAGCTCATCTTGAGGTTCCACTTTCGTTATCACCCCAATGCGAGGTTGAGGAACCGGTGGTTCTTTGGTATTGAGATGACAGAGGACATCCGGTGATCTTGAGGTGGAGTTCGTTCTAGAGCTCGAGCCTGAGCCATTTCCACTGAGGGTGTGGCCCTTTGATCCCCTGACTTATCATCTTTGTACACATATACTACCGCCTGGAGGCATCAGGCATTTCTGTGACTTCGCTCATGGCGTGCCAGAGAACTCTTATTGAGGGAGTCGGACTCCCACATTTCTTGTAGCGCTACCGAGGTATGAACTCTATTTTCATGCATCCCTTCATTTCCTTTAATTGCATTTCTTGCACTGCCTTTTATCCGGATGCTCTTTTATCACTGTCTTTCATCTGATTCACCTTTTCTGTGCCACAGGGGGACTCCTGCTTTTATAAGGGATATGAGGTGACGACGACGAGAGACTAGTATGATGAGCTCCCCGTTGAGTCCGTGACATTATAGACGAAACCGGCTTCGGCCTATTCTGTTTTGGGCTCTCACGCCACATAGTGAGCCGAACTCTTCTCGAGGTGTTGGTGGAGAGGTAGTGGGACACCACCAACTCTTTCCATCTCTCTTTCGCCAAGGAGATGACGATGACTCTCTACAACTTTGCCATGCTCACAGGCTTAGGAGTAAGGGGTGATCCGATCCCCTTTGACATGGATATAGGCGAGTGAGAGGCCGCTTGGATCCACCTGCCAGGAGCACGCCCACCTCTGTACAAACTAGCGATTGTGAGGTATAGCTGGTTCACCAGCATTTCAGGGAGTGAGCACGAGACACCAAGGAGATGGGCGATGCTGGGGCTTCTTGATGTTTCTCCTCGGTACCACCTTATTTTCAAATAGGTGGCTCTTGTAGGCTTATATTTGTTGAGTCTTAGTGGTGACCTTTGCCCAGTGCGATTTTATGATTGGGGCGGAGCTGGCCTTGCCACCCTCTATGGCTACATGAGCTCCACTTCCCGGATGAGGGGAGAGCGAGTTGAAGGCTACTGGAGAGCCTGGGAGGTATGCACTACACCTTTATGATTTTGTACATTCTGTTCAATATCTGTTCAAAACTTGTGCTTTTTGCTTTGCACTCTCTGTGTCTGTTCATATATTATGCTTTTTGCTTTAATATCTGTTCATGCATTGTGTTTTCTTCTTTGCACTTTCTGTTTCATGCATTGTGCTTTCTACTTTGCACTTTCTATTTTATATCTGTTCATGCATTGACACCACTGCCCTCTCCTTGCAGTTGTGGGTTTATGCCAATTTCCTAGCTCTGGTTCCGGAGCCTATGGAGGAGATTCCCCCTGTGGTACCATATTCACGACGGTATAACGGTCGGTGTCAGTGTCGAAGTTGCGACGACGCAACCTTCGCCTTCTTTTGTTGATACTTCGACATAGTAGCGGTGTGGGGTAACCCAAAACTCACGGTCATTTTGCTTTACTACTACTTTGATTCATACCTTAGTAGCTGGCGGCAACTAACATATATATGGCGGCCTTGGCGGCAATCTTGATTGGTGTGAGGACTAGTATCTGGGACCTAGGCCACTTCTCCCTTCTAGATTTTACTAGTGGGCCCAGTCTGGCGGGCCTAGTTTCTAAGCGGCGATTTGTCGCCGAACCATAGGCTACTTTGATTTGGTTATTCCCATGCCATCCCGGCATCCATGAGGCCGAGCAGTCTACCGATTGATGCAATGATCTAGTTCATGGTGGGCCTAGGCGCTAACCATTGGCGACATTCATCTAAACTCATCTTATGTCTTCTCTGACGGACGTTCGCGCAGGTGAGTGTAGACGCGCCCGAATGTCCGGGAAAATCCCCGTTTTGTTCATTGGGCTCACTACGGTTCGGACTCAATGTCACGGTTCTTAATCGATCTTGCAAAGTGCGGTCACGAGATTGATAAATCACCAAGAGTCCAAATCGGCAAATCATTTTGAAAAATTGATTTTTAGAAAGAAGTGCCAAACATGGTTGCTTTGCGGAATCTGAGTCGCCACCTAAATATTTTATTTTTGGGAAATTTAGGAAACCTTGACTCGTGCCTAAGGCCGCGTGTCGTCATCACCAAAGTTGCCTCGGCTCGGGAACTTGGAGTGCGAGAGGAAGGTCATGCAATGAGCACTCCTTCGCCGATCAAAGATCGGCCTTTACTAACATGATATCTTGTTTTTGAAAACACATGTGCTCTTATTAGGTTATTAACCTAGAATTACTATGTGATGCGCACAGCATACAAGTATAGACATGGATCGCCTAAGTTGGAACAAAACATCTCATGTTTGTTTTTGAAAGCGGTTTGCTACTTGCAAGTAGGCTAAAATGCGGATTTTGCCACTCTCAGGTGGGCTTAAAACTTGCAATCAATGAATTGTTCCAATTCAAGTAATCCAACCTTCACCCACAGGCATGCAGGCAGTTATATCACATAAGCAGTTAGCCTCATGGCAAGCATGCTATCATGGCGGTCACTCATACACATGCAAGGATGCTAAAGCATAAACATTTATCGAGTACTCCGAGCCAAAACAAAAGCTATGTTAGAAATCAATGCATGATACTAGCTATGTCAAGAATGCCTAATGCAACACATACAAAATGCAACTAAGATAGGCTCGGCTATTCTAAAATGTCATGTGAAATGCAATTGGATACATGTATTCAAACAGGATTTGAAATACAATGCAGTTAGCATGATGCGCCGAGCCCCGTGCATGCAAGACAGATGAATGGATCAAACATGCGAGTATAAGGATGCTAATTGAAACATGCCCTAAAACTAACCATCGTAAGCTGGTAAATAAAAGTGAGAAAGAAATGGGGGTTGGAAGACATGCATCACACACACGCACACTTTTACAACATTGCCCTCTCGGGGGAGTGCGAATAAATATCTGAACCGACTAATTAACTAACTATTCTAGCTAATTAATTATTACACAACCAAAATTTAAACAAATATACATTCTAAGCTAACAAAACACTGAAATGGCCTCATGACGAGGGATGCATGCATGCTCGAATCGCCTCGCTTGGAAATCCATTGCGATGCCCCGATTTGCCTCTGTTTGTAACTGGTCCCAGAACACTGCACGAGGCTCCAGAAGGCTGAAACTCCACCATGGAAACCTGTAGGGATGCTGCCGACCAGTTGTTGGCATTGGAGACCACCTGCCGACCACTTTTTGTGCTAAAAACCAGAAAAAGTGGTCGGCCAGCCACTTTACCTGGTCGGCCGACCAGTTTCTGCTGCCAAACTTCAATTTGCTGCAATAGAGAGCAAGAAAGGGCATGGCAATGTATTTGCAAGATATGTGTGCACAACCACCCTCCCTATCATTTTATAAGCTCAAGGGAGTGTGGTTCTCGACCCTCGGGCTATCAATCACGCATTTCAATGCATGATGGCCGAGAAGCGAAGTTGCACAATTCAATATGGAAATGAATGCACAAGTAAACACATAAAGCCTAAAACTCTATCATGCTTGATCAAGGGCGTCGGCGACCGAGAATTGAGGTATGTTTCATCACTTCAAGTATGAAACGTCCCTCGTTTCCCGTGTTTGGACTAACACCTATTCCAAACAAAATGCAACAAATGACATGGTATACACAATGCAATGCGACATCAAGCATGCAAACATGCAATGCAACTCAAACAAGCATGCATACAACATGTGAGGGGCAAGCATGCAAACATGTAATGTAATGTAACATAGTATACTCAATGCTAATGGCATGCATAGTCAATGCAAGGTAAGACAAGATTCTAAACACAATGTAATGCATGCATGCACAATGCAATGCAACAAGGGCAATTTATCCAGGCTAGGGATATGCATGGACAATGCAAGGAACAACTTGGCATACGCAATGCAAATGACCACATAGCATACACAATGCAATGTAAGATGGCATACATGATACTCAATAGACTTAAATTGAAATGGACAGACCTCAGCCATGCCCAAAATAGTGGCCATAATCACCAAAACGAAGGCACAAAATGCAAGGCATGATGCACATGCATTGGCCTATAAGCTAGGTAACAATAGAAAACCCTTAGAGGCACTCAAAAGGTGAAAGAAGTGGGAATATGGCAGGCCTAAATGCTCTGAAATATCATGGGAAATGATGCCAAATTACCCAATCAACACAAATGAGGCATGCAATGGCACCCAAAGCTTGAAGCTAGCATATGCATTTGTATTACAACTATGCAAAACATGAAGCATATGACCAATGTAACCAAAAAAAGTCCCAGAGCATGGTAAATCATGGACAAAATCTTGTTAAAGTTAAGCCAAAAGCATGCTAGAATGACATGTTAAAGCATGATGCATTTTAGGCTATTTCATGGAAATGCATTACAAATGCATGGAGCATGCAAGAGCCAACCAAACCGAACCAAAATAGAGTCATGACATGGCAAAACATCACCAAAAACATCTTTGAAATGGGAACAAAACAACCTAGAATGACATGTTACTTCATAAAGCATACAAGACTAGTTTGTGTGATTTACACTACAAGTGTATTAGGCATCTATGGGATGACCGAACCAAGTCAAAACAGATCTAAGGCATGCCAAAATAACCCCAAATAAGCACTGAAATGACAGCCCAAAGGCCTAAGCATGATGGCATGCACAATGACCTATTCTTAAGGCATGAAACACCAACTCTTCAAAGCATTGAAAGAGTGACCAATGTGAGGTATGGCCACATTACACAAACTGAAATCATGTTAGAGATGAGGCCAAAGCATGCAAACAACTCAAGTAAGCCATGTTAGGGACCATGAAACTCAAAGCTAGTGAGCCAAAATGCACTAAGGCTATACAAAGCAAGGCATGCATGACCTAAAAGCACTTAAAAGCAGAGCTTAAGCATGGAAAACAATGGACAAAATCATGCTAGAGTGTGGTAAAAAGGCTAAAATGATGGTCCAAAGTATAGAGCATGTTAGGCTAGCAATATGGAATTACACTACAAGTGTATGAACAGCTCAAGAGACCATCAAACCACCCAAAAACAGAGTCATATCTGGTCCCAAAAGTCACCAAAACAAGCTTAAACAAAGCCACAAAGAAGTTCAAAAACATGCTCATTTGATAGACCCTTTATGCATACAAACAAGACAAGAGGAGGGGGGACCACCCCCTTTCATTTCAGGCCTTAAAACCATATTTCCCCCACTGAAAATCTGCTGGATTTCAGTGGTTAAAAAACTAGAGAAGGTGATCTCAAAGGCTTAAAGATATGGCTCAAAACAAGGCCTAAGAGGGGGTAGACCACCCCCAACACCAACAAGGCCTCAAACAAACATGTTAAGGACTGAAAAACAAAGCTTTTTGTAGTTCAATGTTAAGCCAAGAGAAGCATGCAAATATGGCTAAGAGAGTGATCAAAACAAAGCTTAAAAGCAAGAAAAGAGGTTACCCTTGAAATCTTTGCAATACCGCCAATTTCTCGACCAAGAACCGACTTTTTAACCTCCAAAAATGTCCCCCAAGAACCTCGGTTCAATGATGGGGGTGTATGGCTAAGAGTTGTAGTGCGAAAGTGGAGAACAACACACTCTTTTGGTACCAAATATAGAGATATAGAGGGAGATATATGCTTATGCCTAAGGAAAATTTTAGAACCCTAATCATGGAGAGGGAGAGCCTCTCTTATAGAAAAACCAAGGTTCAAGCTTCTTGGAGAAGCTAAAACTTGGATGCAATCCCTTCATACACGTGTATGGAGGATCTGATCTGTGCCCTCCGGTGGCACTGGCATCCTGATCTGCCAAAGCAGGGGGATAAGTAAGTGGTGACTGCTACTTGCAGTGGTTGGCTGACCACTTCAAGTGGTCTCCCAGAAAAAAAGTGGTCGACAAGGGGAATTGGTGGCCTCCACACTGCAAGCAAGCCAATGGTGGGGTGGGAGACCAGAAAAGGTGGCCCAAAGACCAAGAAAACCAGTTTCAGGCAAAAACCGGTGGTGGGAAGAGAAGTGGTCTCAAGGAAAAATGGTCTCCCACCCACGTACCACCTTCCAAACAAGGAAAACAAGGCTTGTACCAAAAACAAACCAACGCGGATGCAAAACGAGAGTCCGGAGGCAAAGCGCGCAGCTGGGAGCCTCGAAAACTAGCTATCGAGCACCAAAAGTGGTACCACGACCACAAAAGTGGTCTCGACCATAGAGATGGTCTACAAGACCTCTCCCTCCTCTGGGAAGAAAACATGGTTCGGTCCATAAGCCGAGCCAAGCACAAAGAGTTCGGAGATCTGAGGCAAGGCTCTCGGCCAAAACTCCGGCTCAGCAAGCACAACATGTACTATCACCGAGTGCTCAATCGATGGCGTTTGAGTCTTAAGGTTGGTAAAAAATGAGGTGTCTACAATGAGAAATAGGAGCTCTTGTGGGGGTGAGCGACTCGGGTGACCAGTGATTCTAGAGGGCCTCTCTGTTAGGCGGATGGCCGGTTGGTCGAGATTCACTGCGCTCACATGTTGGCGGTCGACCAGGATAGCATACCAGATTCTGATTGAGCCGGCAGAGGCAGGTCACAGATATATTAGAGCTCGAGGCGTGCCTCAGGTATGAACCACACTTTACAATTTGCATTTCACATTTCCATTTTAGATATGTTTATTCCAGATATTGATCAGTCAAATGCACTTGCAGGCACTTACGGAGTATCTGAGAGGCCTTCTCAAGCTAGTTGCCTCTTTGATCGGCATGGTGCGAGATGAGAGAAGCCGCTTGGTCTCCACAATATTCAGGTAATTTCCTCCGTTTCAGTATGTATTTCACTACTAACACTGTTGTGCGCCACATTTATCATATTCCCACTGATACATTGGCACCTCAACTGTAGTCTTTCCTAAACTGCACTGATACACTACATTGGCACACTGTACTCATACTGTATTCGATTCTTGCATGACGCTAATTCTACATACCATGCCTGTATTTGATACACACTGTAGCTGATATGTTGACAACTATTTTTCTAGATTCCATCTTTATCAAGGGCACCAGTGGCAGCAGCACCACCACCACTAGCATTGGCAACATCTCTTCCAGTAGTAGGGATGAGAGAAAGCGAGCCTCGACTCATGGTGAGATGTGTGCCTTGATCGAGGCAGGATAAAGGTACCCGAGGCAGGGCGATCCTAGAGCCCATTTTGGCGATGATGATCTTTGAGACTAGCGACTCAGGAAGGCGACAAGTCGACATTCTAAGTCATCTAGGCGGAGATAATGATCTTGGCTCGGGATCTAGGAGCGAAGATAGCGCCGATGTGGCGCCCGAATCTACACTATTGGTTGCAGTCAATGGAGAATCACTAATGAGTCCTATGGTCAATAACCAAGTAAGATCCCAGATCGCCGGAGGAGTCAAATTATCCTCCCTTCTAAGTCCAACTTTTTTAAGGAGCATAATATCCTTTTGGTGATCTTAAAAGGTATTGACACAGGGTTTCATAAGCAACGATAAGGTTTATACATATATATATATATATATATATTAGAATATAAGTACATAATAACCACGAATATCCTTAATTTCAAAAACTTGTTCCATTACATTACATCCCAAAAGAAAATTTAAATCTTCATATGAGCCTTACAAAATATCAAAAATGAAATTTCTAACTTTTCTAAGATAGCCAAAAGTCTTCGAAGGTTTCAAGCTCGTCGTCTCCAGCTATAATCTCCTCTTCGGAACCTGGCATGATATACCGTGAGCTTTGAATGCCTAGTAAACACACATATACCCCGTCCCTTTTTCCCCAGTCCAATACACAATCACAAATATGACAGCAAGTAATAAAGCATGATACTCAACTAAATAAATAAAAGGTTACAAGGTTAGATGTTAGTAAACTAGAAATCCCCCAAAGAGATTTCATCCTCCCAACCACAAGAATCGGACGCGGATTATTCGGTATGCCTCCTCTTTTCTTGCTTTGTTCTGAAATTAACCTCGGATGCCTACCAGCAGTTATATACGCATAAGCGCCAAGTAGGGCCTCAAAAGAGGCAGTAATAATGGGCCTTGCCTAAATCCTCCTCACACCAAATACCTAGGGTCCGAATACAATCGCTCGTTTAAGAGTTTGAAAATCACTTGCGTAAGACTTTAACTTCCAAAGCGAGGCGCATCCCAACAATCCATACATCCCATATTATCATCTTTTCATTACTCAAGTGATCGAAAACCCAATACCATCCCATTTAAGTTTTTCGTTGAGTTAAATGTTTTAAATCAAGGTTAGACCAACTTAACAAGATAGTAATATCTACGTAAGCATGCAACATTAAAATGAATAAGAAAAGGAACATAACCATAACACATGCAATATCATGCCAAGACATGATCATAAGCTAATAAGCATATTCATGAACACAAGAGTATAAAACACCCATGCACAACAAAATTTCCAAATTCAATATCATTTAAAGATTAAAATAAAAGGGGCTATTTTAGATTTTTACCGGACTCGGCCTTCCTATGGTTCGTAGAGAATTTAATCTAGTTTCCAGAACATATTTCAGAAATGGGATAGCTTTTCTAGTTTTTAGTTATTTAAGAAACACTCGGTATTTGTCTAGATTAGATTGACCGTTCACGAAAATTTGATTTTCTTACAAACCGCTCACTTTTTTTCAATGAAACCAATTTTAGTTGAAAGCTAACTCCTTAAGGAAGATTTTGACGTAAAATAGAGGTCCAGAATAATTTTCTACATTTTTCTATAATTTTTGAAAGTTGGCTGTGAAAACAAATTTTTAAGGCACAATACCCAAAACAAGAAGATGTGTGAGAAAGGGATCCACTAAGAGAAAATTTTCATTTATTTTGTGATGAAAACATGCTAAATAATATATATTAAACTCAAAAAATTAGCTTGAAGGTGTGCCTTTGGAAAGTTTGAGAGATTAGTATGAAAAAGATAGTTTTGTATCGAAATAAGGGTAACTACAAGCGAGGTAGGATCATGGCTCAACTCTTATCATTTTTAACACAAGGAAATCATTAATAACACATCTGAAAACAATGGGTAGATCCCTTAAGAACATGTGTTTGAAAAAGGAAAATAAAAGAGAGAGTTGTGTTATGGCTTACTTGCTAGGCTAGGCCAAGTTGAACAAGATTGCTCCCCTCTTCATTCCTCTCTCTCTCAAGACTTCTCTCTTGCTTTCCTTTCTCTCCTCTAGGACGAATGTATGTGAGTGTGTGTTGTTTGTGTATGCCAAGCTAGGGAGTGGTTGTATTTATAGGCAATTTTGATGTAAAAAGACATAAAGGCCCACTAGTTGGAATTGGATTGAAGAGTTCAGATTTACTTGGAGTCTAATGGAATAGGGAGTGATTATGGATCTTAATCATGTGATTAGACAATATTTAGTTGGCCTCTAGTTGGAATGGAACTAGTGTTGGGAACACAACCCTAGATTTAAGAATACTAGGTACTAGAGCTTCTAGAATATCATAATTACAAGTCTTGAAAATTGGTCCCTCACATTCTCCTAGGTTGGCCGGCCATGGGGAAGGGAAATGGGGAATTTTTTTATTCAATATATAGGTACTAGGGACATATTCCCAATGTATATATATAGATCCTCAAATTGATTTGGTGGTACAATAGTATAAAAGGTACATGTACTAGTTTTGGAGCAAATCTTGAAATTAATAAAAGAAGTGAGGGCTTGGAATAAAACTTATGTTTTGGAACCTCATTTATGTAGGATTAAATTAAATTAGACTAGGGAATCTAATTCGGCTATGATATTCCTCTTTTGATAAAAATTAAAAAAAAATACTAACCAACAAGATTCAAAATAATTCAAGAAACTGAGGGGCTTTAAGAAAATTATTCAAACATAAGGGTTTTTAAAGAGAATACATTTTTTTCAGGGGCTTCACAGCCGATGCGGGCTCTGAGGCAGGAAGCGAAGATGATGCTAGCTCTAGTTTAGAGTCTGATTTTGACAGTGGTGTTGATAGAGACAGTGCCCTTGAGTCCCCTCCGAGGAAGAGGACGAAGAGGGCCTTTTGAGCTTGAGATGACTAGCGCTGATTTTTGTACTCTTTGCTTAGTTTCTTTTTGTTTGGTAGCATTAGCACATGCATAGCTTCAGATAGGTTTTACTTTTGCTCTTGAAACTTGTACTCCTCTTTTGTAAAAAAACCATGATCGGAATAAAACCACGTAGTTTTTATGAAAAGTGTTATCATTTTTGCATCATGGGCACCATATTTGCATGAAAATGGACATGGAATTGAATTTGAAAATGAAAACTTGTATTGACACGATGTTCTTAATCAGGTAATGAAACAACCAACGAACAAATACAAAATACAACTTGATAAGCAAAGCAAAAACAACCCAAACACAAATATACACACTTGCTATGACCAAAAGACTCAAAACAAGACCTCAAAATACAAAGATCAAGACAAAAAAGCAGTGCCAACACATCGATTACACAAGTGAGCAGCGGGCGGAAAAGGGGTTGTCAGCCACAAAAAGGGGGTTTCCGGCCACAAATATGAGGATCACCAGATTGTTGACAGCAAGCCTCCACTCATAGTCTCATCTTCCATAAAAGGTCCTCATTAAGTGATTTCTTCTCCAGAACCTCATTTTAACTATTGTTTCTTCTACAAATGGAGGTATTCCTGGCTGAGAAGCTTACGGATTGGATAGTCACTTTAGACGGCATGGGAAAGGTAAATTTTCGGGGTTTCGGCATAAATGCACTTTTTTCATTAAACCATACTCTACTTTGCTTTCCGTTCCTCCATGCCATGGCCCGAATCTGGGACCCAATTACATATGTATTTTGCTTCAGAACATAAGAAATGTGCCCGATTCTTGAAGAATTTCGGGTATTGATGGAAACCCAATGTGATAAGAAAATTATGTCTCAACCCGTTTTGTACGCCTTGAGCTTTGGGGCGAATGTATGGGCTTACTTTGCCTGGCTCGATCTTTGGCTCATGACGGAGCGCTAGACATACCCAGCTTGATTCATCGATTTTTTGACATCGGTGACAGAAGCGACCTCCTCTAGCGAGGTTTTCAGTAACATGCCCTCTATTTATGTATGCTTGTGCATTTCCTTCTTGCCCCTAGTTTTGGCAGAACCAGCATTCGGTTGATTGAAGTGGCCCAATGTTTGAAAGAAGGTAAAAGCTGCATCGGTTTGGCCTTGGTCGAGACCCTGATGGGCTTGGATGCTTTTCATTGGCGAGAGACCACCAGGTTTGCGAGAAGTCCACTATTTCTTCAGGTATTGTTGCATACCCTTTCTCATATGTGTCTTTTATATCACTCGACATTCATGCTCTATTTTTCTCTCAAAGCCCTTTCTTTACTTTTCTCTTCACGCGTATCTCTCTATTCTTTAATCTCTCTTATTTTTCATTTCTTCCCAGGTATGGCTTATAGATAAGCTGAAGGTGGTGGACTCTTGCCCCGAGTACTCAGCTCGAGCTTATTTCTTCCTCCAACGACTAGTGGATTTTCCTAACGAGGGATGGTGGTGCAATTGGATGTGCAGTAAGTCTGTAGCTAACATAGCTTGGCGCTGCCCCTAGCTTCATCTAATTAAGATGAGTTCTGACATGACTTCGGCAACTTTGGCATACTGATTCATTGCCCTCGCGCCTTTGCGTGTTCTACTTTCCTTTCGGTTGAGGCCTTGGTTTGGGCATGATTAGACTTGCCTAGAGGAGGGTAAAATACCGGCTTCATTCGATTCATGTTTCACACTGCTAGGTACCTCATTTGCTTGGAGGGCGAGAGCTTGGCCCCGCCCTAGTTTGATTATGCCTTTTTGGCGAATGCTTGGCTTGGCAGCTTGAGGATGAGGCACAAACCGGTCCACTTTGGCTTGAAGCTTTTAAGCACGAAGCGGAGAGAGCACCTGACTCGCCTATGCCTCTAGTTTATTGCTTTGACCTTTCTTTTCAAGTTTTATGATGTAAAAGCAACTTTGATTTGTATTAGAGAGTTCGAGAACTTTATGTTTTAAATCAATGGAATTAAAGTTGTGAGTAATAATTTTTTTTCTTTTGGTCTAAAAATGGTCTAAGTTGTAAAAGGTAAAATTTTGAACAAAATCAACTTTTATTAAAACTTTCCAAAACCATTTTCGAAAGTGATCACCACCTGACATGCACGGAATCAATCCTTAACATGTACAACTTCGAATCAAAAGATCATAATTGCCCCTACTTGAATAACATTACTACTCGGCATCGTAACCAGGTTTTCTTCCTAGAATAAAGATCACAACCGAACTCTCAGATGATGGACAAAGATGACCGTCGAGACACATATGCAGGGACAGTTGAATTGGAGGTGATTACAGCTGAACTTCAAGATAAAGTTGCCTACGTATCCCAAAGATGGGAATCAGGCCTTACGTAGTTCAGTTCAGGTTCACTCAAGTATTAACTCTTTCCTTTTGCGCTCTAACTTTTGCCAAAGTCGCCCTTTAGGGTTTTCAACCTTGCGAGCTCAGTCTTTCTTTATTTCTTATTTTTTGTGCTCTAACTTTTTGCTAGGTCGCCCTTTCGGGTTTTTCGGCCTAACAAGCCTCTCAAGGATAGTATTTCTTCAACTTGTCTATATTGATTGATTGCGAAAATTTTAGGCCATCTAAGTCCATGAGAACAACTGCTCCTCCTGACCAGATAGCTTTGATGATGTAAAGACTAGTCCAATTGGGTGCGAACTTGCCCTAGGGTCATGGATTGGAGCTTCGGTTGTCTTTCAACACCATATCTTCCTCCTTGAGATTACGGGACTTAACTTTCTTGTTAAAAGCCATAGCAATTACACTTTGGTAGCCTTGAACATGATACAATGCCTTCAGCCTTCTCTCATCAAACAACATCAACTCCTTAAATACGCTTTCTGTTGCGGTTCGCCTCCGTTATCTGACACTCAGCCATAACTCGCAGCGACGGGACTTCTATTTCAATTGGCAAAACGACTTCCATCCCGTAGAAAAGAAAATAAGGGATTGCTCATGTAGATGTTTGGATCGAAGATCTGTAGCCCCAAAGTGGGAATGGCAATTTATTTGGCTAGTCTCTGTAGGTCTCAACCATCTTTTGCAAGATGCTCTTAATGTTCTTATTGGCGGCTTCAACAGCTCTATTGGTTTGCAGCATGTATGTAGATATCTTATGAAAAGCCATATTGTATTTGTCCAACAAGTCTATCACCTCTTTCTGGATGTAAGAGCCATTATCTGATACGTTCTCGTTCGGAACTTCGTATCGGTAAATGATATTATTTCTGATAAACTTAGCTACATATGATGCCTTCAACACTGTATAGAACTGAGCTTCCACCCACTTTGTAAAATAATCAATCGCCACCAAGATATATTCATGCCTATTCGACCTTTTTGGTGTGACTGCACCGATAACGTCGATTTCCCAAACTGAGAAAGGCTATGGCGAAGTCATGTTGTACAGTTTTGACGGCGAAATATTTATACGATTGGCATGAATTTGATATTTGTAGCATCGCCGCACAAAACTAATACAATCCTCCTCCATAATGGACCAGTATTAACCTTGCCTGAGAATCTTCCAGGCTAGCATCACACCATTCATATGCGCTCCACATTCTCTGTCGTGGATAGCCTCTATAAGGCGCTTCGATTCCTCTTCTTCCACACACAACTTATGCATTTCTAGATGACCTATTTTATACAACTTACCCCTGCAGATGATAAATTGGACAGCTATTCACCGTATTCCCCATTTGTCCTTGGCATTTGCTCATGGTGGATATATCTCATTTTTCAAGAAGTTCCAAATATCGTAATACCAGGGGTTTTTGTCTTGCACTTCATTTGTCACGGCAATAGTTTTATAAGCCGGTATATTTACATTCGATGATAATCGAGCGCATCCGGACTCAAGTGGAATCGAATCTGTTTTTGTGTTTGGTTCCGATTTGGTTTGGTTATCAAAATCCTAAAACCATTAGATACGGCTTGATTTATGGATTTTCTCGAAACTGAACCAAAGTCCCTCATATGTGTCACCATCCATATATATATATAGAAGTTCTTTACTGTTTGTTCAAATTCTTTCACTTCTCTTTTACTCTTTCTCATGTTTCCCTATACCACTAAATTAGAGGAAACTTTAATTGATTATGGCTAGGTACAATTTGAATTGTTCTGAAAATACAAATGTGAAAATCTATACATATGTTTAGCAAAATTTATATACTTAAAAGCATACAATTATGGATATTAAATTAGCCTAATTGGGTAAATAACTTGTCCCTTCTCATGTCTGTGTGTTTAAAAAGGATCTATATCTTTGCCTAGTTAAATGCCCCCATCTGAATTAGTTTTCTCACTCAGCCACTGATTCCAACCCAAATTTCACAGTCTAAAGACCACACAAATTACTTGGCCATGCCTGACATTTTTCTTTTTGGAATTGGTAGGAATTGGACAATGTTGGGTTACGAATGCTATTGGAAAGCGGTGATGCCAAACATGAAAGTAGCCGTTGTGTTCGGCTTAATTGCAGCGCGGAGATATGGGACAGACATGACACTAAGGCAAGGCATGGAAGGCAAGGGAGACCCTTACAGGACCCTCCTGTGGGAAGGGACAACAGCCCTTCTCAACTTCTACAACAGCATCTAGTTTTCGTACCAACCCCTCGGTGTGATCCATGACATGAATTGGGCCTTATTGGGCTCCACTCGGCTTGTTCTCCACACGGCGATATGCTTCATGAGGGCTAATTTTGGCAGTGGGAAAGTCAACTGCAAATTCACTCCCTGCTAGTGATCATTTTTGAATTTATTAATTATATAAAAGGTTGTTTTTTACTATATATACGGTCATATTTATGTTTAATAGAGTGAATTGACGTGTTGAATTGGCCAATTCTCGTTATTGTGATTTGAGAATTGAACTTGTCATATTGTTATTTTTATCATGAAGGATTGAGTTAGAAGGGTGTAATAACCCTCACCACTGATTACTGCTAAACTGAGATTGATTATGATAAATAATTGAATCGACTGAAATACTGAACTGACTGATTAAATGTACTAGTCTAAATGCATTTCTATCTGTTTGACTGTTAAATTATCTATCCATGTTTTATGTTTTAAACTGCAAATTGAAGGCCTTATTAGTGGCCAAATCTGAAATTGATTAATGATATGTGTTAATCATAATTTATGTGATTTTATGGCATATTTATTTGACGTGTGATTTGGTATGATTAAATTGGTTGAAATGAAGCTAAATTACAAGAGTGGCCCTATTTACCAATTTGCCATCTAGTGGATTAATCTAGGCAACTCCTCTCCACTTCATACACTCTTGACTAAACATTCCATCAGCCCATTTTTGAGAGTCATAGCCGACTAGAGAGAGAGAGGGTAGGAGAAATTTTGAGTTCTTGAGAATTGGCTTGGAAACTTGGTAGATTTGAAGAATTCATTGCATATTTGAGCTCCCTTCTTGAAATTGAAGACTTAAGGTAGAGTAATTACCTTCTTGTTTATGAATTGAATTACTTCTTGCATGATTTAGAGGATTGTTGAAGATTAGAGCCAAGACATGGCTTATAATGTTGAATTGAGGCTCATTCCATGCATGCATGCCTATATTGATGAGTTTGAAGTTGTTTACATGGAATTTGGTACATGCATGTTCATATTTTTGCATTGGACCATGAATTCATCTTGGTTTTGAGAGAATTGGCTCATTAGAGCAAGTATTGGAAGCTTTGAATTGGTTTACACTCATGCATGTCATGTTTGAGCTATGTTCATGAAAATGTTGTTTGAAATTAGATTTAATTGAACTACCTTTGGGCTTTGATTTTACAAATTGAGCTTTGAATCATATTATATTATGAGTTTACAAGTGTTTTCCCAGAAAATTAGCCTAAGAGGATCGAATTTGATGCATTAAAACTTAGTTTTGAGCTTGAGGTTCAAATCTGAAATTTCCAGAATTTGGACTCACGCTCGAGTGGGGAAATTGGCGCTCGAGCGTGAAATTTGTGCTCCCAGCACTTTGCATTGTTTTACAGTTAGCTCGAGCGGAAGAATGGACGCATGAGTGGGGTCTTGTGTCTCACGCTCGAGCGAGTGTCGAGCGCCCATCGAGTGTGATTTTTGCACATCCAGTACTTTTGCCATGTTTTGCAGTACGCTCGAGCGTGGAACCTTTGTTTGCATGTCTGCTTGAGCGGGGAAAGCCACGCTCGAGCGGGATCTCTGTTTTTTGAAAATTTTGACAAGTGTTTTAAAACACATTTTTGCATCCTCATTCCATCCTAGGCATTCTTAGGCCTAGTTTAAGACATCTTCATAAGGATATTGATATAGAACCACACCGAGTCAAGTTAGGGTTTAAGTCTTTGATTCCTGAACGTGAACTTAGTGTGTGTTCATCTTGTAAACTGTGTAGGGTTGGCATCCGGAGATGCTCTAGCTTATCTGTAGCCCAGAACTCTATGAGTAACAACTGTGTAAAGATATGTTCAAATATGAATATCTTCTGAATGGTTAAACTGCATCTTGTTTACGAATTGATCTTAATTAGCAATGAATATATGTCCGCTATTTTGAACCGTATTGTGGCATCCATAGCAACTGCTATTACTGTCACTGTTACTGTTACAGAGAACTCTGTCAGTTCCTATCTTGCAACTTACATTTCTTATTATGATGGCCATCATTGGTACTTTCGGTCTTCAAGACCCTCTTGTTTAATGTCTTTGATACGCTAATGGATGTACCACATATGACTGTTATGACTGAACGATTGATATACTGAATCAATTGACTGTTTTCAATACTGAAAGGACATTTATTCTTAACCTTTTTACATATTATGTTATTCACTGGGCTGTAGCTCACTGTTTATATATATGTAGGTGTCTAGGCACCAGACCGGAGCTAGGAGTGTGGGTTAGACTCCCTTTTGTCAAAGCCAACCACTGTGCCTCACTGTGAGGTTCCGAGCCCGTTCAAGCTACGGCTTTGGGGTGTTTTAGTTTCCCCCATCTGTCTCTGTATCTGTTTTGTAATACTGTATAAACTCTAATACTGCACTGTACTGTTATAATAGGGATTAGGTCCCTGTTCTGAGTGATTGTACATATGTATAGACTGTTTCGTTATGATGTGCATACGAATGAAAAGTCTTTTTGCATACAGACTGTCACAGCTCATTGGACATTATTTATTTACTGATTTGGCTTCCGCCATGCCCCTGTACTCTGTATTACTGTTAAGTAGGCCTTCGGTAATGATGGATTACTGGCCGGTTACGGTGCTAAACCAATAGGGGCGGGTTTGGGTGATTCCTTATTTTAGCCATGGAGTAAGTTCGAGTGATTGTTTCTATGAGGCAAAATAAAGAAATGGTTGTTACACTCTAGATTTTGTAAATTTAGTAATATTTTGGACTTTTCTTGTGTCTACGAGACTCGTTTGGGAACATACTTTTTTTAATAATTTCTTGATTTTTTGGTTAAAATATAATATAAAAAAATTAGTATATTTAGGATGATTTTTTAATTTTTTACGAAAAAATGTGCAAAAAGTAGAGAAAAAATAGAATTTTTGACTCTTTAATTTTTGAAAAAATTACTCATAAATCCCATTTTAATAAATGTTACTCTAGTTAGTCCTAAGTATTTTTTTCTTAAACCATTTAGTCCTTTTTATTTTCGGTGTGATATATGTTTTTGATATATGATGTTTGATGATGTTGGTGGTGTGCTTAATGTCTTTATCAAACATCAGCAATGGCGGATGGGTGAGGATCATTTTTGAAAAGGCGGATGGGTCTAATTTATTAAACTTTATCTCTCTCTCTCTCTCTCTCTCAACTCTGACGTGTTTTGGAAACCCTAGCAATGGCGGAGCAATCGGCCGCCGTCGATCTCATCCCTCCAAACCCTAACCCTACCGACTTCGATGCCCTCGCAATCCCATTCCTTGACTCCGCCGGAGTTGTCGCTCATTACCTCAATTATCCACCACACCATTCATCGGACCCCTAGTCTTTACCACGTAACGCCGCCAAGCAAATTGCACATTCACAGCTGCCCAAGTTCTCCAATTGGATGAGTAATATCACGCTGTTTGCTTGAGTCATTCATTTGCAAATTTATATGAGTGATCGATAATGTATCGAATATGGTTTGCATCGAGCCCAAACGCTTAGTTGATTCAAGACAAGTGAATGTTCTGAGATGAGGTAGAAAGCGGCAAAGACACCATGATAGTAGCTCATCTCCCAAAAATCCTCCAGCTCTAGTATCCTTGTGGCATTTATGCCTTTGCTGAGATTTTGGCTACTTTTTACTTTTTCCATGTCCGTGAACAATAAACATGATGTTGATGATGTTTTATGATGTTTGTGATGTTGATGATAGTTGATGATGTAGTTGATGTATGATGATGTAGTCGATGTTTGATGATGTTCACAATGTTGGTGATGTTTGATGATGTATGATGATGTTTGATGATGTGGTTAATGTTTAATGATGTTGCTGATGTTTGATGAGATTGAAGATGTTGTTGATGTTTGATGATATTCACAATATTGGTGATGTTGGTGATGTATGATGATGTAGTTGATGTTTGATGATGTTGATGATGTTTTGTGATGTTGGTGATGTTGATGATGTTTGATGATGTAGTTGATGTTTGATGATGTTGATGACACTGTTGTTGGTGTAATTAATGTTGTTGATGTTCGGAAATGAAGGAAATCTACAAAAAGGCCTATAATGAGCTTTTAATATTCAAATAGGACTTATTAGTTTACAAAATAAAAAGTAGGACCAAATGGTTTAACAAATTAAAATTTGAGATTTATTGGTGTTTTGCCCTTAATTTTTTAATATTTTTTTATTTTTAGACTAAAAAATAATATTGTCAAACAAAATTTGATCTCTGTCTCTCTCTCAGAGCTATGTACACGTGATGCATTTCTTGAGATTTAAATTTGTTGTTTCATTTAGGAATTGACTTTCTAAGTGATTTTTTATTTTTTATAAAAAAAAAATATGTACAAAAATAAGGAAAGTGATACTTTTTGTAAAAATTGTATCTTCCCAGACACCTCTTTCCTATTTTAAGCTAACTTAAAAAAAAAATTCAAATAAATAATTTAAGTTTTATCAAGTGGAATGATTTAATATTGAGAAATCTCTCTTGAAATGATATGTATATTTTCTATTTATTAGGTTATATTATCAATTAGTAAAAGAGAAATATTAGAGATCCATATATATATATATTTTTTACCCACAAATTCACGTAGGGTTGGGCCTGTTTGTTTGGGTTATAGGGAGGGGATTGGGATTCATAGTGAGGTGGGACTCACTAATGTCATGTTTGTTTTGAGAGATGGAGAGGAGATTCATAATCTCTTTCGAACTATGAATCTCCTTGGGGACGGGATTAGGATAGGCCTAGGGGAGATAGTATTAGAAAAATAGTGAGGGGATTAGAATTTTTTTTATTTTTTATATGTTGGAATTTTTTTTATAAATATTAATGTTTAATTTTTTATATTTTTTTATTTGTTTTATTATTTTATATAAAAATAATTTAACAATTCCTATATTAACAGCTATCATAAAAACAAACACAATTTTACTTAATCTTCTCACTATCAATCCCTTCACTAGCAATCACCTCACTATTAATCCCCTCACTATGAATCCCTTTCATTCTATCTCTTAAAACAAACGGGGCCTTATATCATTAAAGGTATAACAAATTAAAAATAAACACTTGTCATATCATAGTACTAGTGTATATTCGTGCTTAAAAGTACGGTGTAATTAATAATGAGATCAAAATATAATTGAGTATAAAATTACTAAGTTAAAATGTAACTTATTAAATTTTGTTGCTAAAAATTTGAGATGAAAATATAAATATAGATCTGATTAGTTATTTGAAAATAAAAATATGTTATCTTTTTCACTGAGGTAAGCTTTTTCGGTCTTTAAGAAATCACACCATCCCATTATCTCTCTTATCTATCCTTGCGAAACGATTACATTTTAATAGTAAAACTAAACCACTTGTTTTTGTTAATAGAATCCAATTTAAACCCAATTTAAATTTTGAATTCAAATTTGTTCCAAAAAAAAATAAAAATTTCCAATTATATTTTGATTTCATCATCAAACATAAATATTTTTAATAATATTTTGTCTCTTAATAACCAAACAATTTCAAATTTTTTTATTTATTTAAATTTTGAATTTAACTTTGTAAACTAAAAAAAAATCTCACAAATATTTTTTAGTCTTCTTTTAGAATGTAGATTGGTTTTTTAATTTGTTAATCATTTTAACTTGGGACTAAGCCTCGTTTGAGGGGAGGAGTACTTGGGCATTGAGCTCGAAGAATAGGAAGAGAGATATAATTTTTTAACTTTTTGATTATTTTAATTTGGGATTAAGCCTCCTTTGGAAGGAGGAGTACTTGGGCGTTGGGCTTAAAGAAGAGAGAGAGAGAGAGTGTGTGTGTGGGTGGGGGGGGGCGGCATGGGAGGCAATGTTAAATTCAAATGAGAGACAGCGTACTTGGGAAGAGAAGTAGAGGAGAGAGAGAGAGCGAGAGCGAGAGAGAGAGAGAAAAGAAAAGGGAGTAAGTGGGCGGATCTAAGATTAATCCGAACCATTGCATTAACACCAAATGCAATTTAGGCCATTGAAACTAAATATAGAACAAATGTGTCTCATCTCTACCGTTCATCTCCAGGCAGTAATAAATCTTAATCATTCAAATGTCTTGGTAAGATAAATATGTAAAGGGCATTTAAAAAAATCTTCTTCTCTTATTATATAGATAAAAAATCTTCTTCTCTTATTATATAGTAGATTGTAGGACTTTTTTTAAGTGTGCAATTGCACACCATGTGCCACTTACACAAAAAATGTAAGTGTAAGGTGTAAGTATAAGTATAAGGTGTAAGTGTAAGGTGTAAGTGGGTTGCATATGGTGTGCAACCTCAAAAAAGGTGTAAGTGTAAGGTTTAATTTTTCACAAAAGGTGTAAGTGTAAGGTGTAAGTATAAGGTATAAGGTGTAAGGTGTAAGTTGCACACCATAACCAAACCCTAGATTGTAAGGTCTTGTTTGGCATGATTTAAAAAAGTCAAAAAGTTAAAAAGTCACTATTCTATTTAAGTCACATCATCTTATTTAAGTTATATCACCTTTCTAACACATCACTTCAAACTCAACCTATACCCAACCCATATTTCATAAAAAGTCAAAAAGTATACTTATTTAGATCATTTCAAACTACCCTTAAGTTAAATTGTAAGAATTTTTTAAATTGTAAAATGATTTAAAAATTAAAAAAATTGTTAATTTTATTTATTTATTTCTTCATAAAATATATCTTTCACAATATTTATATAAAAAAATATTCAATTAGCCATTGTTTTTTAATATTTACAAAAATTTCTTGAATTAAAATTTTAATTTAAATAATATTATGAATTATGAAAAAAAATATTATGAAAGGTGGCTTGACTGGCCATGCTCTGGTAACCATTCTCGAAAGTCATACCTTGACTACAATGGTGACGTTTGAGAAGTTTGTGTTTTGAAATTTTTTTTGACTTTTTTCATTGAAAGACTAATTTTTTATAAAATTAAAAAAAATAAGCTCAAATAAAATATTATATTTAATCTCGTAATTATTTTATTTTATCTTTTATAAATATCACGTCTTACTATATAAAAAAAAAAATAAAATTTAACAATCTTTTCAAATATCAAAATTTTTTTCTCCAATCACATCTTGCAACTAAAAAAAACTTAAATAAAAACACACTTTCCAAACAAGGACAATGGGTTTGTTTGGTTTGAATCTCTGAAAAATTTTTGAAAAAATTTCTAGTTTTCAGAAAAACTCAAACCAAACATGTTTTCCAAAAAAATTTTCCAAAACTTCTAAACCAAACATGTTTTCCAAACAAATCTCTCTCTCACACATATCAAATCAATCACTTTTTCCAAAACTCTCTCTCAAAATCATTTTCCAAAACATCTTTTGAAAAAAACCAAACCAAACATATTTTCGTACTTTTTATCTCTAAAACACATCTCCCAAACACAAACCAAACATACCCCTCTTCCACTGAGACGACTCCATTTCTCAACTGCTTTTTGAAGAGCAAAACCATTAGAGAGATTGTTGGCTTATTTTTCCTACGAAGGAAAATATTATAAATGCGAGCGTGCCAGCAAGGATTGAAAAATCCTTACAGATTAAATTCAAGCCAATTATCAAGCGATTGTGTTGACAGTTCTTTTGCCTCAACAAAGAGGACTTCAAAATTGCCAAAGTGTAGAGAAAAGAAATATTAAAAGAAGAAAGGGAGATGGAGAAAGACGATTGAGTGAACAATCAAAGTAATAACTACTTACATCTACTCCTATGCTTCGAAAAGGAAGTGCATAAAATGAAGTGCTGAAAATAAATGCTTCGAAATATAAATCTATGTTAAACTACTCCTAAGATAAGGAAAATGACAAGAAATATTGAAATCAAGTGTCTTTGATTTAAGTTCTGGATCCTTTACAATGTAGCCATGAATGGCTATTTATAGGCAAATATTTGTAGGAAAAACTTCCAAAGAATAACTACCCAATAACCACCTAAAACTACCCACTTTTCCATCTTCATTCTTGTTCCACTCATCCACTTTGTCCTTCATATTCTCCATCATCTTTATAACTTCTTTTAACTTCCAAATGAATAAGAGAATGCCACGTGTCCTGCAATTATATAAATAATAAAAATTGCAGATTTAAGGTGGTAACATTACCCCCGCTGACCCTTAAAAATGATGTTTATTTGAATTTTTGAAGGGCCGAACCAAACACATGATTAATCTAAGCAATAAAATGCTTCGAATAATACCAACAAAGTGCTTCGAATGATGTAATAGCACCAATGAAGTGCTTCGAATGAGTATGAAATTATGACTAGATGCCTCGAATGCTAGCTATTATGGACTAGTAACAAGCTTCGAAGGTGGTACAAAGGACCAAAATCATCTTCGAAGTTGAAAGTGCCGACAAAGGACAAATTACATCCTTGGAAATATTCGCAAAGCTTCAAGGTTCACAACCACCATTATTGTTTCTTCAAGTCATTAATGAAAGATGGAGTGCTTGCTTGCAAAATTATGGCAAAAGGGCCTTCAAGCAACTTTTGGCCAACATTGTGGTTATTCAAATTTTGTATGTTCGTTCGTACATAATTAATGAAAATATTAATTTTGTGCTTCGAACCAATTATTAATTCTTCGAAGATACCAAAAACTGTTGTTCTTCGAACCAACTTATCATGCCAAAAATAGGCATTATTCGACAACTAATTAATTGTCATTCTACATATATTTGAAGAGATGTACACATTTCGAAAGTTTTCAAAGCTTTATACGTTTGAAGGTGAAGTAATCAACCTTCGAATTATCTCTTGATGTTTCGAATGTATCTTTAAATCTTTATACAGCTCCGAAGGTGAAGTAATCAACCTTCGAAACAACTCTTGATGCTTCGAATGCATCTTTGATGCTTTGATTGTGTACATACAAACAACTGGCCATCAATTTGAAAAGATAAGCCATTTTCAACCATTTATTAAAATACATGGCTTTTTCTAGCTAAGTTCATGCATTTTAAATGGTCATCCCTTGTTCTTAGTGTTTCAACTCATAAGAACAATTTGTTAATTTTATTAGCCACATCATCGTAATTATATTTTGATGTGAACCACAAATCAAAAAGGATTTTGAACACCAAAAGTCATGGTATAGTGTGACCATGAAAATTCATACTTTTTACATTTTGAAAAATGTCAAAAATTTTGAATTCATGAACAAAGCTTGTTCATTATTCTTGACCATGTTTGGTTTAAAAACATGACTTTACGAATTGATTTTCATAATTCTTTGGCAAAATGGGTTGTTTTTCCATGTTAGCCATTAATGGCTTATGAAAATCCCCCATAAGAATGTTATTTTCATGACTCGACTCTCTAAAAATTGGTTTTTGGACCCCCCGAGTCATGTATGAACATCATTCTTAGCCAAATTTGGCTCAAAAATATGTTCTTTCGTTATGTTAATTTCATAATTTGGCTCTTTAAAAACGGACTCTTGAACCCCCCGAGCCACTGATGAAATCAACTCTTTGCTTTTGCTATTTTCAACCATGGAAAAATTCTGAAAAAATTCACTAATTCCGGCCAATAAGGCCTCAGTTAAAGACTTGATAGTGAGAGTTGATAACTCATCATTCCATTGGCGAATTTCCATATCAAGTTGATGAATTTCTCCAATTAAATGGTGTCTTTTTTCTTCCACCAAATAATATTGTAATGGATGAAAGTTTATTTCATCAAGAAAATGGATCTCTTCTTGAAGATCCAAAATTTTTCTTTCAGGGCACTATATTTCGAAGTGACAAGTGCGAATGGCGTAATCCAAATTGTTTGTCGTTTCTTACACTTGGCTATGGCACCGGGCGTGCCAAAAAATGTTGACGTATTTTTCCTGCGAAGGAAAATATTATAAATCTTGGCGAAGGCAAGACGGATTGAAAAATCCTTACAGATTAAATTCAAGCCAATTATCAAGCGATTGTGTTGTGATTCTTTTGCCTCAACAAAGAGGACTTCAAAATTGCCAAAGTGTAGAGAAAGAAATATTAAAAGAAGAAAGGAGATGGAGAAAGACGATTGAGTGAACAATCAAAGTAATAACTACTTACATCTACTCCTATGCTTCGAAAAGGAAGTGCATAAAATGAAGTGCTGAAAATAAATGCTTCGAAATATAAATCTATGTTAAACTACTCCTAAGATAAGGAAAATGACAAGAAATATTGAAATCAAGTGTCTTTGATTTAAGTTCTGGATCCTTTACAATGTAGCCATGAATGGCTATTTATAGGCAAATATTTGTAGGAAAAAACTTCCAGCAATAACTACCCAATAACCACCTAAAACTACCCACTTTTCCATCTTCATTCTTGTTCCACTCATCCACTTTGTCCTTCATATTCTCCATCATCTTTATAACTTCTTTTAACTTCCAAATGAATAAGAGAATGCCACGTGTCCTGCAATTATATAAATAATAAAAATTGCAGATTTATGGTGCTAACAGAGATCCCAACAAATGGCGATCATGATCACTAGCTCACTCTCTCTCCTCGCCTCCTCACCCTTGATCTCTCTACTCTTCGTCTTAGTATTCGCCATCGACGGCCAGGAGTTTACGATCAAGGAAGCCACAATCGACGGCATCCAACGCGCCTTCACCGATAATCGTCTCACCTCCAGACAACTCGTTGACTTCTACTTACATCAGATCGAAACCCTAAATCCGAAGCTTATGGCGTGATAGAGGTGAATCCAGACGCAGAGATCAGCGGAGGAGGCCGATCGAGAGGGAGAGAAATCGGGCCGTCATTTCTGGGAGACTGCACGGTGTTCAGTCTTTGCTCAAGGGACAAGATAGGTAAGGACAAAATGAACACGACGGTCGGATCGTCTGGCGTTGTTAGGATCTGTGGTAGCGCGGGATGCGACGGTGGTGGAGAGGCTGAGGAAGGCGGGAGCGGTGATAATGGGGAAAGCGAGTGTGAGTGAGTGGTATGGGTTCAGGTCTTTGAGCATTCCGGAAGGTTGGTGTCACGCCCCGAACTCGCCCCGAAAAGTCCGGCAACGTGACCGGCCAGTAATTCGTAGATTACCTCCGGCCTTCCTGAACTAAACATGAATGAAAGGGGCTCGCGGAAGCGAAATAAATAACTAATAGTCCAAGAGCTGTGCATAATATGAACATTTATATACATGCCAAAAAATAAGGTTAATTACCCACATTCAGTTACAAAACAAGCGACAAAAGATCATGTGTAGCACTTAAATACATGTACAAAAACAAAAGACAAAACTCCGCAAAACGGCCTTCCAGGCCTAGCCCCAGCTCCGAGGCATCCAAAACTCTGGTTGGCTTACAAAACGGCGGCTCAGCTTGAACTCCGCCTAGGCTTGACTCCCTGAATGCTCACCTATAATACATAAATACAAACAATGAGCTAAAGCTCAGCAAGTAACATAACAGTAAAGGGGTTAGTGAACGAAGTCCAACATTTCGTAACTCTAAAGTAAATCAATCATAATCATGTATCAATCATCATATAAACATACGTAATGGCATACTCCACAGGGACTTAACATAGGTTGTCTTCCGACTAGAGTAACCGGTCCGTACACCGATTAATCAACTGACGAGATCTCGTAAACTGGTCCGTTAGGACTACCTATGGATGCCATACTAGATTCGCAAACTAGGACCTTCGTTCACAGGAAACATTTATCATTTCAAGCATATCATATTATATAGCGTTTGAAACATAAGCCATAATAACATATCTTTACGGAAACGTTACTTACAATGGGTTTCCGATACGTTAACTGGTACAGTCTTCTCAATCGACACCGCAATCATTCACATTATAACACATTCTTAACATATCATCATCATACAATAACTCATGTCATTCTTTCTTCTTTTACATTTTGCCATAGCCATTCTCTTCCTTTATTACATTTATTTATGCCCATATCATGATCAAAAGATCTTGAAATGATGCCAATAACATACTAAAATCATATAAAACAACTTCCCAAAATTTCCTGAAAATAAGCCTTCCCGCTCCGGCGCTACTTTGTCCGGCCGAGCGACAAGACATTCTCCCAAAAGCTGCCGAGAGGTTGATTTACCGCTCGAGCGGGATTCCCTCCGCTCGAGCGGACCCTGCGAAATTCAGATTTCTGGTTCTTCCTCAAGCTTCCATTCCTCTTTCTCAAATCCACTTTCAATTTCATGAAATCAAAGTCCCAAAACACTTGATAAGCATCACAATTTAACTTTTACATCTTCAATTCGAACCCATTTACATCAAATATAAGATCAACTCATGAATTAGGATGAAAAACCATGAACATATACATACAACTTCATATCTCTATAGCCATGGAGGTTTTCCCTCAAATATAACAAACATAACCATGAATCATCAAGTTATGTCATAATCTTGAGATCAACATGCTAGATGCCAAGGATCAACACTCTATTTCAAGAAATGAGGGATAGATTCTTACCTTTTTAGCTTGATTTCCCCTTTTTCCTTTCTTTCCCTTGCTTCTCTCTCTCTCTTCCTCGATTCTCTCTTCTCTCTCTTTCTCTAGATTTTTCTTTTCTCTTTTGTTGAGTCAAAAGGTCACCATCCTTATCTTTATATATCATATATATCATATAGGCCAAATTGTGCCATAAACTCAAGCCAAACGGGGCCTAACGAATCAGACAGAAATCAGTCTTCAATTTATTGTTTCAGATGGTTCTAAACATTTCCAGTATCACGTAGGCGTGTTCAATTTCATTTTCTGAACCCGTTACGGTCATCGATTTCAGTCCCGAAGTTATCATCCCAACAGATATTTTCCTAAATTCAACAGATATTCTTCAATTAAATCATATAACCACATAATTATTTATCGGTAATTACGTCATACAGTTCCGGGTCATTACAGTTGGTGTGCGAGAAGTGGTCAGGGCTTGGTACGTATCATCTTCTTCAACTCTCTCTCTCTCTCTCTCTCTCTCTCTCTCTCTGTATATATCATAATCAGAACTATCAATTTGATTATTTTCTATGTATGATTTATGGGAAAAGTTTAGCATCATGAAATTTTTTTCATAAAAATTATCATGAATGATTTATGATTTTTGAATTACCTTGATGATTAGTGTGTGCTGCTTTATTTTAAATGTAAGCTAATGGTCACAAACCTTTCATTATTATTTTCATGAAAGATTTTTTCATGATACCTAGCATTACTGATGATTTATATGTGGATGGCGATTCTAGAGTAAGGCTACTAAAATTTTTACTAGTGTGCATATAAGTCACGAGATATTTAATAAAATTTTTAAGATTTGAAACATTTTTGGGAGATTTATATTGAATGTTTTGATCATTAAAGCAACCTGTGGTGGTGGGTCTAATGGAGTAATGGTTAGTGATTGGGGAGTTGGTCAAGCTCCTCATAATACAATTTTGATATATTAAGTACAAATATAATTTTTTTTATTTTTATTTTTAAATCTAACTCATATCATTATTATTAAAATATTAAATTTTAAAATAATATAACTTTTTATATAAATATTGATTTTTAGAAATTCTTTAAAAAAAAATTATTGCTGTCGAAATTGATGTAAATTGTAACGATAACATGCTACTTTATTTGACAGTGACATGTTAGATGTCTTCCACTAATATATTACTCTTGTTCACATTAACATATTACTCTCACAATATTGTTCAAGAAAAATAAAAAATTACTTTGTCCTTACTTAATTATGTGTTTTCTCTTTAGAAAGATTTGTGAAGTAAAATAAAGAAAAAATTACTCATAAATCCCATATTGGAAAATGCTGCTCTATCCAGTCCTGAGTGTTTTTTTGTAAACCATTTTGTCCTTTTATATTTGGTATGATATCTTTGTTTATTATATTGTATAAACATAAAATAGAGGTAGAAAATCCTTGGACAAGTGCTTCCATGAACACCTAAATCCAAGAATTCCAAGAAACAAAGACCTAAAATTAGAGAGATGATGAGAGCGGTGTTTTTAAATGCTCAAGGCGCACTAAGGCGCTGAAGGTCTCTCAAGGCCTAGACATAAGGTGCAAGGTGAGGCGCGGGCTTTATTGAAGTAAGGCGCACAGTTTTCGTAAAAAATAGAAAAATTAATATAGACTAATCATTCATAGTACATTCATTCCTATGTTACATTTATGTAATGTATGTTATGTGATGAATTAATTAATTTAATTAATGTATGTAATGTATGAATCAATTTTCTATTTTTTTAATTAATGATGAATTAATTAATTAATGTACATTACATTCCATTACATTCATTCCTATGTTACATTCAATTTTCTATTAATGTATGAATTAATTAATGTATGTAATGTAATGTATGTAATGTATGAATTAATTAATGTTATGAATCAATTTTTTATTTTTTTAATTAATGATGAATTAATTAATTTCAGTATAATGATGAATCAATTTCAGTATAATCATAATGAATGCAATAATCATTAATTAATTTTTTTAATTTATTTATTTATGTAATAATCATAAATTCTTCTCTTACATATTATAAATATTTTTTTTTTCAATAGTATATTACAAATAATTTTTTCCCTAATTTTTGTAAATTTTTTTTTGTAAATTCTTACATTTTTACAAATAATTGAAAAAAAAAGAAAAGAAAAAAGAAAAATGTAATAGTATATTACATTTTTACATTTTTACAAATAACTACTCTTACATTTTTTTTTTCAGACTCAACTCAAATAATTGAAAAAAAAAAGAAAAAAAAAAAGCAAAACAGGTCACTGACGAAGGAGAGAGAGGAAGAGTCTAAGGCAAAAAACAGAGCTGAAGAAGTCGAAGCAAAAAAAAAAAAAAAAATGAAAGTCGAAGTCCAGTGTCGATCGAAGACGAAGAAGAAGGAGAAGGGGAGAGAGAGTCAAACTTATGGGCCGAGTCGGCTCGATGTCGCATCAAAGTCCGGCTCGGTGTTGCGATCGTAGTCAGAGTCGCAGCCGCAGAAGTCCAAACTCAGACCAGTCGGTCGATTGCGAGGCGAAAGAGGAAGAGACGACTTCGATTAGGGTTATTTGAGTCCTATTTGGCTCATATGCTACATGAGTCGTAATCCTCTGTGATTACGAGCCATTCGAAAGGTTCATCTAAGTCGTTAGATCAGATCTACATCTTAAACACTCAGTCGCGCCTAGGCGAGGGCCTTGCGCCTCTCTCGCCTTGCTCAAGTCGCTGCTAAGGCGCTCGCCTGGCTCAAGTCGCCTCGCCTGGTACCTGTACAGGCGCAGATGATGCGCCTCGACTCGCCCGGCGCCTAGGCACGCCTTTGACAACACTAGATGAGAGAGAAAAGGAAGAGTATAAATTATAGTAACAGAGATGATTTACCTCTTTATAGTGAGAGTTTGAAAGATTGAGACCATGATTTTCCAAGCAAGCATCAAACTTTCTCGGAAATAGACGTTAAAAAATTGGGAGAATCAAATCAGAGAGCATTTGCAATTATTAATGTTAATTTGTACGAATTATACATATATATATATAATATTAGTAGTATATTTTGGGGTGATTTACATAAGATGATGCGTTAGCAAGTGTCGAGATCTGTTTACGTTGATCTAATGGAGGTGATATCGGAAAATTATATTCATTGTTTAATGAGGAGAGTATCATAATTTTTATATAATGTGTAATGTTGTGTTTTTTTGTCTAACAGAACATTGATGTTTGATGACGTTGATGATGTTTTGATATGAACGTTGCTGATGCTTGATAATGTTGATGATGTTTGATGATGTTGATGATGTTTGTTTGGATAAAAACATATGAACAGAACGTTGCTGATGTTTGATGACGTTGTGATGTTTGTTTTGATAAACAATATGGACAGAACGTTGCTGACGTTTGATGATGTTTTGATGATGTAGTTGATGTTACTGATGTTCAGAAAGGAGGGAAATCTAAAAAAGGCTTATAGTGAGATTTTAACATTCAAATAGGACTTATTAGTCTACAAAATAAAAGACAGGACCAAATGGTTTGACAAATTAAAATTTGGCATTTATTGGTGTTTTGCCCTAAAATAAATTCGACTGTCTTTTTTATCAAATAAAGGTTCAATGGAGGGGTTTTAGCTAAATTTTCCTTAATTAAAATATATATATATATATATATATATTTGGTAGAAAGACGAAATATCATAAATAGTTAATTAGAGTTTGACAAAATTCTGGGAAACACATTCCCATTAGCATAAGCAAGCAGATGCTTTACAGTATTTGCTAGCTAGGTGCCGTAAATAAAAGGTGCAATTCTTCTTCCCTTGTGCTTCCATTATTTGCCAATGCATCTGCGCATGCATTTGCTTCTCTATATATGTGCTTGACTTCCTCCACTCCAAGCTGGTCCAACAGGTACCTACAGTCACAGATTAAGTTGTTAAGAGGTTGAAAATCATTAACTTGTTTTGCAAGGAGTTGACCAAATCTGAAAGAGCGAGAAACACGGAATTAAAGAGATGGGTGAAGAGAGGAGACCAAATTCTTGAATTTTTCATTTAGCTAGTAATCAAAACTATATATTTCATTTACAATTTACACCAAATCTGTTTTCTTTTTGTCAGGTTGATTTGTTGTTCATGATTAAAGCTCTTGCAATGATACTCGTGTTGCAGGGCTAACTTGTTTAATTAAATTAGGCCTATTTTTTTTAATTTTTTTTTTGTTTTTATTTTTGTTTTTGGGAGGAGTAATGCTAGGTATCATGAAAAAAATATCATGAGTAACCATAACAATATTTCACCATAAACCGTGCAGAATCCATACGTCCTATCAGGGAACACATGCGGTTCCAGCAGTGGATCTGCAATATCAGTGGCTGCAAATATGGTGTCTGTATCACTGGGTACTGAGACAGATGGCTCCATCATCTGCCCTGCTGATTACAACTCTGTTGTAGGGATCAAGCCCACGGTTGGTCTCACCAGCCGAGCTGGTGTTGTTACTATGTCACCCCGACAGGACACCATTGGGTAAGTACTCTATTTACTCAACTCAGTCAAAACCTTGTTCCAACTACATAGAATTTGAGCCTTGCAAACATGAATCCTATTTCTACACATTGAGCAAGTTGGGCAGATATTGACAGGAAAAAAAAACAACTTAGGTACAGTTCATTAGGTGCAGATGACATAGCCTTTTTTATGATAGTAAGAGCTGGCCATGGTCATGTGATTTGTAAAAGTCACACACTTTTATATACAAGTTATTTGTCTGTTAAAAACACATAATCAAGAGATTTATCACTCCTAGTTTTTCGTTTGAAGGCCTGTATGTAGGACAGTATCAGATGCAGTTCACGTGCTTGATGCAATTGTCGGTTTTGATCCAAGAGATTTCGAAGCCACAAAAGAAGCAGCCATGTTCATACCTGCAGGTGGTTATAAACAATTTCTCAACAAAGATGGCGTCAAAGGAAAGAGATTGGGTGTGGTGCGGAATCCATTTTTGGCCCTTCTAAATAGGTCCAAAGCTGTTGCAACCTTTGAGCATCATCTATACACATTAAGGTAAAACTCTAGTCAAATATTAACAGAAGGTATTGGTTACATTTAGAATTATTGATGCATTTTGAATGTTTATTTGGAATTTGAAGGCAAAGTGGTGCAACTATTGTGGACAATTTGGAGATAACAAATGTCGATGTCATTTTGGATCCCTATCAAAGTGGTGAAGCAGTGGTTATGCTGGCCGAGTTCAAGCTGGCCATAAATGATTATTTGAAAGAGCTAATCACCTCTCCAGTGCGGTCACTGTCTGATGTTATTATGTTCAACATGAATAACACTGATCTGGTATGTAATTGTCCAATCAATCATCTTTGGTTAAAGAAAAATTAAGCAGAGAAATATTGTTAATTTATCGGCCAAGAAGGGCATCCTAGACTACTTTTTATGCTGGTATAAATTGATATTGTAGTTCAAACTTTTTGTTAGTGTATGTGCTTGTTCCCTCTATATTGAAATCTCGGGTCTGTCCCTGTTTATTATGAAGATAACAAATATGGAGTTGGTCTTTGCAGGAGAAAACCGAAGAATATGGTCAAGAGATTTTTTATGCTGCAGAATTCACAAATGGACTTGGGGAGGAAGAGAGGATGGCAATAGAGGCTATAGAAAATCTGTTGCGAGATGGCATTGAGAAGCTAATGAAGGAGAACAAGTTGGATGCAATGGTGACACCAGGTTCGGGTGCCTCCCCTGTGCTGGCAATTGGAGGGTACCCAGCAATTTCTGTCCCGGCTGGGTATGACAGCGATGGAATGCCATTTGGGATCTGTTTCGGAGGCTTGAAGGGCACAGAACCGAAGCTGATTGAGATTGCTTATGGTTTTGAACAGGCCACCATGGTTAGGAGACCTCCTTTTTCCTTGTCAATGGAATCGAATGAGGATGCTTACGTGTGACTTGTGATATATTTGGTGTTATTGTATGAAACTGTTGGCACATTTTCTTTAAATATACAAAGGACACGACTCAGATGCATATCTTCTGCTTTGGCACCAGCAAACCGGCACATATCGCAGAGTTTCAGGAGTATTAGCCCTCAATATTGTGCATTTAGTCTCTTGTTATAATGTTATCGATTTTCTACTTGCATAGAATCGAACACAATCCGCATGATAGCTACATGCTTGGTGGTGTACCCCATGCGAGAAGATTGTCTCTGGATTTGTTGTCGTTCCATTTTGTGCACTCAAAAAATTTCTATTGTTAATTGAAGAAGGAAGAAATAGACACCTACAAAATTTGAAAATTGAGGACTAAAAGACCATTTAAACTGATTTTTTATTTATTTATTTATTTTTTATAGTTTTTGGGATTTACTCTATAAAATTAGAAGATTAGGGAAAAAAGTTGCAATTAAATAAAAAATTATATGGTAGTCTTGAAATAAATATACATGATGCTTCAACTTAATATTTATTGATTAAAAGTGTGGTACCCAATACTTTTTATTAAAATTTTAAAAGATAACTCGAAAGTGTCCAGAGTATCTTTAATGTTTGAATCAAAAGTTTCATCAAATTTAAATAAAAGTTTGATGAAAAATTTGATTTGATAAGAGTATCTACTCTAATGTTAAAATTTGATTTGATTTGATAAAAATTTAAATTAGAGTATCTATGTTAAAACTTAAATTTTCATCAGATTTTTTTTTACAAATTTCGTTGTCTGACTGGCCAATGTGAATTGAATAAGAAATTGTGAAACTTATTTCCCTCCATTTAGTTGACACACAGGTTGTCGGGAAGACATCCTTCAAGCCGTTCGGTATCTTGGTAAGCAACAGCTACTTACAAAAGTTTGATGAACAATAAAAGCTTTCTTTATTTGATGAAATTTTTTATTCTCCTTTCATTTGATATGAGTTTAATGAAATGGTTAGAACTGAAATGTTAGCATTTTTATCAAATTTAAATTTGATAAAAGATTAGATGTAAAGTTAGAGATAACCTAATTATTTGAAAAACTACATAAACAACGGGTTGTTTTGGGAAGATGGTAAAAAGTAACTTTTTGACTTTTAACCAAGCTTTTGACTTTTTTAGACAAATGATTTGAGAAGTTGGTAAAAAGTGACTTTTGACTTTTTTGATTAATGTTTGTTTATGATGTCAAATCATAATAAAATGACCAAACTACCCCAATTTATTTAAAATATTTACAACTTCACCTATGTAACACATTTTGACCCATGAGGGGTAAAATTGTAATTTCACCGTTGGCTAAAAACCAACTTCCCAAATGAAAAAAAAGACAAAAAAGCCAACTTTTAACTTTTGCTACTAACCAAAAAAAGTGACTAAAAACTATGTTGCCAAAATAGCCCAACATGTGAAAGATCATATTAAATAATTACAGGCATTTTTGCGACTTGACGTTTCCGCTATTCAACGTTTTATATATACTTAAAAATATTTCCAATGAGTAAGTCACGGTGATCTACAATCCAGCTTCCTCAGTCTTACCCAAAACATTTATCTCTCTTGTGATTATCACCGGAACGGTCAGGAGTTCACGATTGAAGAAGCAACAATCCGAGAAATCCAGCAAGCATTCGCAGACAACAAGCTCACATCAAGACAGCTCGTTGACTTCTACCTGAACCGAATCGAGGAGCTGAATCCGGTGCTTCGCGGCGTAGTGGAAGTGAACCCGGACGCTCGAGATCTAGCGGACGAGGCAGACCGAGAGAGGCAGAGCAATGGTGAATCACTGGGAGATCTACACGGCATATCATTGCTGGTGTACGGGGGCGAAATATCCTTTGCTTTCCGTACTCCTTGGACGTCAAGCTTCAGGTGACGACGTCTATCTCTGCAACACAAAAATGGTGAGCTGCCCGGCGGTAGTGTGCTGGAAAGTCCCTCCGACGATCAAGTCAGATCACCAAGGAAGAAGACAATCGAAGGAGAGTGTTTTTGAGAGAAGGAATTCGCATACCTCTAACGTTCCTCTTCCTCCTTATTTCTAGGCTGGCCATGCAATCCAAGATTGTGCGTGCACTACCTCTGCTGTCCTTTCTGGGCCAGTGGCGGTCTTCGCCTCTCCACCTTACTGGCGTGTAAAGGTTTTGTCCTTCCACGATACACTCGGAAGCTGTCTAGCAGTATTGAGGCGTCGTGGGCGAATGTCCTCTCCTTCGCGCCATTGGCCCAGGTGGCACACATAACCGGAGTACCACAACCGGCCTATCTCTTGTGGAGAGTTGCTATCACATGCCCAAAACCGAGCTATGCGTCGCCGACCTTTAACTTGGAATTAGGCGAAAGCCTGACCACCTCGGCCGAACTATTCTTGATCGGTTTATCACTACCAACCGGTTGCGAGGCATGCCGGCCTCCCACCGATCTACCATCAATCTCGGTCACACGAAGCCACCTTATATCGATTGATCAGTCCAAGGCGTACCGGCCATGATCGCATCCATGGTATAGCTCGGGCTACTTCTTAACTCGGTCAGCATCCGCTAACTCGAGCTCCGCCTAACACGCGCGGTCACAGCTCGGCTAGGCCAGCTCGTCTCGGTCCGCTCAACGTCCCTGACCGTGCAAGTCAGGCCGCATAAATAGAGGAGTTAGCTCGGCGCCGTGCAGTCCGTCAAGTTTGACGTTGCCTCAGCTCGGCTGTACTGTCTGATGGAAATCTTCCCTCTCAATTGCCCCTTAAACCCATCCGAGCTATCGTGATTGGGTTTACTACCGTGTCCGAGCTGAGGCTGAGTTGCGCCATTATCCAGCCGAGCATGATTGGTGAAGTATCTGCCGCTGGGCTATCCAATTTGGCCGGCTATCACCTCGGCAGTCTTGTCAAGGGTCATACGACCGTACTGACAGCCGCGTTTTCAGTGCCACATGGCATCTCCTCATTGGGTCGTCTGCAATGCCTGCCTTGTAGAATTCAAGCAAGGCTGCGCCGTTTGGGTGGTTTTCCCCCCTTTTTATGCATTAGTGAAGGGTCATTGCGCCCCTTCACTATTCATTTTCTTCCCTGAGCAAAAAAGCAAGAACCCTAGCACTCCCAAGCTTTCGAACCTCTTCTGCACCACTGTCTCTGTGTTATATCCTCCATCTCAGTTCCTTTCTCAGGCTGCCGTCAGACTCTCGAGGTTGCGTTCATCCTCACATCTGTCCCTGGTAAGCCCTTTATCCCTCTACTGCTCTCTGTCTTCATTTTTCTATTCTTCGTATCTGTTCTTTGCGCCATTGCGTCCTTCATGTTTATTTTTGTTGTTCTTCGCATCCTCTCATGCACCCTAGGCCAACTTGAAACTGGAGGATGGGATGGGGCCTTCGTGCCCCTGGTTTCTTCTGGGTTCGAGCAAATTCATCTCACTTCTAGGATGAACAGCTTGAACCTGGGTAAAACCGAGCTAAATCCCCACTTAGATCCGTTGGTAGAGCTATAGCCGAGCAAAAAACTGTTTGTGGCTTCTCGTAGAAGCTGCGACCGGGCTGGATACCCCATTAGATCGGTGAGTAGAGTGGACCGAACTACAACCATGAAACCCCCGCCAGGAACCTTGACCGAGCTGAAGGATCAACTAGATCCTGCATGTAGTCTTAATCGAGCTAGAACCGAACTAGGATGAATGAGCACAGATGTAGTTGAGCCGAGCTGGGACTCGCAATCAAAACACCAAAGTCCTTCACTGAGTTAGTTCCAATAGGAGCCGCACAATCTATGCCGTGCTAACCCTTGGCCTTATTTTTTAACATGCAGAACAAATAGGACCGACCAAGCCAGTCCAGCATTATAATTGGTGGAGCTCAAATACCGAGCAAACACACCAACATTTTTTACCGTGATATACACCAAATAAAACTAAGAGAGATGGACAAATACCGCTTTATGGTTAGCTCGCCCGGGGCGATGGCGGAGTTTCGAAAGGAGTACAACATTCCTGACGACGTCATCTTAGAGCTCGGCAAGAAAGGAGACACACCATGGGGAGATTTGGATCGGTGCCCCTTCACGGTCGTTTCCGTTGTTGAGGGAGGGCTTCGCTTCCCCGTGCAGCCTTTAATCTGCGAATTTTTGAGGTAGACGAGGCTTTGCCCAACCCAAGTCTCCACCAACACGTTCAAGATAATAAATGGCGTCGCCGAGCTGAACCGAAGGCTCGGTCTCAATCTCGGCCTCGTAGAAATTTTCCATCAATATAGCCTTAGTAAAAATAAGGGAGGGTTTTGCTGGTACCTTAAGGTAAAGAAGGGCCGAGCAAAACTCGTAGAGGGCAACCCGGACAAGGAAGCCAACGATGATGATTTCTTGTGGGTGTCCGGTCGTTACGAAGACACCGAGGCACCCATACCGGGGTGGTACATTAGGAAAGATTTTGGCAGTACGGGTAAGTAGCCTGGCTGTTCGTGCTATCTTCTATCTGCATTTCATTTTTATTCTCTTTTGCCGGTCTAACACTTGTCTACCTCTTGCAGATAAATACTTGGCAGCAGACTATCATCAAGCCAACTAGGAAGCCATCAGAGCTCTGCTGCGTCAGCCAACCGAGGAGAGAGAAGCATCAAAACTGCTCGGCTTCAAACAAACCTACCATTACCAGGCACCGCGCAAAAGTCGCGTGACCGACTTCCTTCGCGCTCCTTCCCCTGAACCCGACCCAAGCCTACCGCCGATCAGACTTGTTTCCCTTACGGCCGAGCAGGAAATGGCAAAAATCAGGGCCATCAAGTCCATGATCACCGGGGAGGAAGGGGAGTCCCAACCTCGAGGCGCGTGGGAGCATCCTCCACCCCAGCCGTGCAAACAGAAGGCGCGGTGCTTGCTCTCGCCACCGAACAACCGGTCGGCCGATCCAAGAAGAGGCGGAGGAAGGAGACGTCAAGGCAGAACCTCGCTGATCAATATTCAACCGAGGTTGCTTCAACCGGCGGGGACGGACCAGAACAGCAGCTGGCCCGCAAATCAAGGGCAAGGCCAGCCACCCTCGATGCAGGCGGCGAGTTCAAATACCAAGGCCGACCGGTTTACGCTGACAAGGATTATTCCCTTGGCTTCAACATGACCAAGGGGCTAGTCCTTCCAACCAACATGAAGAGGCATGACGAGCTGTCGGACCTGAAGGTCCTCCGCTCGGCGGCCAAATCCATCGTGCTGGTAAGTTCTTTTATATTTTTTGAACTGTTTGCCCGGTTTTTTCTCGGTTTCTGTATGCTAATGATCTGTCATTTGTTTGTAGGCCGCGCAGAAGAACTACCTTGCCCACGACCGCATGATCAAAGTGCGGCAGAATCTTCGCAAGGCCATTGCTGAAAATGAGGCCCAAAAGGCCGAGATAGCCAAATTGAAGGCCACGCAGGATGCTATCGCGGCGGAGCGGGATGAACTGAGGCAGAAGGTTGACCGAGCAGAAGCTGAAAAGCAACGTGCCGTGAAGTCAACCAAAGCTCGGTACCTCGCCGAGCTAAGGAAACTACGCAATGCCCACAAGGAAGCTCTGGACAAGGCGGTCGATGACGCGGAGGACTGGGGATACGCACAGGGGGAGAAAACCTATGAGCGGCAAGTCCAGGCGACGAAGGACATCTTTTTCCAGTGCGGCTGGAAAGCCGCCGTGGAGAAAGTTGGACTTGGCCAGGATTCTGCTATGTTCATTAGTCCGCCTGCTGCATATATCCCGGCCTACATGCAGGCGTACGCCAATGCCGCATAAAGCCGGATAGCGAGGCGAGGAAAGAGGAAGAAGCCGCCGCCGCATCGAGCAAGCCACAAACACCGGCATCCCGGATGTGGGAGTTATTGATCGGGAGGTTGTCGCGGTGGAGGCACTAACAATGAAGCGAAGAGACTGCAGCGGCGGCGATTAAGCGCCGAAAGGCATCGAGGAGATCGCCAAGCAAAACCTTGAGCTGGACTGAAGATTTTCTTTTTTTTTTTTTTTTTTTTTTTTGCATTGTAACCGGGCTAGACCCCACATCTTGTACTAAATTTCCTTTCATCAATGAAACTTCCAACTTTTTGCTCGTATATCTCCCATGTGTAAATTTCTTGATTCGAACTGTAAGCAACTGCCAGGTCGGCCAAACCGCACAATCTGCCGAGCTAAAATCAACTCACAAGTAATCTAATCAGGACTATCAGTTGAATTTTCAAATGAAATGACATTTGAACTTGGCCGAGCAAAAGCCGCTCGGCCCCGACCGGTTTGTAGACCGAAATTCCAACACTTCACTGCGGCCGAGCAAAAACCAGCTCGCCTTTCAAGTCGTTTAAAACGCTAACACTACCCTTTGGCCGAGCAAAGTCAGCTCGGCCTCATTACTGTTGGACAAGACACCAACATTGCCAATTCCGCCGAGCAAGATCAGCTCGTTTCCCATATTGGACAAGACACCAATATGCCAATTGGGCCGAGCAAAATCAGCTCGGCTCCTACATTGGGCAAAACACCAATGTTTCAATTAGGTTGGTCATGCCGCCAACATTCCAACTGGGCGAGCAAAACCAGCTCAGCCCTAATATGCATTGCTCCATACGTAAACTGTTTGCGCGGTCTGCTCCCATACCGAGGAAAACAGTCCGGTCTCATTCAAGTCGGTTTACTTGCCCCTGGCATCCATAATTGCCTTGTGTCTTGCTATTTCATTGGATAGATGTAACACCATACGACAAGAGGGCTATTTTTTATTACAAAAGCGTTGCTATCTTTTGTATCAAATACAAAAAGGCTAAAAGCCCAAAAAAGCTAAACAAAAGCAAATTACATCTCAAAAGTAAAAGACCTTAAGGTTGGCTGCATTCCATGGTCTGGGGACAGCCTTGCCATCTAAATCTTCCAAGTGGTATGCCCCCTTGCCAGCAAAACCAACCACCTTGTATGGTCCTTCCCAATTTGTACCGAGCTTTCCTTCACCAGGGATCACCGTGTTGCCAAGCACCTTCCTTAAGACCCAATCCCCAATCTTGAATAGCCTGGGGTGCATTGCCTTGTTGTATTTCTTAGAGAGTTCCTGCTGATAGGCCGCTATGTGGATCAATGCGCGCTCTCGCCTTTCTTCAGCAAGGTCCAGCTCTAATGCCACGGCTTCATTGTTCAGGTCTGGCTGGAAACTTTCTGAGCGGATGGTAGGCATGCCAATTTCTAATGGAATGACGGCCTCCATACCATAGGCCAAAGCGAATGGTGTCTCTCCAGTCGATCGCCTTGGTGTAGTGCGGTATGCCCATAGCACATTAGGAAGCTCTTCAGCCCATTTTCCTTTGGCCTTCTCAAGCCGCTTCTTCGGCCCGTCCAAAATGGTCTTGTTTGAGGCCTCCGCTTGACCATTTGACTGAGGATAGGCCGGCGTTGAATTGTAGAACTCGATCTTCAACTCTTCGCAAAATTCGCGAAAGAGTTTTCCATCGAATTGAGTGCCATTTTCCGAGATGAGGGCCCTGGGTATGCCGAAGCGAGTGATCACATTTTGCCAAACGAATTTGTTAACATCTTTTTCCTTAATGGTTGCCAGTGGCTTGGCCTCCACCCACTTGGTGAAATAGTCAGTGGCGGCGATGAAAAACTTGCGATTGCCCGGTGCAACTGGGAGTGGCAACGATATCAATCCCGAGCCTTGACGGCCAGGACTTGTGAGGAGAGCAATTCTCTTCGGTTGGTGGATCTGGTGAGCAAATTTCGACATTTTTCACATCGTGACGTATTTTTGTCGCGCATGCCGCTGCGCCACCAATAACCTTGTGAAATTGCTCGATGCGCCAGAGACTTGCCCTCAAGATATGGGCTGCCATGACGCCTTCATGGATCTCAAAGAGAAAATCCTCCACCCTGGCGGGGTGGACACACTTCAAATACGGCTCGGTGAAAGACCTCTTATACAACGCTCCGGACGGGGAGAGCCAAAACCGTTCTGCCTTTGCTCGGATCTTGTGGGCCGCCTTCTTTTCTTCCGGTGGAATTCTATCTTTCAGAAAGGCGATGATGGGGTCCATCCAGGGAGGTCCCAAGTCGGTGCAGAGTACCTCGGTTATACGGTTCCTCAATGCTTGGCGGGTAAAATTCAATCATCAAGGGATTGGGAAAGGCTGTCTGAGTGGAAGCGAGACCGGCCAATTCATCAGCCGTGCTGTTTTCTTCGCGGTTGATCTGTTCAACTCTGATGGCATCGAACTTCTTGATTTCTGCTCGCACCAGCGCTTGATACTTGGCCATTCTTTCATCTTTGGCCTCATACTCCCCTAAGACTTGATTGAGCACCAGCTTGGAGTCACTGAACACGGAAGAATTGCGACCTTCATTCTCGTGGCCTTCTTAGTCCGGCGAGGAGGGCTTCGTATTCCGCCTCATTGTTGGACGCTGGGAAGCCGAGCGTAATTGCTTGCTCAACAATCAGCCCATCGGGTGAAGTTAGCACAACTCCCAGCCTGGTCCCATGCCTGTTGGACGCCCCATCGATGAAGAGTTTCCACATTTCGCCCACAAACAGCTTCCAGCAATCAGACGGGTTTTGGGAGCTTCTCAATTCCAAGTTTCTGGTCGGCTCATTCTAGTCTCTTTCCACGTCTTTACTGGGTTCTTTTTTCAACGAGTCGTCGGACTTTGCTGTTTCGGTCGAGCTTTGCCCTTCTTCTACTTGCGGGCCAACACTGGTCTCTGTTGCCAAAACCATGGGTTGTGCTAAATCCGCATCAACCAAATCAATCGGCAGACTGGATGCGTTCCAGGGGCAAATTCCGCCACGAAGTCTGCAAGTGCTTGAGCTTTGATTGCGGTGCGCGGTCTGAACTTGATGTCATATTGGCCCAATTCCACGGCCCATTTCAGAATTCTCCTCGTGAAGTCCGCTTTTTCGAAGAGCACCTTGAGCGGGAACTCGGTCAACACCACTATTGTATGGGCATGAAAATAGTAGGCTAGCTTTCTTGAAGCCATCATTAGGGCCAGCGCCAGTTTTTCCAAGGGAAGGTATCTCGTCTCGGCCGGAAGCAGAGTCTTGCTCACATAGAAGATTGGTAGGTGCTGGATGCCTTGGCGAACCAATCTGCGCTTCTGGCGTGTTGAGACACTGACCAAGTAGAGGTACAACTCTTCGCCGGTTGAGGAGACCAAAAGCAATTTGAGGAAAGGTACGTCTTTAGGTCTGCAAGTGCACAGTCGCACTCTTCATCCCAGAAGAACTTAGACTTCAAAGTTTTAAAGAAGGGCCTGCAACGATCCGAAGACCGGCTGATAAATCTGTTCAACGCGGCTGCCATTCCGGCAAGATGTTGCACGTCTTTCGTGGAGTTCGGGCGCTCCAACTCTTGTATTGCCTTGATTTGAGATGGGTCGGCCTTAATTCCCCGGTTTGTGACCAGAAAACCTAGGAATTTCCCAGTGCCAACTCCAAAGGCGCACTTAGAGGCGTTCAGGCGAAGCTTGTGGCGCTTGAGTATGGCAAACATTTATGCTAGGTCGGCGAGGTGCTGGGACTTCTCCTTACTCTTCACCACCATATCGTCGATATAGGCTTCCATGATCCAGCCCAAGAGAGGAGCGAACATCTTCGTCACCATCCGCTGAAAGGTTGCCCCGGCGTTCTTCAGTTCGAATGGCATGACCTTGTAGCAATATAACCCTCTGGGGGTAGTGAACGATGTGATTTCCCTGTCCGGTTTGTACATGGCTATTTGATGATAGCCGTGATATGCATCCAAGAAGCTAAACCTCTGATGGCCAGCGGTTAAGTCCACCAGCTGGTCAATTCGAGGGAGGGGAAAACTATCCTTCAGGCAAGCGCGGTTGACAGTCTTGTAGTCAACGCAGACTCGCCATTTGCCATTTTTCTTAGGAACAACCACCGTGTTAGATATCCACCGAGGGTATTGCACCTCCTCTATGGCCCCGGCTTCCAACAAATTCTTCACTTCTTCCGCTACCACTTCAGCATGGTGCAAGGCTGAACAGCGCGTCCTTTGAATGACTGGGCATGCATTGGGGAAGACGATCAACTGATGACAAATGAAGCTTGGGTTGATGCCAGGCATGTCATAAGGCATCCAGGCAAAGGCCTCCAAGTTGGAAACCAAGAAGTTGACATAATCTGTCCGTTCGGTGCTAGACAAGGATGATCCCAAGAGGAAGAATTTAGTCGGATCGTTTTCATCGATGCGCATTTCTACCAAATCTTTGACCGATTTTTCCTCGGCCTTTCTTCCCACGTCTTCGAGGACCTCCTTTCCCTCGGGCCCCTCGATCATCTGGACAAACCCTTTGGCTGCTCGGCTGCCATTTACCGCAATGAAGCATTGTTTGGCCATCACCTGGTCTCCCTAGACTTCCTCTATTTGCCCGTTCGATGCTGGAAAGCGCATGACTTGGTGGAAGGTTGAAGCAACTGCTTGCATGGCGTGCAGCCAACCTCTGCCTAGGATCAAATTGTAAGTCGATGGCACTTTGAGCACCCAGAATTCTACTTGCTTCACAACTGATCCTGCTTTGACCGGCAAAATAATCTTTTTGATCGGCCATTCTGGTTGTGAGTTGAAGCCGACCAAAGGCGACGTTGCAGGGGCCAAGTCCTTGTCTTCTAACTTTATCTGTTTGAACGCGTCATAATACATAATTTCGATCGAACTTCCTTGGTCGATCAAAATTCTCTTGATGTCAAAGCCTTTGACGCGAAGAGTCACCACCAAGGCATCATTGTGTGGCATCTGAACCCTTTCCAGGTCTTTGGTCGAGAACGAAAGGACGTCCTTCTCCTCGGTCTTCCCTTTCTTCACGGCGGGCTGGACAGAGAGCACTTCCCTCATGTGTTCGGCCTTCTTGATCATCCCTCTAAGCTCGCAAACCCTTGCTGGTTCAATGATGTCGTGGATAACGTTGATTACACCTTGCGGGGGCGCCTCTAGGGCGGCCATACCGTTAGGCTCGGTTTGCCCGGTTGGCGCGGCCTTGACTCCCCCATCTATATATTGGTCAAGATGCCCCGCCGCCACCAATTCCTCCAAGTGCTGTTTGAGCGGCAAGCAGTCCTCTGTCCGGTGCCCCCGTTCCTCATGGAAGGTGCAGCGATATTTTGGATTGAAGCCTCGCTGCGCACTCCCTAACTTGGCCGGCCAACGGACAAAAGGCTCACCTCGGATCTCGCTCAAAATGCGGTAGATGGGAATTTTGAAGACCGTGGTAATTCCTGTCCGCGCCTTCAGTTTTCTCTTGGCATCTTTTGCTGCGTCGCGAGGTGCGTCAGCTCGGTCGTTTCTGCGACCCTTGTTTCGGTCATCGCAGTTTAGTCCGCGCCGTTGATTTTTTGATCGGTCGCCTAGGCGGTTATCCTCCTGCCCAATCGAGTTAACTTTTCCCGCTGTCCTTCTGTCCACCACGACCGAATTATTCTTCTCGGTCGCAGAGGCAGCGTCATCTTCCACACGAATGTGTTCGTTGATCCGCTGCATCAAAGATTCCATGGTGGTGGGCTGATGCATCGTGAGTGAATCTCGCAGTCTATGTCCGACTGGGAGACCCCTCTTGTATTGAGTGATCGCCAGATTTGTAGGGCAGTCGAGGATCTCGTTGTAAGTTTCCCAGTACTTCGCATTGTATGCCTTCAGCGAACTTCCAGACTCCATCTTGACGCCCAGGAGATGGTCAACCTCCTTCGGCGTTCGAGTGTTGGTCTTGAATCTGGTGACGAAGGCTTCCGCTAGTTGCTGCCACCCCTCAATACTCCCCTCCGGGAGCCTTTCGAACCACTTCAAGCCCAGCTCTCCCAAGCTTGCTGGGAATATGAGGCACATCAAGGCGTCGTTTCGCCGGTGGCCAGCCATCACCTGCCGGTAATGACTCACATGCATGTACGGATCCGTCTTGCCGTCGTACAAAGTGAACTTTGGCTGGTGGAATCCGGCAGGGAGTGGGGTGCTCTCAATCTCTGGGGACAGCGGCGTGGCTGTAAGTCTCGCCAGCTCTTTGTCCTCCAGTGCAGGGGCCCTGACTCTGGGCGCCGGCATCACTACTTCTTCACTGCAACGAACTGGGGCACTCAACCTCTGGAGTGTCGGTACCCTCTGAGTCTCTCGACGGCGCGCTCTCTCCTCCAACACGTCCCTGAGATCCCCGGAACGAATGGAGGCAGAGCAACGCGACGTTGATGATGGGTGTGAGGGGCGATAGGTGCTGTCGCGAGTGGAGGATCTGCCCTCTTGCTGATCTAAATCTCCAACCCCGTAGTTCCTGGTGATGGAGATTGAATGAGTCCTCCTCTGGTGGCGACTGCTAGAACGAGGAGAGGGGGTGTGCTCATTGAGGTTGCCCTCTCCAGCAACACCCTTGCCCCTAACATGGCGTTTCAGCAACTCAATTTCCGCCGCCATCCTTCGAATGAGGGAGTCTTGATCCTTGAGTTTGTGCTCCAGGCGTTCCTCACGGGACTCCCCCCTGCGTCGGCGGCCCTCTGAACTCTGTGAGCGATCAGAACTCCTCCCACGCTTGTCGCGCACTCCTCGCGAAGAAGTTTCCAGGCCCGCCATGGTTGGAACATTCGGGGGGCCTTCTCTCCTTCGGACATACTCTAGAGTGACGCCATCGACGACGGACAACGGAATTTCGTTGTTGTTGGCCATGGAAATGGTCGATGGAATCAAAGAATTCCCACAGACGGCGCCAATTGTATGGGGGCAAAATATCCTTTACTTTCCGTACTCCTTGGACGTCAAGCTTCAGGTGACGGCGTCTATCTCTGCAACACAAAAATGGTGAGCTGCCCGGCGGTAGTGTGCCGGAAAGTCCCTCCGACGATCAAGTCAGATCACCAAGGAAGAAGACAATCGAAGGAGAGTGTTTTTGAGAGAAGGAATTCGCATACCTCTAATGTTCCTCTTCCTCCCTATTTCTAGGCTGGCCATGCAATCCAAGATTGTGTGCGCATTACCTCTGCTGTCCTTTCCTGGACAGGTGGCAGTGCTCGCCTCTCACCACCTTACGCGTGTAAAGGTTTCGTCTTTCCACCAGTACACTCAGAACTGTCTAACGGTATTAAGGCGTGCGTGGATCAGATGTCCTCTCCTTTGCGCCATTGGCCCAGGTGGCACACATAACCGGAGTACCACAACCGGCCTATCTCTTGTGGAGAGTTGTTATCACATGCCCAAAACCGAGCTATGCGTCGCCGACCTTTAACTTGGAATTAGGCGAAAGCCTGACCACCTCGGCCGAACTATTCTTGATCAGTTCATCACTACCAACCGGTTGCGAGGCATGCCGGCTTCCCACCGATCTACCATCAATCTCGGTCACACGAAGCCACCTTATATTGATTGATCGGTCCAAGGCGTACCGGCCATGATCGCATCCATGGTATAGCTCGGGCTACTTTTTAACTCGGTCAGCATCCGCTAACTCGAGCTCCGCCTAACACGCGAGGTCACAGCTCGGCTAGGCCAGCTCGTCTCGGTCCGCTCAACGTCTCCGACCGTGCAAGTCAGGCCGCATAAATAGAGGAGTTAGCTTCGGCACGTCGCGATCCGTCAAGTTTGGCGTCACCTCACCGGCCGCTTGTCGATGGAAATCTTCCTCTCGGTGGTGAAGGACGCGATTGGTACGAAGACAAGATGAGCACGACAATTTTGGTTCAGACGCTACCGATCGGATCGGAGGTGGCTCGAGATGCAGGGTTGTAGAGAGGCCGAGGAAGGCCGGTGCGGTGATATTGGGAAAGCTAGTTTGAGCGAGTGGTGTCGTATTCGTTCTATCAATGGTGTTCCTAATGGTGGTGTGCTCGATCTGGACAAGGAGTGGTAATTAGCTCCTTCTCCTCTTTCTAAATTCTGAATGATGAACGATCCTACTTCATGTATCAATGGAGTTTAAGCAGTTTAGTTGAGTTGAGTAGATTAATAGTTGGATGTTTAAATTTGATTTGAAATTTTAACGAGATTTGAAAATATCTTTAATCTTAATTTGTTTATTTTTCGTCGATGTAACTATAATAAAATTAATCACGGCGGAACATTCTTTGTTTGAGTTTAGAAAATTAACAAGTTTTAAAATATGTGTAAGGTTTTAAAGCGGCCTGGCAACGTAATGTCTGACGTTAACGGTTTTGGTGATTGAGACTGACCATGGTAAAGCAGGATTGGTAATTACGCCATAGCGGTCATAATGGTGCCGTAATAGCCGTAACGGCCTGTTATGCAACATTACGTAACGGTTCCGAATTATTTCTTTCAAAAAAACACACACAACAAAAAGCTGAAATTGAAGGAAGAGGGATAGAGAGAAGAGAGAAGATAAAGAGAGAAGATGGAGGAGCAAGAGATAGAGATAGAGAAGAGAAAAGATGAAAAACATGTTATTGATTTGTTGAAATTGCAAGACATATGCTATTCTATTCAGCTGCTATCACTCAACTATTTTGTTTGTGTGCGTCATCTATATATTGTTTGAAAATAATAATAGTAATAATAATAAATGTGGTCATTATCTATTTGGTTTGATTAAAATATGTATAATATATATTTAGGCTCTTATTTATTCTCTTACTTTTGTCATTGTTTATCTTATATATAATAATTAGTGATTGATTTTTTGTATAATATAAAGTCATTAATTATTAAAATAAAATGTAAAAAACTCAGTTTATAGTGATTTAAAAATATGAAATATATTGGATCATACTTAAAAATTTACAAAAATTGATCAATATTTATTTTAAACCTAATAAATATGATCATGGAAAAAAAATATGCGTATCGATAAATTTTTTTTTAAATTGTGTGAAAAATAAAAAAATTCACGGTTCCGGTTACTGCAACCGTTAAGCTACGGCCTTTACACCCCGCAACCACAACCGCGCCATCGCCACCGTTACGGCGACCGCAACCGCTTTTCAAAACCTTGTGTGTAAGGCTTATTTATATAATAAATTGATTTTAATTGAACTTTTAATTTCTGCGGTTGAAGTCTTTTAACAGATTTAAAAGGGTTGATAATGTTGGAAATTTTGGTTTATAAGGCTTATTTTGGGTCAACTTTGAGTCTAAAATATAGTGGGCCCCATACGTCTTTTGGGGTGGGTCCGAAGAGGTGACGTGTTCCTTACCACATGGCAAATCACACGGTAAAGACGGTTCGTCAAAACCATTTATGAGTGAATGGGAAGTTGACGTCGTTTTCGGGTTCGTGGAATGAATAGTTAAAGAAGTAAATGTAGGTTTCTTTGAAATAGGTTGTCCCACATTGAAATTTTAAGAAAGTTTGTGTATGTATATTTTTAGACTACAACACTTAGGTTGGGCCTCAAGGGGCATCTCAAGTTTGTAGAATGGAGGAGTTATGGATAAAGTGAACCCTAACCCAAACCACCACACTTTTCATGGCCAAGCCGTCTGTGGTCAGTCATTCTTATATTACTTTTTTGAACAAAATTTATTTGAATTTTTAATGAAATAAAATTCAAAATTTTGTGCCAAAAATTGAATTTATTTTTTGTCCATTTCCAAACAGATTAAACAATTCAAAACTGTTTGAACTGCGGACAGATTCAGTTCCAGCTAGACAAATTTAAATTTGTCCAGCAGTTACCAACAGATAGAAACTGCTGGGCAGTTATCTGTTGCACGTGTCCAATTTGAAATTACATCTATTCACTTCAAATTTTGTACCTATTCGGGTCTATATAATTCCAGATCTGTTCTAGCATTTGGCAATTCGAAAATCAGTCTAAAAAATTCCTTTTGCTGTCCAACTTTGCTCTTTTGGTGCATTATTCTTCATTCTAGTTTTAGAGAAAATTAAAAAGAGTATAGAACACAAGGTTCTAGTTCGCCAGACAAATTTGTTTGGGGTGCTACTACAAATTTGTGAAGATCATTGTATCCTGGGAGATAGATGCCACTTAACCGTAAGCATCAGAAGGGCAAATCATCTTAAGGACGAGTGTCACACACTGACTTGGTCTTTTATTTTTCATTCGGTTCGATAAAATAAATTATGAAGTTATTTATTTTATTTATTTTGATTTAGTTTCATTTTATTTTATTTACACAGAAGATTGTTCCAACAATCTTAAGACAGATTCGAATTATTCTGTTTACAGAATTTTTCGTTTATTTCCTTTCTTCTTTCTTCTTCTTACGTAAATTATTTTACGTGATTTTACAAAATACTATTCTGATTGGAAAACAAATAGTAGTAATATACTGTTTGACAGATAGTAGTAATATACTGCCTTTTTCTTTGACAACTAGTAGTAATATACTGGTGTCATTAACAATTCAGAATATTTATTTGTGGAATTGTGTCAGAAATTAATTTTGATTTTTAGAAATTATTTTCTAAGAGTTCATTAATTAAAAAAAAAATTTGTTTTAGTTTTTAATTATTGCGATTACGTAAATTTAATTTTACGTGGAATTAATTTGGTTAAATAAAATTTTATTTTATTTCCAAATTAATTGGAAAAAATAAAAGTTCCATTCTTGTTTCTTTTATTTTTACAGAATTTAATTCTGTGAATTTGGGTTAAATTTTCTGTGTAGTATAAATTCTAATTATAATTTTGTTTTATAATTTAGAATTCATGGCTACTGAAACTAATGCCCAAACAAGTACTAGTGTGTTGGCTATAATTGCGCCAACTCCCTCTCCTGTTGTGACAGTATCGGTAAATCACGGTGAGAAGCCAGAGAAGTTCTCAGGAACTGATTTTAAAAGATGGCAATAGAAAATGTTATTCTATCTTACAACTATGAACCTGGCTCGTTTCCTCCATGAGGATGCTCCTATTTTGAAAGAGGATGAAACCAATCAGCAAGTGGTTGCTGCAATCGATGCCTAGAAACATGCTGATTTCCTTTGTCGAAACTACATCTTGAACGGACTTGACAACACATTATACAATGTCTATAGTCCTATCAAGACAACAAAGGAACTTTGGGAGTCTTTGGAGAAAAAATATAAAACAGAAGATGCTGACTCAAAAAATTTTGTGGTGGCAAATTCCTGGACTTTGTGATGGTTGATTCTAAGACTGTGATCAGCCAAGTTCAAGATCTCCAACTCATTCTGCATGACATTTACGTAAAGGGCATGTCTCTCAGTGAATCCTTTCAAGTTGCAGCCTTAATTGAGAAATTACTACAAGGCTGGAAGGAATTCAAGAATTACTTCAAACACAAGCGCAAAAAAATGTTTTTGGAAGAATTAATTGTGCGTTTGAGGATTAAGAAGGACAACATCAATTCTGAAAAACGAGCTGGTAAGCATCCTATGGAGTCTAAGGCAAATGTGGTGGAACATGTTTCAAAAATCAAGAAACAGAAATCTTCTGGAGAAAGTTCATCACAAGGCTCTAAAGGGGGGAAAAATAAAAAGTACAAGTTTAATGATAAATGTTACATCTGTGATAAAGAGGGACATCGGGCCAAAGATTGCCATAGCAAAGACAAAAACAAAAGAAGAACAAGCAAGAAGCCTGCTCAAGCCCATATAACCGAAGTGGACAATATTTCCAATGGTATAAATGACATCAATCTTTTTGCAGTTGTTTTCGAGGCAAATCTTGTCGAAAATCCTAAAGAATGGTGGGTGGACACTGGTGCTAATCGCCACATTTGTGCCAACAAAAAGATGTTCACATCTTATTCTACAGTAGACAACGGTGAACAACTTTTTATGGGCAACTACTCAACTTCCAAAGTTGAAGGATAAGGGAAGATTGTTCTGAAGATGACATCTGGAAATGAACTAGCTCTCAATAATGTGCTGTATGTACTGGATATTCGCAAAAATCTTGTTTTTGGATCTTTGTTGAGTAAGAATGGATTTAGGCTAGTGTTTGAGAGTGATAAATTTGTACTTACTAAGAATGAGATGTATGTAGGAAAATGCTACATGTTTGATGGCCTTTTCAAGATGAATGTAATGACCATTGTACCCTCAGTTATTAATAAAAATACATCTTTTTCTTACTTGCTTGAGTCATCAAATTTATGGCATGGTAGACTAGGATATGTTAATTATGGATCTTTATGTAGATTAATTAATATGAAATGTTTACCTAAATTTGACATTTATTCAAATCATAAATGTGAAATTTGCGTTGAGGCAAAATTATCTAAAACTCATTTTCATTCAATTGAAAGAAGTACGGAACCACTTGAATTAATTTATAGTGACATTTGTGATTTTAAGGGCTAGTTTGGCATAATACAAAAAAGTTAAAAAGTTAAAAAGCCACTATTTTATTTAAGTCACATCATCTTATTTAAATCACATTATCTCTCTACTATATCACTTCAAACTCAACCCATATTTCACGTTTTTTCGTAAAAAGTAAAAACAATGCATTTATTTAGATCATCCCAAACAATCCTTAAATCAATTCAAACTAGAGGTGGGAAAAAATATTTTATCACTTTCATAGATGACTATACTAGATATAGTTATGTTTATTTAATTCGAATCAATGATGAAACTTTAGAAACTTTCATTCAATATAAGAATGAAGTTGAAAATCAACTTGGTAAGAAGATTAAGAAACTTAGAAGTGATAGATGTGGTGAATATGAATCACATTTTGGTGAATTTTGTAAAGAACATGGAATAATTCATCAAACCACCGCTCCTTACTCACCTTAGCAAAATGGAATTGCTGAAAGAAAAAATAGGACTTTAAAAGAAATGATGAATGTCATGTTAATAGTTCTGGATTACCTCAGAACTTGTGGGGGGAAGCAATACTTTCTGCTAATTATATTTGAAATAAAGTACCCCGAAAGAAAGTGAATCAAACACCTTATGAATTGTGGCATGGGAGAGTACCATCCTACAAATACTTAAAAGTGTGGGGGTGTTTGGCTAAAGTGGCTATTCCTAGTCCTAAAAAGACTAAGATAGGTCCTAAAACCATTGATTGCATTCTCATTGGTTATGCCAAGAATAATAGTGCATATCGGTTTTTGATTCATAAATCAGAACATTCCGAAATGCATGTAAATACTATTATTGAATCGAGGAATGCATCTTTCTTTGAACATGTATTTCCAAATAAGACTGGACAAGAGACTAGTCGTAATAAAAGATCTTATTATGCTATTACTAGTCAGGATCAAGAACATGATCAAGAACAAGAGTTAGATCAAAATGAGGAAGAGGAACTTAGACGTAGTAAACGTGTTAGAACCTCAAAATCTTTTGGTCTAGATTTTCTAACATTTTTGTTAGAAAATGAGCCTTTAACTTTTAAAGAGGCTATGTCCAGTCCTGAGGCTCCTTTATGGAAAGAAGCTGTCAATAGTGAAGTTAAATCTATCTTGCAAAATCACACTTGGGAATTGGTGGATTTACCACCAGGTTGTAAACCTCTTGGGTACAAGTGAATTTTCAAAAGAAAAATGAAAGCGGATGGATCAATTGACAAATATAAGGCAAGATTTGTGGTCAAAGGATTTAGACAAAAAGAAAGTCTTGATTACTTTGACACATATTCACTGGTTACTAGAATAACATCCATTACAATGCTAATTGTCATTGCGTCTTTGTACAATCTAGAAATTCATCAAATGGATGTGAAAAACGCTTTCTTAAATGGTGAGTTAGATGAAGAAATTTGCATGGAACAATCAGAAGGTTTTTCTGTTCTAGAAAAAGAAAAGAAAGTGTGTAAATTGGTTAAATCATTATATGATTTAAAACAAGCGCCAAAACAATGTCATGAGAAATTTGACAAGGCAATGATGTCAAATGGATTTAAAATTAATGACAGTGACAAATGTATTTATATTAAAAACACGCATAAAAGTTATATCTTTGTATGTCTTTATGTAGATGATATACTCATCATAGGTAATAATAATGATATGATTAAAACTACCAAGAAAATGTTGAATAAACATTTTGACATGAAGGACATGGGCATTGTTGATGTAATTATTGGTATGAAAATTACCAAAACATCAGAAGGTTATGCTTTGTCACAATCTCATTACATTGAGAAAATCCTTGACAAATTTAGCAAAGATGATGATCATCTTGCTAGAACACCTGTAGATGTTAATTTGTTTCTTTCTAAGAATATACATGAAAGTATTTCTTAATTAGAGTATGCCCAAATTATTAGAAGCTTAATGTACTTGATGAACTGCACTCGCCTAGATATAGCTTATGTAGTAAGTAAATTAAGTAGATATACGAGTAATCCAAGAGTAGAACACTAGAAAACTATTATAAGGGTTCTTAGATATCTCTGATTTACTCGTAACATTGGGCTTAATTATACTAGATATCCAAAGAAGATTTGAAGGATACTATGATGCAAATTGGATATCGATACTAGAGACTCAAAGTCTACCAAGGGTATGTCTTTGCTCTTGGGCGGTCAGATCTTGGAAATCTTCCAAATAGACTTGCATTGCTAGGTCTACTATGGAATCAGAATTCATAGCTTTAGACAAAGTTGGGGAAGAAGCAGAATGGCTTTGCCACTTCCTTGAAGATATTCTAATGTGGCCAAAACTGCTGCCTGCTATATGCATACATTGTGATAGTCAATCAACAATTGGTAGAGCACATAGTCATATATATAACGGTAAATCACGACACATTCGTCATCAACATAACACCGTGAGACAACTACTCTCTAATGGAATTATTTCCATTGAATATGTGAAGTCTAAAGACCACATAACGCATCCACTAACCAAAGGGTTAGTAAGAGAGTTAGTTCAGAATTCATCGAGGGAAATGGGACTTAAGCCTATTAAATAAGAGTTACCACAACGGTAACCCAACCTAGTTGACTGGAGATCCCAAGATCTAGGTTCAAAGGGACAAATGAGTAGTGATTGACTCAGAAGGATCACTGGGGAGTCAAACTCCTACCCATATCTATGATAAAATAGTGATGTCTATAGTGTTTTAGGTTAAGTAATACTTTTAATGATTTTTATATCTAGGTATACCTAGTGGAGTATGGCAGGATACTCTTTATAAGAATCACCTATATGAGTGTGAACTAGGCCGGTTCTATGAAATTTGTGAAGGGCTACAAGTCTTTAGAGCACTCATGAAAGACCAGGTTGTTCAGGGCCAAAATGAACACAATAGTGAGAACTAAACTGTGTATGGGGATACACTGTGTGAGTTCTATTGTCTTGGTTTACACAAACGGCTAAACAGTTCAAGACATCATGTTCACTGGTTAGCTAGTAAATCCGATAGTGTCTCACAAGGGAAGGTTTAAATCCAAAAACTACCTATCATTTGCAGAATATTTTCAATTCGCATTTCTCTGTAATTAGATCATGTTGTTGCATTTTCTCTCTGTTAAATTCCATTCATGTGGGGGATTGTTGGAAAATTTGGTTCATAAGGCTTATTTTGGGCCAAATTTGAGCCCAAAATAGAGTGGGCCCAAAACGTCTTTTGGGGTGGGTCCGAAGAGGTGACGTGTTTCTTGCCGCATGGCAAGTCACATGGTAAAGACGGTTCGTCAAAACCATTTATGAGTAAATGGGAAGTTAACGTCGTTTCGGTTTGTGGAATGAATAGTTAAAGAAGTAAATGTGGGTTTCTTTGAAATAGGTTGTCCCATATTGAAACTTTAAGAGAGCTTGTGTATGTATATAAGTTCTAGACTACAACACTTGGGTTGGGCCCCAAGGGGCACCCCAAGTTTGTAGAATGGAGGAGTTATGGACAAAGTGAACCCTAACCCAAACCACCACACAAAGCTGCTGTCATTGGTCCGTCCGGCAATGACAGTAGCCGTGTGGTCGGGTCAGTTCTTACATTAATTTTTTAAACAAAATTTATTTGAATTTTTAATGAAATAAAATTCAAAATTTTGTGTCAAAAATTGAATTTATTTTCTGTCCATTTCCAGTCCAAAATTCAAACAAAATAAACAATTCAAAACTATTTGAACCCCGGACAGATTCAGTTCCAGCCAGACAGATTTAAATCTGTCCAACTGTTACCAACAGATAGAAATTGCTGGGTAGTTATCTGTTACACCTGTCCAATTTGAAATTGCATCTGTTCACTTCAAATTTTGTACATGTTCGGGTCTATATAATTCTAGATCTGTTCTAGCATTTGGCAATCTGAAAATCAGTCTCAAAAATTCCTTTTGCTATCAAACTTTGCTCTTTTGGTGCATTATTCTTCATTCTAGTTTTAGAGAAAATTAAAGAGAGTATAGAACACAAAGTTCTAGTTCGCCGGACAAATTTGTTTGGAGTGCTACTACAAATTTGTGAAGATCATTGTATCATGGGAAATAAACGCCACTTAACCGTAAGCACCGTAGCGGGGCGAATCTGTCTTAAGGACAGAGTGTTACACACTCAACTTGGTCTTTTATTTTTCATTCGGTTCGATAAAATAAATTATGTAAGTTATTTATTTTATTTTGTTTGATTTAGTTTCATTTTATTTTATTTACACAGAAGATTGTTCCAACAGATAATATCACGATTAATGATGGGTTAGCTTACTGTGCATTTGTTTCGAAGGATTGAGGGTTTTGAGTCTTAACTCAAATGTATTCTTCAATGATTTATTGGTACCAGAAATGGTCTTGGTGAAACAACCATAAACCATTGTTTCGATCTTATATGTGCAATTTCCCATTCAGTAATTTAATTACTCGAGCAGGTCATATGTTCAATTTAATTACTCCAGGAAATTAGTTGGATATCTCATATGTGCAATTTAATTACTTGAGTCGAGCTTCTATGCATAACAAAATTAATTTGGTTGTTTGAAATATCCGATTTGAATGTGTAGAATCCTTACGTACCGTCGGGGTCTCCTTGCGGGTCAAGCAGTGGATCTGCAATATCAGTAGCTGCTAACATGGTGGCAGTCTCATTAGGGACAGAGACCCACAGCTCCATTATTTGCCCATCAGATCACAACTCGGTTGTTGGACTCAAACCCTGATGCAGATTGAATTTTAGAAAATAAGTATTTTTATTTTATTATTTTAAAATTAATATTATTATGGAATTATTTAGTTATTTAGTTTCCTTATTTTTGTATTGCATTATGGCAGTTGCCAATTCTAGTTGTTTCCTAATTAAGTTAGGTCTATGTTTTAGTAGTTGCCAATTCTGGGTGTTTTTTAATTAAGTTAGGTCTATATTTTGCTTATAAATAATGAATGTAAGCCTTAGGGCAAGGAGAGTTTTAAGAAGTAATATATTTCGAGTTTTATACTCTTTTGATCCGACTTTGGGTATTCTTGTGAATCAACCATTGTTGAGCCTTTATTCTCAGTATTCTTTGTGAATTAACGGGTCTAGAGAGGAATCTTACTTCCGGTATTCTTGTTTGAATCAACGGATTTTAAGATTGTTACTATTTCACATTTCGCACTGCATCAAACCCACTATTGGGCTTACCACTCGAGCTGGAGTCATTCCTTGTGCACCCCGTTGGGACACCATTGGGTAAACATACACTTCACAAATCACGAGCCCAATGTGAAATAGATTTGATTGGGAGAAATGAAACTAAAATTCCCAGCTCTTGTCTGAACTGATGAATGTTCATGATGGTAATATTTATTACAGGCCCATATGTAGGACCGTAGAAGATGTTGTTTATGTGCTTGATGTGATAGCTGGGTTTGATCCAAGGGATGATGAAGCAACAAGAGAAGGATTCAAGTTCATTCCTGAGGGTGGTTATAAACAGTTTCTCAAGAATGAAGGTCTGAAAGGAAAGAGATTGGGTGTTGTCAGAAGTCCATTTGTGGATAAGCTTCATGATTCAATGCCATAGCATCTTTTGAGGATCATCTCAAGACATTGAGGTATTATACTAGTAAGGGCCTGCTTTGGTAGAGTTTTTGAAGTCTAATTCTATCCCTTAGTTTGAGTGTGTTGTTTGGTTCTGACAATTTTTAGAAAATTAATTCTACGCCCACTTTTCAAAACATCGACTTTTTAATATTATATGACACATCACTCAATTCAAACTTTTTTCAAAACTCATAACCAAACAAATTTTCCATACTCAAAATATAATTCCAAAACTCACAAATTCAAAATACAACTCTATTCTCAAATCATAATTCTAAAGCTCTACCAAACAAAAAATATCTTTCTCTCATATTATGCCACTACACAAACAATTCAAGAATGGACAACTAAAGTTAAGAGGGATAGATAATGTAAATGACCATGCGTAATATCTCATACCGATTGGACTCAATTTACTTCCCATGCATGGCTAATTTTTAAGATATGAAAACAGTACAGAAACAAAGGGTGCCTGTGTACACGAATGTTAAAGTTTATGTACCTGAAATTTCATCGTAACTGTACTAATATTTGTTGGATATACCTCCTTATTGGAGTGTGGGACCCAATTGGTTTATTAAAGGAGTTTAATTTGGTTTGCTATTAGTTATAATATATTTTTATATATTATATCTAATTTTGTGGAGACCCAATTCAGTTTGGAAACAACTAAGGTTTTGATAAAAAAACCCTAGATTCACAATATTTTAGGTATTGTTTTTGCTCATCCCAAAGTTGTGAACGACTGCTACACACACTTCAATTCGGTTGAATCAATTATTCGGGTGAGTGAAAAGTGGAATTAATTTGGCTGGTTCTTTGTTTCATTTTTCGGTTTTTCTGAAGCTCTGTTAGTGTGCATAATTGGGTGTTTTGGTGAAGTTGATTTGACTCATTATTTTGGGTCTTCTACAATTTTGGTTTTTAAGATTTTGGTTCTTCTATTTGGTGAGGTCTTTCCTCTTGTTTATTTGTGATTATTTGGAATTCACTTAAGGGTGGTTTTGTGAGACAATTCGTGTCTCATTTGTAATCGTTTGGAAACTTATTTGGTTGATAGTAGAATTGGATTTTGATCCCGTGGACGTACCTCACATTGAGGGAACCATGTAAAATTCATGTGTTACTTTTGATTTAATTTTTCTGCATTAGTGTTTATTCCCATTGATTGATTTACTTGTGGGAAATCTTATATTTTCCCTAACAACTGGTATCAGAGCTTACGGTTTATTTGTTTTTATTTATTTGTGTAAATCAATGGAGGGGAATGTTGGTCGTATATCTAGCTTTAATGGAAGCAATTGGGTAACTTGGAAAACTAAAATGGAGGACCTATTATTTTGTAAAGATTTGTATGGACCCATTGAGGGTGATAGTGGCAAACTTGATAATATGAAAGATGATGAATGGAAGACGCTTAATCGAAAAGCCGTTGGTGTTATCTGTCAATGGATTGATGACAGTGTGTTTCATCATGTTCCTACTGAAACTTCAGCACATGATTTATAGAAAAAATTAGAAAGCCTTTATAATAGGAAATCAGCCACAAATAAAGTTTTTCTATTTCGTAAGTTGGTTAATTTAAAATATAAAGAGGGCAGCCCTATTCTGGAACATCTGAATGAAATAAAGAGTATTGTTAATCAACTTGCTTCTATGAAAATTATTTTTGATGATGAGTTGTAGGCTTTGATGCTACTTAGTTCTTTGCCCGAAAGTTGAGAGACTTTGGTTGTGACAGTTAATAATTCGGCACCCCGATGGAGTTGTCACATTGGGCCAAGTCACTAGTAGCTTGTTGAATGAATAAACTAGAAGAAAATCAGCGGGTTCCTCTCATTCGAAAGCATTTGTTGTGAGAGGCCGAAGTAAAACAAGGGGGAGGAGTTAGACTCCTCATAGTCGTGATCAAAGCCGTGATAAATCAAAAGATGGTTCTTTTTCAAAGAAAGACATTGAGTGCTATTATTGCCATAAGAAAGGGCACATGAAGCGGGAATGCCGAAAGCTTAAGAATAAGGAGAAAAGGTGTGACAAAAGTGTAGATAAGAAGCAAGAAGACACAACGGCAGTTACCACCGATGATCTCATGGTTGTTTGTGAAGATGATTGTATCAATTTTGTGGACCAAGAGAGTAATTGTGTGATTGATTCCGGTGCTTCTTTTCATGTGACTTCTCAAGTTGATTTCTTCACTACCTACACCAAAGGAGATTATGGTTCTATTCGAATGGGTAATGAAAGTTTGTCAAAGATTATTGGCATGTGTGATGTTTTCTTGGAAACAAATTTGGGCTGCAAATTGTTGCTTAAAGATGTGAGCCATGTTCCTGACATTCGCCTCAATTTGATCTCTATTGGGAAGTTAGATGATAAAGGCTTCAACAACAAATTTGGTGATGGAATATGGAAGCTCACAAAGGGTTCTTTGGTGGTGGCTAAGTGCATGAAGACTCATACACTTTATTCGATGCAAGGAAAAATTTGTAAAAGTGTTGTCAATGCACTTGAAGATGATACTTCTACCGAATTGTGGCACAAGCGGCTTGGCCATATTAGTGAAAAAGGGCTACAAGTTTTGTTCAAGAAAGAGCTTCTACCCGGTTTGAAAGGTACACATCTTAAAACTTGTGTTCATTGTTTGGCGGGTAAACAACATAGAGTTTATTTTCATAAAAATGTTGCTTTTAGAAAAGAAAATGTTTTGGAGTTGATTCATTCGAATGTTTGTGGTCCTTTAAAAGTTAGAACACATAGTGGTGCACTTTATTTTGTTACTTTCAATCATGATTATTCAAGGAAAGTTTGGGCTTTTTTACTAAAAACTAAAGATCAAGTTTTAGAAGTATTTAAGCATTTTCAGGCCATGGTTGAAAGAGAAACATGACAGAAATTGAAGTGCATTAGATCAGACAATGGTGGTGAATACATTAGGCCATTTGATGAGTATTGTCGCGGCCAAGGTATTCGGCACCCAAAGACAGTTAAGAAGACTCAACAAAATGGGGTTGCCGAGAGGATGAACCGCACCATTGTGGAAAGAATAAGGTGTTTGCTTTCACAAGCTAAATTGCCAAGATTCTTTTGGGGTGAGGCAATGAAGGCAGCGGTTGACGTGATCAATTTGTCACGTTCCTATCCTTTGAATAGTGATGTTCCAGAAAGAGTTTGGGCCGGTAAAGATGTGTCTTATGAGCACTTGAGAGTGTTTGGTTGCCGAGCTTTTGTTCACATTCCAAAAGATGAGAGGTCCAAGCTTGATAATAAGTTAAGACAATGTATTTTTCTTGGCTATGGGTGCGATGAATTCGGGTATAGATTGTGGGATCCGGTCGATAAGAAAGTCATTCGAAGCCGTGATGTTGTGTTTCTTGAAGATCAAACAATTGAAGACCTTGGCAAAGGTGATCAACCGGAGCCAAAAACCAGTGACCTCATTGACATGGATCCATCTCCTTTATCTTCAGTTGATGATGAAAACGGGAGAAATGTGCAGCCACCTATTGAAGAAGTGAAGGATGATGCTAATCCTAATGAAGTTGAGCCAGAAATTGAGGAAGAGCATCCAACTCAAGAATCGCCACCAGAACTTGAGTTGAGGAAATCTACAAGGGACCGGCAACCTTCAAGAAAGTATCCTCCCAATGAATTTGTGTTGATTTCCGATCAAGGGGAGCCTGAGAGATACTAAGAAGCAATTGAGCATGCAAAGAAAGGTGATTGGAAAAAGGCCATGGACGAGAAGATGAATTCCTTACTTGAAAATCACATTTATAGTGAAGTTGCCTAAAGGGAGGAAAATTCTGAAAAATAAGTGGGTTTTCAAATTGAAGACTGATAGGAAGAATCTGAGGTACAAAGCACGTCTTGTTGTAAAAGGCTTTGGGCAAAAGAAAGGTATTGACTTTGATGAGATTTTCTTACCAGTTGTGAAGATGTCTTCTATTCGGGTTGTACTTGGCATGGCTGCAAGTATGAACCTTGAAGTTGAACAACTTGATGTGAAGACCACATTTCTTCATGGTGACCTTGAAGAAGAAATTTACATGGAGCAACCGGAAGGTTTTGTAGAGAAAGGGAAAGACAAATTTATTTGCAAATTGAAGAAAAGTTTGTATGGTCTCAAGCAAGCTCCGCGGCAATGGTACAAAAAATTTGACTCTTTCATGATGAATAATGGTTTTTCTAAAACTACTTCGGACCATTGTGTGTTTGTGAAAAAAATTTCGGATGGCAAATTTATTATTCTTTTGCTTTATGTTGATGACATGTTAATTGTGGGTCAAGATTCTACCATGATTAACATGTTGAAATTGGAGTTGAGCAAGTCTTTTGCTATAAAAGATTTGGGACCGACAAAGCAAATTCTTGGTATGAAAATTGTTCGTGATCGCAAAGAGGGATTGATTTGGTTGTCTCAAGAAAGCTACATTGAGAAGGTTCCTGAGAGATTCAACATGGATAAAGCAAAGCCGGTTGGTTGTCCACTTGCGGGTCACTTCAAGGTTAGTTCGAATCAATGTCCTACAAGTGAGAAAGATAAGAAAGAGATGTAGAAAATTTCTTATGCTTCAGCAGTTGGTTCTTTGATGTACGCCATGGTTTGTACAAGGTCAAATATTGCTCACGCCGTTGGTGTGGTGAGTCAGTTTCTCTCTAATCCAGGTAAAGAACATTGGGCAGCGGTAAAATGGATTCTAAGGTATCTTCGAGGGACTTCGAAGGTGTGTTTATGTTTTGGGGATGGTAAGTTGATGCTTGATGGGTTCACGGATTCTGATATGGCCGGTGATGTTGATTCTAGGAAATCTACTTCGGGGTATTTGATGACTTTTGCAAAGGGAGATGTGGCATGGCAATCTAAATTACAAAAATGTGTTGCTCTCTCAACTACCGAAGCTAAATTTATTGCCATTACGGAAGCTTGTAAAGAAGAGTTATGGCTGAAGAAATTTTTACAAGAGTTGGGTTTGAAGCAAGAAAAGTATGTGCTTTATTGTGATAGTCAAAGTGCTATTCATTTGAGTAAAAATTCTATTTTTCATTTGAGATCGAAACACATTGATGTGAGATACCATTGAATTCGTGATGTGTTAGATTCGAAACTGTTACAACTCGAAAAAGTTCACACAGATGATAATATTTCAAATATATTGACAAAGATTTTGTCGAGGGACAAACATTTAAAGTATCGAACTTTGGTGGGTATGGTTGATGTCTTTACCTAAGTTGGTAAGGGGAGAATTGTTGGATATATCTCCTTATTGGAGTGTGAGACCCAATTGGTTTATTAAAAGAGTTTAATTTGGTTTGCTATTAGTTATAATATATTTTTATATATTATATCTAATTTTGTAGAGACCCAATTCAGTTTGGAAACAACTAAGGTTTTGATAAAAAAACCCTAGATTCACAATATTTTAGGTATTGTTTTTGTTCATCCTGAAGTTGTGAACGGCTGCTACACACACTTCAATTTGGTGGAATCAATTATTTGGGTGAGTGAAAAGTGAAATTAATTTGGCTGGTTCTTTGCTTCGTTTTTCGGTTTTTCCGAAGCTCTGTTAGTGTGCATAATTGGGTGTTTTGGTGAAGTTGATTTGGTTCATTATTTTGGATCTTTTACAATTTTGGTTTTGAAGATTTTGGTTTTTCTATTAGGTGAGGTCTTTCCTCTTATTTATTTGTGATTATTTGGAATTCACCTAAGGGTGGTTTTGTGAGACCATTCGTGTCTCGTTTGTAATCGTTTGGAAACTTATTTGGTTGATAGTGGAATCGGATTTCGATCCCGTGAACGTACCTCACATTGAGGGAACCACGTAAAATTCGTGTGTTGCTTTTGATTTAATTTTTCTGTATTAATTTTTATTTCCATTGATTAATTTACTTATGGAAAATCTTATATTTTCCCTAACAACATCATGTGAATGCCCTCTTGGAAATTCAAGAAAAAGAGGCGCGATTGTAGTGGACAATCTGCACATAGCAAATATTGATGAAATTCTGGATCCCGGGGAACTAATGGTGATGGCGACTGATTTCAAGATCTCCATAAATGCATACTTGAAAGAGCTGATCACTTTGCCCGTGAGGTCACTGACAGACATTATTACCTTCAACCAGAATAATCCTGAACTGGTAAGTATTGGATTCTCTAATGAATATCGTTTAACTCTTCCTATATTACAGTGATTCATATTCTTTGGCAGACGAACTTGAATTTTATCCTTAGGTGGGATGTCATTTCCGGTAGACATGTCTTGATCTCTTTAATTGGGAGTTAGAATTCATTACAAATCTTGAATAGTTTATTTTCTTTTCTCTCTCCTTACAATCTCTCCTACCAAACATAGAATTAAGGATTCTGTTTCAAAGCCATTAACTTTCATGCTTGTTTTCATTGCTTATATATGATGAAAATAACAAAATTAGTCCTTGTACATTACAGGAAAAACTAGCAGAGTACGGTCAACAAACTTTCATTGAAGCTGAAGAGTCAACAGGGATTGGTGAGAAAGAGATCCAAGTATTGGAGAATTTGGAAAAACTTTCAAAAGAGGGGTTTGAGAAACTGATGAAAGAGAATGACTTAGATGCGTTGGTGACACCGGGTTCACGTGCTTCCCCCATTCTGGCAATTGGAGGGTACCCTGCTATTACTGTCCCGGCAGGGTATGACAGTGATGGAATGCCATTTGGCATCTGTTTTGGAGGGTTGAGAGGCACAGAACCGAAGCTGGTTGAAATTGCTTATGGCTTCGAACAAGCCACCAAGGCTCGGAGGCCTCCTCGTTTCTCCATGTCAAGTGAGAAAGCATCTGTCTAAATTTTGACATCCTCCGTGTTGTTTTATGAATTTGCTGATTGATCTTCTGAGGGAAATCTGTGTATCTCTGTTGTTTCATTGAGAAACATGAGTTGTACAGGCTTGGACCAAATGATTTAACACTAAAGAATTGGTGATTTCAAGGGAAATGCAATATTACACTAAGAAGCTTAAGCCAGTTCTTTCAAAATTGCATGAGGTTAAACAAAATGTGATTGGACAAAATTTAGAGCATCTCTAATGATGCATTGTTAAAATGGTTAGCTTAAAGTCAAATTTTATTAGTAATTTTATCCCAAAAAAAAGTGCAAATAAAATTGTATTAGTGATTTTTGTTGTTTTGTTTTGTTTTTTTCTTTTTTTTTTCTTCTTCTTAATTTTAAGTTCATATTATGATGCTAATTTTGAAGGAAGTGGATTGACATCATATTACATCATTGAGAAAAGCCTTCAAAGGTTCCGTTTTCGAAGTGTGTGAACAATGCACAAAATATGAATCTTATATTCAAAAAGTATATTGATCTCACTTAAAATGATAGGTCATGTTATTTTACACCAATAAAAAAATATATTATTTATTCACGATATGAGTTTGTGAATAAAATTAGACTTACTCGGCTCCCAAAGTGACAATTTGCAATCACTCGTTCCAACCATTTAAAAAAAGACAGTTCTTTGATGATTTCATTTCTGGAGGTGACTTGTATGAACATGAGCATACTTTCTAAAAACACAATTTCAAATTTTCAATGATGATTCCAGCAACTAAAAAGGGCAGATAGGCCTCTTTTGGAACAAAGTAAAAAGTTGTTTTTTGGCTTTTAACTTATTTTTAGTTCCATTATCTTTCTATTTTTTTTTTTATATATATTTTTTCAAAAAAAAGGTTAAAAAAAAAAATCAAAAAATCAAACTTTAACCAACTTTTCAAAATAATCCTTTTTCTCGATTTAATTCTGCACCAAGACAACACAGATAAAGTTGAATTACGGACAAGCATGCGCTATTGTGCCCACCATTTTGGGGCAAAAACCATCTTTTTCTGGGTGCCAATCAAGGTTTTAAAAACCGGACCGGCCCGGCCGGTTGGACCGTCGACCGGTTGGGGCTCCAGTCCGGATTGACCCTCAGAACCGGACCAAAGTGAAAACCAGTGTATTTTGTGAAAACCGGAGGAACCGGCGGTTAAACCGGTGAACCGGTCGACCCGGTCACGGGTCGATTGAACCGGTCCGGGCTTTTTTTTTTTTCCCAATTTTTTTTTTCTTTCTTATTTTATATATATATATATTATATTATATATATAATAAAAATTTAATTGGAAACTCTTTTTTAAGGGTCTCCTCTTGTGAGGAATCCCATTGAGAGCTTGAAATTATTGTGAAAGAGCTTCTATTTATTTATAAGAAAAAAATTCTTCCAAAAAAACTCAAGAAATTTATGTGGGATTCAATCAAATTCATTGGAGGGAAACTTGAAATTTTGATATCCCTCCAAAATTTTTGTTCTCCTTTCAATTAAATTATTTGAAATAAAATCATATGGAGGGAATATTAAATATTTGATTTCATCTTCCAAAATTGAAATTAATAATATTTCAAAATATATTATTATATTTTTCAGTAAAAAAAATATTAGGACAAATATTTAAGATTATTTAATATTTTTAATATTTTTAATTTATAATTTTATTACTTATATTTTTATTTAAATATAATTTTAATATATTTATTACGTCACGGTTCGATTCCAGTTTGATTCCGGTTGAACCGGTGACCCATCCACCCGGTCCTATTTCCGGTTCGCTCACCGGTCCGATTTTTAAAACATTGGTGCCAATAATCAAAAGCAACAGCAAGAAACAAGAAAAGGTTAACAATGGGTCATGTCATGGTGCATAATATGCCCTTCCACTTTCCCAAAAAAACTTATTTGTGTAAATTAATGTTACTGTTCCAGAAAAATCAAAATTCAGATTTTTTTGGGTATTGTGTTTGTATGGTTGTGAGTAAATTGGTGTTGCAATCCCAATGATTTGGTCTGGTGGATGATATTTGAGAATTAGGGGTTTGCTCCCTTCAAGGTCTTAGGTACGACTTCCTTTGCCGGTAAAATTTTTGGGCCACGAACCGCAGGGAATAAGTTGAAAAAAATCACGGTAAAATTTCTGAAATTGTAGAACATCCCCTGCACAACAGCATTAGCCTTTGCACCCCTTTATAAAGAAGTGAATTCTGATTACCCAAACCTGAACAAAATCGAAGTTTATTCTCCAGTCTGTCATTATGGCCACATTCCACTTCCACAACACACTGCTAGTGTTTCTGGGTCTAGCCTTATTCGGGTTCAACATTGACACCGTGAGCAGTGAAATCCCAATCAGAGAAGCCACAGTGCGCGATATCCAGATTGCTTTCCATCAAAACAAACTCACCTCCAAAAAACTGGTCCAATTCTACATCAGAGAAATCGAAAGACTCAACCCAGTCCTTCGAGCAGTCATTGAGGTCAACCCTGATGCGGTCAAGCTGGCAAGAAAGGCTGATTTAGAGAGAGAGGCCAACGCAACCGTGTCGAGGTCTCTGTTACATGGAATTCCAATTCTGGTGAAGGATAATATTGCCACTAAGGATAAGATGAACACGAGGGTGGGGTCGTATGCGCTGCTGGGATCGGTGGTGCCGAGGGATGCAGGGGTGGTGGTGAGGCTTAGGAAAGCTGGTGCTATCATACTGGGAAAGGCTAGCTTGAGCGAGTGGGCTCATGGCAGGTCCCTTAAGGCCCCTAGTGGTTGGTGTGCTCGAACCGGCCAAGCTGTGGTAATGTTGCTATTTTATTTGTTTCTCAACTGGTTCTGGATATGCCAAACAGTGCATACATGTTGGATTAAACTAAAACTAATGCTCTGTAAATTAATAAATTTTAAATATTTTGTTGTTATGGCATTTTGTTATATTATTCAATTGGGTCTTATTTTACTTTTCCAAGTATCATTATTAGTTAATACATTCAACTTTTTCAGGAGTAGATTTTGGGATAATTTTTTAATGGTCCATAATATTTTTGGACTAAAATAAATAAATAAAGAAAAAGTGATATTTATTATTGCATTTGTTTTTATTTCTGACTTATATTCATATGACAAACATTGTTTGTTTGTTTAAGAAGATTTATTTAAATTTAGAAATAATAAAGTCAACCATTCTATGAGTCTTTTCCTTTTTGTGTAATGATCTCGCCACTTCCTTTGGTAGCATCCACTAATTCAAAACTTAATTTGAAAATCATATTTCAAAACATTTTTGAGATGCTGCAAATAACCCACGAATGGCAAGTGTTTTTCTTGTTTGGATCATATTTCAATGGAAACTTGATGAGTCGACATAAAAGGCAAAAAGTTTCGATAAAATATTCTGATGATATATAGCAGTCTCTAAAAAATGTAGAAAACATGTTTGATGCAGAATCCGTATGTGAAGTCACAAGACCCATGTGGATCAAGCACAGGATCAGCAATATCAGTGGCTGCAAATTTGGCAGCAATATCACTGGGTACAGAAACAGATGGGTCCATCCTATGTCCCTCCAGCTCCAACTCTGTGGTTGGTATCAAACCCACAGTAGGCCTCACCAGCCGAGGAGGTGTCATCCCACTGACCCCTAGGCAAGACAGTGTTGGGTATGTCACAATTTACTGCATCAGTTAAAACATAAGATTAAGAGATCGCTAAGCGGTGGCTTTGCTCGCCTATGCCTAAGGTTGGCACTGATTTTATCTAATCAAGAGATCTCTCTATCCATTGTCAATTGGTTTTAAGTTAGATGTCGCTAATAATTTGAACATAGTATCATTGTTAGGTTTTGGATGATCTCTAGTGGATGAAGCCTCCACCAGAGTCCATTTCTTTCGTCCCTCGTCTCCCCTGTCACATGGGTGATCTTCACCCCCGTCTACCTCTTTCATCTCTTATGCAACCTGCCCCAATAAATTTTGAGTTGGATATCTGTACTAATTCTAACAACATTGATTAACTTTTTCATCTCCACATAAAACTTGATCATTTCTTACTATTGCAGGCCAATCTGCAGGACAGTATCAGATGCTGTTTATGTCCTGGATGCCATTGTGGGTTATGATCGCTATGATGCAGTGGCAACAAGAGAAGCTTCGAAGTACATTCCAAATGGTGGATATGTGCAATTTCTCAAGCCTGATGGGCTTAGGGGCAAGAGATTAGGGATATCAAATTATCTCTATTTTGGTTTCCCTAAAAATTCAAATTATCTCAAATTTAAGCAGCCTTTGCAGACATTAAGGTAATGTAAACATTACAGCCACTCTTTATATTTGTTATGTAAACTTTAACCCTGACATTATATTCTGAAATCTTGCGCAACATTTAAGGCAAGGAGGTGCAATTTTGGTTGACCATATTAAAATACCAGACTATGAAACCATCAAAGATTCCATGGCCATTGGTGAGCATATAGCGATGACGGCTGAGCTGAAGTTGTCTCTAAATGCTTATCTTAAAGGGCTAATCACTTCTCCAGTGAGATCATTGGCAGATATAATAGCATTCAACAACAAATTCTCAGATTTGGTAAGTAGCATGTCCTTTGTGTTATGAAAGTGTTGATTGATTAGGTCAATATATGCTACACTATCACTCACAGTATTATATATATATATATATATATTATACACTCCAAAACTGTCATGATTTGTTCAACTGCTTTACACACACATGGTTATGGCCACATCTCTCCGTATATATAGAGTTTCTCTTTGGCATAATTTTACATAATAAAGAGATTGGGTAGGACATGTCACCAATCTTCTTAGGTCGTTCAATTTAGATCTATGGGCCAATCATAGCCCTATTTTGATGATTCAATGGGTTTATTTTCTAAACCTTTGTTTTCAAGTTGTTCACAAAAAAATAATAATAATAATAATAAATAAAATCAGATTAATTTAATAATTATAATTACATGTTTCATCATAGTTGTCTTGAAAAAGAATAAACAATTTATTTTTAAAATGACATTTATTGTTTGTTTTTAAGGGGAAAGCACCATTAAATTCCTAATTTGGGAATGTTAACTCATTTAGTCCCGACGTTTTTTTGTTGGACTAATAGGTCCTATTTTATGTGTAAAGACATTAATACCCATTTTTTTACGCATCTGGGTCAATAATTGAGGGGGTAATTTTGGGTTGGTGTTTATGTGTCATTTACCGAATTGCCCAAAAAAACTTACTATAGACCTTTTTAAGATTTAGCTCTTTTTCCAAACATCAGCAACATCTTCAACATCATCAAACATTGTGAGGGCAAGAAGAAATCGAGGTGGTGAATTTTTTTAAAAATGAATTTGATGTTTGAAACACCCACAAACATCAAGAAACACTCAGAACTCGATCAAACTCGATCAACATCACAACATCAACAACATCATCAAACTCGATCTACAAATTTGATGTTGGAATCAAACACGATCAAACTCGATCATCAAACATCACAACATCAACCTTTTTAGGAAAAATTATTCATCCAGGAAAAACATTTAGAAACATTCGGAACTCGATCAAACTCAATCAACATCACAACATCACAACAACATCATCAACATCAACAACATCTTCAACATCACAACAACATCTTCAACATCTACTTTTTAGGAAAAACATCTTCAACATCAAGAAACATTCAGAACTCGATCAAACTCGATCAACATCACAACAACATCATCAACATCACAACATCATCAAACTCGATCTACAAATCTGATGTTGGAATCAAACTCGATCAAACTCAATCATCAAACATTACAACATCAAACTCAATCATCAACATCACAACATCATCAAACTCGATCTACAAATCTGATGTTGGAATCAAACTCGATCATCAAACATCACAACATCAAACTCGAGTGTTCGATCATTCTGCAGGAGACACAGTGTGCTCTGTGTACGACTTCTCATCGACGGAGGCCTCTCCACCGTCTTTTCGAAGCCTAACGATGTCACCTCCAATAGTTCTGGGTGTGTTTTAGTGTCGAGGAAGAGGAGAAGAGAGAGAGATTAGAGTTGTGATGGAGAGCACATTGAGGAATGGTGAATCGGTGGTTGACATTGAAGATAAATATGGTGTTGGTGGTGTTCGGGACGCGTATAGGGGTAAAAATGAATCTGATTTTTGAAATCGAGGTGGAGGAGCTGCCATTTTTGGCCAGATTAGGAGACTTGCAAAATGAAATTAATAGGGGTAAAAATGTAAACTCCGTATATAATATATCAAAAACATATATCATACCAAAAATAAAAGAATTAAATGGTTTAGGAAAAAACACTAAGGACTAACTAGAACAACATTTACCAAAATAGGATTTATGAGTAATTTTTCCTTTATTTTTTCATTAATAATTTACCCATAGATATTTATAAGATAAACTGATTAGACTATCATGGTAGGGTAGGATTGTGATGGACACACAGGCCCACAGTTCATGTGGAGACAAGCCCAACCCAAAGTGATAATACAACTTGATTTATAGTGGTACAATTAACGCTGTGTTTGATTAAGAGATTTGAAGAGTGATTTGAAAAGGAGAAGGAAAAATGTATGTGAAATTAAGTGAAATGTAAATATATTTTATTCATATTTCACAACATTTCTTTATCCAAATCTCACGCCAAATTTCCTAAACAAACACAACATAAGAGGTGTTGATCTTATAAAATAGATAGTTGGTGATCTTAATTAGAAGTAGAGGTGGAAAACAGGCGGGCATGGTCAAATCAAAATGTGTTATTTATCCACGTAACTCAATTCAAATCGCCATTTATTAAACAAATCAAGCCGGTTGGGTTAAATTCAATAGAGATTAAAGCAATTTTATTTTGAACAAATTTCATGGCTCACAGAAAAAAATCAAGTAGTATGGTCAAGATGACTTCTTGGAATCTGAAAAAACAAATGGAATAGGAGAAGTAGAGAAGAAAGCATTGTCGATTTTAACAAGAGCATCCAAATATGGGTTTGAGAGGTTGATGAGAAAATACAAATTGGATGCATTGGTGACACCATTGTCGGAAGGTTCTCGGTGCTCGCAATTGGAGGATATCTCGAATAAATGTTCCGCAAGCACGATGAAGGTGGGACACCTTATGGGATTTGTTTTGGAGGATTGAGAGGTTCGAGCCTAAACTCATTGAAATTGCTTATGGGTTCAACAGCTTCTAAGGTTAGGAAGCCACCTTCGTTTAAACCTTAAAAACTTTTAGTGTCGGTGGGGACCACGTTTGTTATTTTTGTACCTGCAGGTCATTACGTTGTTGTGCCTAATTAACATGAAGTTTGAATTAAATTAAATAATAGATCTGCAACTTTCAATATAAATATTATTATTATTTATATATATATATATATATATGTTGTGAATATGTTGGAAAGCCATAACATTGATGGGTTGGTTGGTTTAGTGAAATTTTATTCTTTTCTTTATCCATTTTTTTTTTTAATGGAAATTTTGGAACATGGAAAATTTTGTCCTAAAGATAGAATTCTCTTTTGTTTATCAGGTTTTACCACATTACTTGGATTGTAGGAATTCTTACATTTTGTGTTAGAGGAAAAAAATTTCCTAACAAAAAAATAATATATAAATCCATATTTTAAATTTAGTGATGTGTAAGATAGATAATTAGTTAATGATTAAAAAAGGGGAGCTTTTTCCATAAATCAATCTTTAATTACTTATGTTCAATTCAACCCATATTCTTTTTTATTATTCCATTAGGTCCTATTTGAGATAAGAAGACCAAAATACCTTTTTTATCTACTTATGTTCTATTTAGTTCATATTATTTTCTTATGTTTTAATAAGTCCTATGGGTGACATAATTACCAAAATACCCCTAATGTATCAACTTATGTTCTATTTAGTTCATATTATTTTCTTATGTTTCAATAAGTCCTATGGGTGACATAATTACCAAAATACCCCTAATGTGAATGTTCACACCGTCAATGTGAATGTTCATATCGTCAATGTGTATGGGCCTGACCCATGTACAATGTGAATATTCACATTGACATGTTAACATTCACATTGATAGGAGTGTAAAATTAGCCCGCGGCCCAGGGCGAGCCCGGCCCATGACAATGTGAATATTCACATTGACATATTAACATTCACTTTAATAAGACTGTAAAATTGGCCTGCGGCCCAGGGTGAGCCCGGCCCGGCCCGACCCGACCCGTGACAATGTGAATATTCACATTGACATATTAACATTTACATTGATAGGAATGTAAAATTAGCCCGTGGCCCGTGGGAGGCCCGAAGCCCGCCCGCTGCCCGGGGCGGACCCGGCCCGGCCCATGACAATATGAATATTCACATTGACATGTTAACATTCACATTGATAAGAATGTAAAATTGACTCAAGGCCCCATGCATGGCCCAATGCCGGCTGACAATGTGAATATTCACATTGACATATTAACATTCACATTGATAGAAGTGTAAATTAGCCATGTCTGTGGGAGGCCCGGCCACCACTGGGACGGGTTGCCAGAATAATGTGAATATTCACATTGACATATTAATATTTACATTGATAGGAGTGTAAAATTGGCTCGTGGCCCGAAGACGACAGCCTCGGGTCGGGCCGGTGGGCCTGGGCCTAGATTCGAGCTTAGGCCGGGCTTGGGCGGGCCTGGCCATTTTTTTTTAATTCTTTTTAATTTTTTCTACCAAAATTTTATTATTTTCCACAAAAAAAGACATTGTGCCTCAGGTGGGCTGGGTCTCGGACCGAGCCTTAAATGAGCCTTAAACGGGCCGATGGGCCGGGCCGAGTTTCAAAGTGATAGCCTAGGCCCTAGCCTAGGGTCTCAGACATGTTTGGGCCCGGACCCAAACAAGCCTGCCTCGAGCCGTGGGCGGGCTTCGAGTAGCCCACGGGCCGCGAGCCAATTCTACATTCCTATCAATGTGCATGTTAACATGTCAATGTGAATATTCACATTATCAACGGGCCGAGCCGGGCCTACCCCGAGCTGAGGGTGAGCTTTGGGCAGCGAACAAATTTTACACTCCTATAAATGTTAATGTTAATATGTCAATGTGAATATTCACATTGTCACGGTCAAGCCGGGCTTCGGGCCAGCCACGTCATGGGCCAATTTTACACTCTTATCAATGTGAATGTTAACATGTTAATGTGAATATTCACATTGTCAACGGGCCGGGCTGGGCCCGCCCCGGGCCGCGGGCGGGCTTTTGGCCGCCCATGGGCCGCGAGCCAATTTTATACTCTTATCAATGTGAATGTTAACATGTTAATGTAAATATTCACATTGTTAACAGGCCGGGTCGGGCCCGCCCCGGGCCGGCCACGGGCTGTGGGAGGGTTTCGGGCAGCCACGGGGCGCGGACTAATTTTATACTCTTATCAATATGAATGTTAACATGTCAATGTGAATATTTACATTGTCAACAGGCCGCCCTCGAGTTGCCCACTAGCCGCATGGTTTTGGGTAGCCACAGTATGCGCCAATTTTATACTCTTATCAATGTGAATATTAACATGTCAATGTGAATATTCACATTGTCAACGGGCTGGGCCCGCCCACGGGCCGTAGGCGGGTTTCGAGCAGCCACGGGGCACGGACTAATTTTACATTCCTATCAATGTGAATGTTAATATGTCAATGTGAATATTCACATTGTCAACGGGCCGGGTCGGGCCCGTCGCGGGCCACGGGCAGGCTTTTAGCCGCCCACAGGACGCTGGCCAATTTTATACTCTTATCAATGTGAATATTAACATGTCAATGTGAATATTCACATTGTCAATGGGCCGGGCCGGGCCCGCCCCGGGCCGCGGACCAATTTTTATACTCTTATCAATGTGAATGTTAACATGTCAACGTGAATATTCACATTGTCAACGGCCCGGACCGGGCCCGCCCTGGGCCGCCCATGGACTGCGGGCGGGTTTCGCGCCGCCACGGGACGCGGGCCAATTTTACACTCCTATTAATGTAAATATTAACATGTCAATGTGAATATTCACATTGTCAACGGGTCGGGCCCACCCCAGCTTGCTGACGGGTTTTGGGCCATCCACGGGCCAATTTTACTTTCCTACCAATGTCAATTTTAAAATATGAATGTTCACATCATAAATTGCTAACCGTTCAAAAAATATTTATAAGGATATCAAAATTAAATATAAGGGCATAAGTGTCCAAGAAAATAGTGTAAATTAAGAAAAAGGACTTTATGGAATAAAACTATACATACATGGGACTAAATGGGTTAAAAAATTCCTTCATGGACTTCTTGGGCTAAAACACTTCTAAATAGGATTTATCAATAATTTTCCCTTAAAAAAGATATGAGAGAGAAGGAGTTACCTTAAATATTTTAATTGATTGTCCTATTATTGAATTTAAAAATTGAATCTAACTTTTGAATTATAGTAGCAATGCCCAATATGATAACTAAAGAAGCAACTTGGTAGCCCATTTTAGAACTGATTTCAGTGATTCGAAACGTTCACTTTTTTTGACATGTTGAGTAGAATATTTATGTAAAAAATAAGATGATTAAATATCAGTAGCTATATGTTTGTGAGAGGGTAATTTATATAGATAAATTGGGCCGAGCTGGGTAGCGAGCCGTTATGGGCCGCAGTACTAATGCCCGAGTAACATGGCCGTATAAGTTACTCCAGTCGTGTAGGTGCTTCGGAGTTAGTCCGGTTCCAAGCCCGGAAAGTTACTCGGCTCAAGAAGAAGCCTTGAGTTAGACCGTCGCAGACAAGTGGTGTTTAGACCGGTCACATAAGGTCTGATTTCTACTCCGGTTGAGTAGTGTAGTGTGAATGTTTCGGTCTTCAGTAATTGGTTCGGTTGTAGCATGTGGAAACCGAGGTATGCTAAGTCCTGTTAAGGACTTGGTTTTGAATATAGTTCGGCTCAACTCTCTTATGGATAGCTCGGTCTCAGCATTGGTAAGCCGAGGTAAGGGAAAGTAATAGCCGAACTAGCAGTTACTCCAGCCATTTTGGAGTCCGGCCATGGTACACTACAACATATAAGACTTGTGGCGACCAATTATTTTGGTCCCTAAAACTATTATTTTGGTCTCTAAATAGTTTTTGTGACAAAATTAATTATGTCACTAAAACAGTCACTAAAAGTGCGTCTAGGAAAGTCTTTAGCGACAAATTTTTGAAAATGTCACTAAAAATGACAATTAACGACCAATTTTATATTGTCACAAAATGTTTAATTTTACAAGACTAAACATTTGGTCGCTAATACTTCGTCATAAAATGTACCAATTTGGTCGCAAAATACAAAATAATGACATTTTTAACGACAATGATATTTGGTCGCTAAAAGACATATAACTTTCTCTACAACATATTTTCGTCGCTAAAAATCAAAATTAAAATTTTGTAATCATTTAATCTCATAGCTTAAAATGCACAAAATTAAATGTCATCCAATCATATTTAAAAAAATTGACATTCACATATCAAACGCACTCTATTCCCAAACCATAATGAGTATATAGAAAGTAAAATTTTACAAAAATTAAAACTGAAAGTTTCCAAATTCAAATCAAAGTAGTAACAATTTAAATGAAGAATATCAATAGTTTCTTCAAAGAGAATCTCTAAAAAAACATTTTCTCAACATCAATATCAGGCTTTATATCGCATACCTTGGCACAAGAGGCTTCAAGTCAGACTTAGGTGTGACACCCTTTGGACATCCCGCAATCCAAAAATTCAAAAAGAAAAATCAAATAATAAGAACCAACACAACATAACCTCATTAAATAATCAATAGTCATTCATAATCAAATAAGTTACAAATAATGAAAAACACGCCATCTCAAGCAGTACATGGAGTAGTAGTGAGCTATAATAAGAATCAACACAACAAGAAAGTGAGTCACCTAGAATCAACACAATAAGGTTATCATAATCTAAGCACGTAACCAATAGGTAGCCTTCTATATTGCCAAATACCAAATACACGGCCAGGCAAAGAAAGACATAATCTAGTAGCCACTTGTAACTCAAAAACCCCTTGGATGATCTAGTCCTAATCATTTACATTGTTCATTCTTAGTGCTAAAGATTCACAACACATGAGCCTTAGTCAAGTAATCATTAATAGGAAAATACTTATATTTAACATTAGAAAATTCTTACATGTCTAATTTCAGCTTCATTATAGACCCATGCTTGCCTTTTCAAATAAAAAAATCACACATAACAAAACAAGCACAATTTCTTTACGAAACAAAATATAGCAAACGCAAGTTGACAGGATACCATGCAATCCAACATAAGTCCAACAAGACTTGGTATGATTACCTCCGTAACCTCAACAAAGATCAATACTAATGAAAGGGTCTCAAACATGTGATGCCCACAAGTTAAGAATGATTGGAGAGATAATTGGCTCTATAGATGTTGGTGCTTCATCATCTACAATAAGCAAAACAAAAACAAAGAGAATGATACTCAAAGAAAAGGATCATGAACACCAAAGCCAACATCCAAAATCACTAGATCTCCAATGAATTTGGAAGACCATTGATTCTAGATTTAAACCGCATTGATGTCGACCGCCTTTATTGTCGCTTGTAGTGTTTCAAGTACCGGATGCATGGTTTCATCGATGCCTACAAAGCAGATAACATTTAACTATTAGATGCATAACTTCGACAAGAGAAGGAACTATTGTATCGGTGCATTACTTGATTAAGAAGATCTGCAAGTGACGAAAATAAACCCATTATATGAGGTCGCAACATTCCCTTGTTTGCATCGTAAGAGCCGAGAAAGTGCTCGACAGCACCAACTTTCACGGTGGGGCCTCGCAGACATAGCAAATTATCACCAATAGTGTCATTATCTTATCAATAATTAAATAGCAACATATAGATACAAGCACTTACACATCCATGCCAATTGCCTTAATAGCAAAGATAGAGAAAATGCTCAACAACCCCACGATCGATCCAGACAAAACAATATAAATTCAAAGGAGAGAAGATTATGCTAGAGATAATCATAATAACGATAAGGACTTTCTGTGATAGTTACCACAGAGGAGAACTTAGCAATTGATGAAAACACACGTGCAAACGAAAGGGATATTCATGAACCCCGCACAATAGGTGTATAACCAACTTTATTAATGGCTAACAATATGAATGCAATTTTGAAAAACGACTTACCTGCTCCCACATCTTCGCAATTATTTGCTCAAAAGGTTTCCTAAATTGGTCCTAGTATGTTGAGAAACCGTAAATCAAATTATATTAATTAAATATACCGAATAGAGTTTCGTGAGAAATGCAACTATAATTCGACAAAGTGAATGATAGAGTTTGACATCATGCTCATTATCCTTACAATTGTCCTAGAATCTTGCACATTAGCACTAGACAAGTACTTTGCTCAATTATAAAGAGGTAATAAATTTATAACAGACCTCGCTTCAAGCAATCGATCCGACAGAGAAGCCAAACCATAAAGTGTAGCCTCCTCATCTCGCCAAAAATTTACAATCCGAAATTGAGATAGGAAGTTCAATTATCATAAATACAAATATTATTGAGACCAAATAACTCACTCTCCACTAGGCGCAGAACCAAGAACTTTTGCTTGTTGAGACTCAAATAAGCGATTTTTGCAAGATCAATTATAGCATCAATAGCCTCTATACCACAAGAGTTAATAACCTCTTCCAAAGAAAAGAGCACCGCAAGAAACAACAAATAGGCAAGAGTGCTATAAATTTCAAGAAATCGTCGAAAAATTCAAACTAAAATAAAAATGAAAAGAAATGAAGGCAAAATACAAAATGAACACGAAAAGAAGAGATTCCACATTTTCATCGTTGAAAGTTTTCATCCATTAACCAAATGCACCACTTCCCAAGACCATGATATGTCCGCTGACAGCCTCCTTCACTTTCATTCCATTCTACAATGTATGATTCTCCTTCCTTGCTAGTCCCACATGAGAACAACCTCTGAGTTTTCAACATGATCGTAAAAGATGCAAATGAAGCACGATCCTCTTGTGAATTAATGTTTATCCTATATATACCTTGTCCCATCAAGATCAGAAGCCATTGTTGTGCAAGAATGTCCTGGGGCATCATAATCAACTCTTGAGCCCAAATTATCATACAACCATGCCTTAATCTTCCCATCAATACCGTCGCCAAAAGATGAACTGATAAAGAAAAAGAAAGATCCTTAATTATAAAAACAGATTGGAAAGGTCTAACGATCACAGAGAACACCACTCATAAAGTGAGGATTTGAGTGTGACATTCCTCATATTTTCAGATAGATAACAGATGTTACAGAACAAATTGGAATAGCATTGTAAAATAGTTCAAACTTGCAAGAAAGTTTCTAATTCCAAAACATTTGAAACAAAGTAATAATTCATTAATATAAAAAATGAATAAGGGTTATTCTAAATTAGAAAAAAAAAAAAAAAAAGAACTCTTAGTTCTAACTTTGAACTCTTTGGGTAGCCCTTTTTCGGTCAAGGTCCCTTGTACGGAAAGTCACAAAGTAAGCCTTGAACAAAAAGGATACCTGAATGTTTTCCTTAGTATGTGGGCACGTAATAAACAGTAATCGATGACCCTCGAAAATGTAATGCTTAGAACCAAGGCAACATCCTGCACTGTAGACATGAGATTTTATGATTGCAATCCACGCTTCACCATTCCATGAAAGAAAATACCTAATAAACCCAAGCCTTAATAGTCTTGTCCTCCCCACAAGTTATAACGCATAGTTGTTTGTTTGGGTGAGAGAAAGCAAGATCGCTAACATTACCAAGATGAGCATCAATCACAAAACCATGAAGGCAACCAAGTCGCTATTCTTCCTTTATTGACGTAAAAAGACACGGAATATACACAAGGCATACAAGGTCCGCTAATCACAAAGTATACCACAAGGTGATTCCGTATATCTTCACCACCATGATACGTATATAGGTGCACAATATGCTTGGAGTATGCGACACCGAACAGAGGATGAAACAATCAAAACAGTAATATCTTAAACCCACATATTTCTTAACAATTCCATCCCTTTTGTCCTTATCTTTTCTTGAAAGAAAACACACTTACATGCGTAAAGAAAACACAGCTACATGCGTAAACAAAACTACATTTAATGTCGATAACTATAAATGTTGAAATTTACATATTCTTTCATGTTCAACATCCAAGAAATGAGGTGATTTTTACTCCTTTTGTGGGTTTTTCTTATTTCTCAAACCCCGCATATGATTATTCCGAGCAAGTTTTTTTTTCTTTCTCCTTTACTCTATTAATCTCTTCTATCCTCGAAGTTTTCTTCAAACTTTATCTACTAATTTGTGCTCTCATGTGATTAAGGCTTGTTTCTTTCATGCATTAGATGCATGTGTTATGATTTATGGTGTGTTAATATCTATGGTCCAAAGTTCTTCAAAGGCCTAATATACCTTTGGTAGAGCCGTTAAACTACGTAAACATCAAGCAAATGCATGCATGTTTATACTAAACTCTTGCTTATTATTTGGGGCCCAAGATGCATTGTCCAATTACTAATGACTGCTCACTTTTTGTCAATTCAAGAAAGCATTAATCCCAATTCATTCTATCTAGACTTTTGAAAATAATTTAATTCTTAGGAGAGATGAATTAGTGCAATTGAGTATAGTAGTTTTGTTATTTCTACTTAATTCACCTTTGTTGATGTATGATCTAATAATTTTTCTCAAAAAAACAAAAAAAAAAAAACTTCGACTCCTTTAGAATTCATTAAAGTTGGTGACAATTGTAGAACTTGTTCTCGCTTTTGTTTATTTTCTCGCCATTGTTTTCATTATTCAAATTTTATGTATGTAACGCCATAGCATCTTTCTCCACAGCTCATTAACAAATACATATTATAGCAAGAATCTTCACCACCAAAATCAAGGCACAGATCTAGTATACATATGCATGTACAACAATATATATATATATATATGAAATCAAGTACCTATATAGCTCTAAATGAATACAGAATTTCAAATTCAAGCAATTTGAATGAATACAGAGGAGCATATATATAGATATGTACATGTATATATGATGTGTCTGTGCAGAGAGAAAGAGATTGAAAACATACCAAATCGCTATTTACCTTCGGATTGAAGCCAAAGAACTCAGATCGATTCAGAAATGAGGTGAAGATCGATTCTGATACGAGGCGGCACAAAGATCGATTCGGATTGAAGCTGAAGATCGATTGAGTCCTAGCTGAGATCGATCGAAGCTGAAGATCAATTGATTGTGTCCTAACTGTTTTGAGCACAAAGATCGATTGATCGATCGAAGCTGAAGATGGATTGATTGAGTCCTAGACAGAGGAAATAGCTAAGATTGATTGAGCCCTAGCTGAGACTGATTGTAGTGAAGGAAGGAATCCAGCTTAAGAATGCACGTATTTGACAACTGAAGGAGGGATCGATCGAGTGAAGCGCGTATTTGACGACCTTTAGCAACCAAATTAATTCGTCTCTAGCTTTTGCCAACCTCACACACGGGGTCAAATGCTCAAATCAACATTAACTTTAACTTTTTTGGTCTCTAAAAGTCTTTAAATAATTTTTTTTAGGCTATCATAAAAGAATATACGGTGTTTGTATAATTTTCTCTTCAAATTTATTTTGGTCTCTAAATGATGGTTTTTAGAGACTAAATTCAATTGGTCTCTAAATATTAGTCCCTAAATCACTAATTTCTTGTAGTGTCACCTGCATTATGACATAAAATTTGTTTATTAAAAAGTCAAAGACGTCATCAAATATAAATTTGTGTAGTAATTTGTCAACCCAATTTTAATTGCACACCATAAGGTGGAAAAGCTGGTTAAGAAAGTTAAAACAATTGGGAAAAGAAAATTAGTACATGTACATGTTAAAATGTAAAGAGAAGAGTTCATACCTGGTGGCCTTCTTTTACAAGAAGTCTTGACAAAAACACACCAATAAACCGAGTCCCTCCCATTATCAGGATTTTCTTGGCACTTGATGTCAAACGGTAACGCTCCTTTTGGTTGCCATACCTTTCTTCTATAACGCATGAGATATGGATATTAATAAATTGAGAAATACATAAATTGCTTGAAACACGAGTAGGACATGTGCAAGGTGTGATTCTCAACTCCTATGAAAAAATCAAGCCGATCTTGCTTTCGGAAGTAGAAAATTTTTCTTCCAAAACACGCCAACAAATGATGCCTAAATAAACCAACTAATTTGTTTGCTAATGAAACTGATGGGAGGCATTAACTTCATTAAGTTTTGAATAGATGCACACATCACATAGAACTAACTTTGGTAGACAAAAATAAGCAAAATGTTCATGTGTCCAATTCTTTTTTGCTTATTTTAGTATTTTTGGATACAAATAGGCACACAAAGGACAAAAGTGAGGAATCAAAGAAGGAGATTTCACTTGCCATAATATTGTGATTTGTAAGTGTTAATGAAGACACATTTCCCTTGGAAAGAACAACTAAAGTCATTCTTTTTCCACTATGCTTTAACATAAATTCAATACCTGGTAGCCAGAGAGAAAATATAGCAATAATAGCATTCAATACGCTATTGTTTCGAAATAGAAAGCAAATCTAAACACAAGTTTACCAAATTTGTCATGTATTTGCCTAATCAAGAATAAGAATTGCAAATTATGATCACAAGAAAAAGCAATAGCATTTAATACACTATCTTTTGAAAATAGAAAGAAAATCTAAACACAAGTTTATTTCAATCAGATTTGCCTAAGAAAGTACAAGAATTGCAAGTTAGGCATCAATCACACATGCACTTAAACTATTTCAAGTGACGAAAAAGTTAAAGAAATTCTCTAAACCCCAAGTTAGTCCTTCCTAATGGCTTCAAAAAAAAAAAAAAATCAAAATCAAGAATTTCAAATCATGTTAAAAATAAAATAAAACAAAAAAAAATCTAGTAAAAATTTCGTTACATTGCACTCGTGGTCTCCATTTTGTTTACTATTTATCTAAACAGAGCTTAAATTTTCATATTGTTACTACGCATCCATCAGCACTCACGCAAGTTCAAAATTGCTACAATCTTTGTTAAAAACTCAATATAGCTTGTAGGGCCGAGAAATACCTTGATAGAGAGTGAATCAACCTATTGATTTCCTCAAACTTGTGGAAATCTGCAAAAAAAAATTGAAGAAGATGAAGAATCAACCCATCGATTTCATGACGTATATATATGTGTGTGTGTGTGTGTTGGGAAAATGAAATTGATAGATATACTATATTGAAGCTTAAGATCTCTGTCATAGATATACCAAATACATTGATTTCGTCTTCGATTTTCTCACATCGAACAACACAGCTTGTAGGGCCGAGAAATACCTTGAGAGAGAGTGAATCAACCAATCGATTTCCTCAAACTCGTAGAAATCTACAAAAAAATTGAAGAAGATGAAGAATCAGTCCATCGATTTATGTGTGTGTGTGTGTGTGTGTGTGTGTTGGGAAAATGAAATTGATAGATCTACCATATTGTAGCTTAAGATCTACCAGATAAATCGATTTCATCATCTATTTCCTCACATTGAACTTCAAGCTTAAGATCTACCAAATACATCGATTTCATCATCTATTTCCTCACACTGAACTTCAGCCAAGAGATGAGAGAGAGGAGTTCTTTTTTTTTTTTTTTTGGTGAATGAGAGAAGAGTTCTTGAGCCGAGTGACAATCGTAAAATTATTCATCCCCAAAAAATAAGAATCACAAAACTAGGGCAACACTGTTCATTTTAAGTTGCTTTTGTTTTTGTTTGGGATTTAAACATTTGGTCCCTAAAAAGTCAATTCCATATTAGCAACCAAATTATTTTGTCTGTAAATAATTTATAAATATCAACGACGGAAATTTTTGAGAACCATATCAGATTGGATGTTAAAAGTGACTATTTCTATAATTTTATTTTAAATTTTGATTTTGTCCCTAAATGATTATTTTTAGAGACCAAATGCAATTGGTCCTTCAATATTAGTCTCTAAATCACTCATTTCTTGTAGTGGTAAAACCATCTCACTTGGTTTAAGCAGTGAGGGGGGTGTTGACAGATAAGCATTATCTTTCAGGAGTATAAATCCTAAGAGGACTCTACATGGAGGAGTAAGAGTCCTACTAGGATTGTGCCACGCGAAACCTATAAAAAGCTCACAAGTACCACCTTTGGAGAGGTAACACAACTTTGTTTTCTGAATACACAAAGCTTTTGTCTATTTGTCAAGCTTACTGACTTAGGCATCGGAGAGGTTTTCGGCACACACCCGCCGGCTAGCTCACGTTTGTGTTTTCAGGTGATAAAGCGACGTCGTACGGAGGAGCGCAGACTTGATCAACAGGATTATACGAGAAGGTGTATTTCTTTCCCGTATAGTTTGAATTATATTTGTTTTTAAAAAATGGACAACAAATATAATTTGAATAATAATCATCCATTTTTTGTAATACAAATTTGATTCAAACATATAGTTACCGATATATGATCATCTTGATTTTTTGCATTAATATTTTACTCAATGAGTCTTAAAAAGTGAACGGTTCAGATCATCAAATCAAGATCTGTGGTAGGCTTCACGGCTCCCTCAAATTCTCTCGTGTTGAGATATGAACATGAGAGAAGCCTAATCCTATACGTAATTTCATTTTATCACTTTAAGGCCTCATTTGTCAATTATATATTTTAACCAAAAAGTCAAAAAAGTCACTATAAGTTGTCACATCACTTTTTCTACTTTTTTGTATATTTTTTTTTATATAAAAAGTCAAAAAATTACTAAAATAGCTTGTTCCAAACGAGCCCAAGGCACAAACTAATGGAGCTCACATCAATAACACTACAGGAATTCGCACTTTTGCTGACTAAAAATTTAGTTGGCAAAAGTCCATTTTTAGTTGGCAAAAGTTATCCGCGACTAATTTTTTTAGTCACCATTTTGGTCGCCAATTGAGGGTCGCGAAAAGTAATTAGCGACTAAAAAGGTTTTCAGTCGGGAAAAAGTTCTGTTTGCCGACTAAATTTTTGGTCGCTAAATATATAATTACTGCAACTAAAAAAAATATCATGGGATATCCTGGAATAAATGTTCTCCGGTGCTCGCAATTGGAGAATATCCTGGAATAAATGTTCCGGCAGGCTACGATGAAGGTGTGGTGGGACACCTTATGGGATTTGTTTTGGAGGATTGAGAGGTTCTGAGCCTAAACTCATTGAAATTGCTTATGGGTTCGAACAGGCTGCTAAGGTTAGGAAACCACTTTCGTTTAAACCTTGAAAACTTAGTGTCGGTGGAGACCACGTTTGTTATTTTTGCACCTTCAGGTCATTATGTTGTTGTGCCTAATTAACATGAAGTTTGAATTAAATTAAATAATAGATCTGCAACTTTCAATAAATATTATTATTTATTTATTTTATTATTATTAATTTTCTTTTTTTGTGAATATGTTGGAAAGCCATAACTTTTTTGAATATGTTGTTGGAAAGCCATTACATTGATGGGTTGGTTAGTTTAGTGAAATTTTATTATTATTATTATTATTATTATTATTATTATTATTATTATTATTATTTTAAATGAAAATTTTGGAACAGGGAAAATTTTGTCCTAAAGATAGAATTCTCTTTGTTTATCAGGTTTTTCCACATTTTACTTGGATTGTAGGAATTCTTATCTGCACCAAAGAAAATGAGAAATAATGTCGGGTAATTTTTTTATGAAAATATTTGAACATCACTTTACTGAAAAATTGGACAAAAAATGAAAAATGTCCATAGAAAGTAAAGGGAACATGAACAAATTAAATGACTATCAATACCATTTTTATAAATAAAACAACAACATTCGTATGTATATATCCAATAAATATTACAATTCTAACTATTGTTCCAAAATTTGTCAATATTAACATGTGCTTCAATAATGGAAACTAAGTTAAAATAGTCTTTCTAATTCTGAATTCAAAATACTTTGGTTGAACTTTCACTTGGAGGAGGGTAAGTGTGAGGGGAGTGGAAGATACGAGTTTGGAATTATCACATTTTTTTGTCTAAATTTGTAACCGTACATCCTATCAACGTGCTATTTGCTTTCATAAGTTTGTTTAATCTAGGCTGAGGTGACCATTATGATATGGGGGCTGATTCGAGGTTGTTTCCAATTGTTGCCCCCATAACGGCCCTTGTTTTTGCCTTTTTTATCACATTTTTTAGTCTATATATCTAACTGTGCATCCTATCAATGCGCTGCTTGCTATCACAAGTTTGTTTAATCTAGGTTGAGGTGAACGTTATGATATTGGGACTATTTCGAGGCTGTTTCCAATTGTTGCCCCCAAACGGCTTGTTTTCGCCTTTTTCATCACATTTTTTTGTCTAAATATCTAATTGTGCGTCCTATCGACACGCTGCTTGCTTATGATCTCAGGGTTGTTTTGAGTCCTTTTACCAATTGTTGCCCCAAAACAGCCATTTTTTCCATTTTTTATCACATTTTTTGGTCTAAATATCCAACTGTGCGTTCTATCGATGCGCCGATTGCTCGAACAAGTTTGTTTAATTTACGCCGAGATGACCGTTATGATATGGGAGATGATTCAAGGTTGTTTCCAATTGTTGCCCCCGAACGGCCCGTTTCTTCACATTTTTTATCATATTTTTTGTTCTATATATCTAACTGTGCGTCCTATCAATGTGCTATTTGCTATCACAAGTTTGATTAATTTAGGCCGAGGTGACCGTTATGGTATCGGGACTGTTTCGAGGCTGTTTCCAATTGTTGCCCCCAAGCGGCTTGTTTTCGCCTTTTTCATCATATTTTTTTTGTCTAAATAACTAGCCGTGCATCCCATTGACGCGTCGTTTGCTCTTACAAGTTTCTTTAATTTAGGCTGAGGTCACCGTTATAATCTCGGGGTTGAACTGCAGCAGGGTTTTGGTCGTTACATTATGTAATAGGATTTTGGCCTACCGATACCATCATTCACTGATATATCGACTGATATATAATCGTATCACAAATATCGATATATAAAACCATGAGCAACGTCAAGGTCTCCACATTCAAGGTTGGACCAAACCATGTCATGCCACGAAAATCAAATAAAAATAAGATTATATGTATTAGCATTTTCTTTTTCTTTTTCTTTTTTAAATATTGGAGGCATTTTCCAATTTAAAATGTATGAATTGGATTTGACTCAGATATAACTCACATCACACGTTAAGTTAAAATCTAAACTATATATGCATTCAAATTTTAGATGAATTTTGGAATAATTTTTTCAAGGAAAAAATTATTTGAATAATCCTCTGAACTCCACTTTAACTATACTAGATTTATCCTAAATGATGGTATGCGGTTGAGATTGAATTTATGTAGTATGTGGTTTATGTATAGAATAAATTTGCAATACAATAATTCTAAATAATTTTTGGATAGATAAATTTGAATTTGTAATATTTTTGAAGTTATTTTCCTAAAATTTTGTACAAAGCAATTCACTAGATTTACATGAGAGTAACTTTTTTTTTATGGGCAAATTACACTAATGGTCTTTATAGTTGGGGACTTGTGTCATTTTAATCCCTGACTTCTCAATTGTGACATATTTGACCCTAAATTTTGAATCTTATTCCACATAAGAATAATTGAAGATACCATTACTCAATTTCAAGGGCAAAATTTTCAATTTGATAAAATATAAACAAATTTAACAAAAATAAATGTCAAAAAAAATATTTTTAAATTTTTAAAAATTATTTTTACCCACTAAAGATAGAATTATGTAAATTTGATAAATTTTTTACACATTTATTTATTTATTTATTTTACCAAATTAATTTTTATTGTGTATTTAGATGATGATCATGTAATGAGTGGTTATTTTTATTTTCATTAAATTAGTTTCTATCTTTTCAAAAGTCAAATATAGCGATAACTTTGATATCATTATTAAACCAATCCATTGAATAAAAAAATTCAAAACTAAAAATATTTCATATACTAAATATATCAATTACACCTGACAACCACCCATTACATGATTATTATCCAAATACATAATAAAAATTAATTTAGTAAAATAAATAAATAAATAAATGCGTAAAAGATTTATCAATTTTACATAATTTTATCTTTGGTGGGTAGAAATAATTTTTTAAAATTCAAAAATATTTCTTTTGACATTTATTTTTGTCAAATTAGTTTATATTTTATCAAATTGACGACTTTGCCCTTGAAATTGAGCAATGGTCTTCAATTGTCCTTATTTGAAACAAAATTCAAAATTCAGGATCAAATCTGTTACAATTAAAAAATCAGGGATCAAAGTGACACGAGTCCCAAACTATAAGGATTATTAGTGTAATTTGTCCTTTTTTTTATAAATACAATGTGTTTTGAGAAAATTTTATGTAAAGCCCTGAATAATCGCACCAATACATATAATAATAACATTATCATGAAATCCCCAAAAGGATCATCTTTCCCATTGAACAAAGAGTTGAGTGATTACAATTCAAATATTACACTCCCACGATGTCTGAGGTCCTAACCTAGTTCATTAAACTAGATAACTCAACAAAACATAAGCCCTAGGGTATACAATTTTACAAAATTACATATAAAAGTTTCATTACAAAATTCCCAAAAATAAATACAGAACAACTAGATGCTCTTGATTTCAATTAATTCTCCAAAAGAAATTAGAGCTAGTGCTTGAACCAGTTCTTCATTGAGGCTGACCTTCCTCAATTCCTAAAAAATAAATTAGGGTTGAGCTATATGTCCAGTAGGAATACATTTAATCAGGTGTCTAATTCCTTGAATAAAATTATGGCATCCATGGAAATAACAACACAATAAAAGTTGTTTCTCAAAGATATGTGTTCCACATCTCACAATAACTTCCACAATCTAATTCAGAGAAATTTAAATCACGTTATTTAGTTAAATAATTAAACATCCATAACTAAGAAGTCAATTCACATACATTCCATCACACGAATCCAATTGAGACCAACCATTTCTTCTTAAAGATAACCCCCACATTTGCCGGCTACTATACGGCGAGACTGTGTGGACACCCAAAAATATTTTTTCACGTTTGTCCAGAGATAAGCCTAGATAGGACAATTGGGCACCTTTTTAAACTTCCCACGTGGGTACAACACAACACCCCCTTCACACAATGCCAACTCACATGTGGACGCATCCATGCACAATAATTAAATCACATTTCAATTGCACAATTAAACAAAAGCTTCATCATAGATAAGCATAACATAAAACTCAAGGAATAATAGCATTTCATCATTTGTTTAACTACATCAATACCCACACTTTATCTCTCCATTATCCATCAAATCCCATGAGTCAATAGAAAATTCCATTATCTTGAGCATTTTCTAACCAATTGGAAACTTAGGGTTCCCTTAAATTTTGGGGGTTTCCACTCCTTGTCATTAATCTAGTTTTTAACCATATTTACACTTGTAATAGAGAGAAAAATTTAGGGATTTCAACAAAATATTAAGTAAAAGAGTAATTATATGAAAAGTGGGTTTTATTCAACAAAATCTTCAATTAGTTAACTAACTCTTCTCTTGGTTCCCAATCACACACAATACCATGAAATTTCTTCAAGAATGAAGAGATATAAGAGTAAAAGCATCCCTACCTCAACTATCAAGCCAAAAATCCAAGCTCTCTCACGGATCTATCGCAACTCCTCAATCCAACCGGAAGATAGTGCCAATCTTCAAGTGTTCTTCACCCCTAACCAATGAATTTGGGTGGATTTGATGGTAGGGAAGGTATTTGATGATGGAGATCTAGGGTTTCACAGGAGGAGGAAGAGGTGATAAAGATAGAACTAAGGAAAGTGAGAGAGTGATCTCGAATCATCATATTTAAAATTAAAAAAAAATTGCTAACGCGTTCCCCGCTCGAGCGTGACTTCCCACGCTCGAGCGTACAGACACAATCAAGAAGGCCCTGCTCGAGTGACAACTTCCCCGTTCGAGCAGAGAAAGAAAAGTTTTAGAAGTTTTACAATGCTATAGTGTAATTATTGGATGCTAACATTTCACGCTTGAGCGTAACATTCCACGCTCGAACGGATACGCCTGAAACGTGACAAACTACTGGGAGCAACAAATTCACGCTCGAGAAGCGGATTCCCCGCTCGAGCGGACCCAAAAACAAAATGTCACATTTTAAATTTAGAGTGATAGACTCTTAAATAAAAATATTACTTTATAAATTTTCTTTTACTTTTTTTATTTTTATTTTATATCATTAATCTTGTTGCCCGGCATTCGTGTTGTACATCCACCATCACTGCCTTTTTACTTAGCCCCGTCTATAAAAAAGTCCGAATAGTCTACCCTCATTTTATCCAACTAAATTACCAGACACACACATAGATTCAGAATGATTAAGCTAGGCACAATCGTAATTCTTTGCTCAATGGCAATTGCTATGCCAGTGTTTTGTTGCAGTGCCGAGGATCCCAAAGAATTGGAGCAATGGTTTCACGACCTCACCACAAAAACAGAACAAAAAGTGACCAAACTTCACTTCTACCTCCAAGACTTGAGGGGCATAACCACAACCATAGTGGCTCAATCCAACACCAGCCTCACTTCCCCCACTTTCTTCGGCCTAACCTACATGGTGGACGATCCACTGACAGTCGGTCCTTCACAAGCTTCCAAGGTGGTGGGTCGAGCCCAGGGACTGTACGGTTTGTCCTCGAAAGAGGACATGCGTCTGTTTATGGCCATTGATATAGTTTTCACTGATGGAACCTACAATGGAAGCGCTCTCACTGTTTTGGGCTCCAACCCACTAACTCAGCCGAAACGAGAATTGCCGGTGATCGGAGGGACTGGTGTTTTCAGGCTGGCCCGCGGTGTTGCTCTGTTAAACACCTATTTTTTCAATGCTGCCTTGGGTAATGCCACTGTCGAGTACACTGTTATAGTTCAACATTATTAAGCTTTAAGTTGTAGTAGTAATGGTGGAGTCTTCTTATTCTCTGCCTAGTTTGTTTGCTTTCTGTTTTCATGTTGTGCTTCTCTGTTTTATTTTTTGTTTTATTTATTTTTTCCCCTCGTCTTGCTAGGCATGTTGTGTGTCGTTTGTTGGAATTGTGTGGATTTTTATTGTATTTGTGTGTGGTCGTCGTCAAGCTTTGAGTTTTGATTGTTGTTTGTTGTGACATATGTGTTTGGTTCTGTGAATGAATATGTTATGTAAGAAAAAGCATGACTCCATGCAACTGCACTTAAAAGACAAATCAAATAATTAACCTCTGTTTCGTATAACACATGGTGACTCTCTCTTTCTTTCTTTTTCTTTTTATTTTTTAATTTTCTCTTTTTTCATATCATAAGTTTTTTTTAAACTAGACACAAAAGCACAAATGACCAACATAGGAAGCTTTTACAGCAATTATAAGTGTGGTTGTCAATGAATGGTGTTCCATCTCATTAGTGTTTCTGTTTCATAGAACGTGACAGAATCTAAAACTGCAATATAACACAAGTGCAAGGCCATGACTGCTTGAATGAGTTCCAAGCAAGGGGAAATAATTTGCATCCTTAGAAAGAGGTGCATATGTTAAAAAAAAAAAAAAAAATTGATACATAAGTTTACTTTCTAAACCTAATAATGTAAATGAGATAATTAGTTGATAATTAGAGAATATATTAGTGCCTTAGATATTTTAATAGATTATCATATCATTGGATTTGAAAAGTGAATCTAATTTTTAAGCCTAGATAGCATCAACCTAAAAAATTTTATAATTTTTGTGGTGAAAAGTATGAATGGTAAAAGGAAAAATCTTTGGTGTGCATTGCATACTGTATACTACCCTACACAAAATTACATAAGTTTTTACGAACTTACATAAATAGTCTCACAAAAATGAATAAGTTCAACATAAATTAGCATAATTACATAAATTTTCATGAACTTATGCAAATTTTTATGCATTTTTGTGTAATTACTTATGTAAATTCGTGAAAACTTACATAATTTTGTATAAAGTTACATATGGTGTATATTGCACAACGAAGCATTTCTCTGCAAATTTTGGCGGTCCTAACATTTATTGTGCAATTTTATTAAATGTTGAGTTTTTTTAAACCATGACTTATAAATTAATGTGGTAGGGGATGACTGATTTCTAAACTAATTAATAACTAACATAGAATAATCCACATTATTATATATAAATTCAAGCGTCTCAAGTATTTTTTTTTTTTTTTTTTGCCTTTTGTTTTTCCAACAAATACGAAGAAATTATTCAATACTTTTCTAGCGATACTTTATTCTATTTACAGGTTGACACTTACCCCATTATCTTTTAGAACTCCAATACAAAAATGATGCACCATATGATTTAGATCGATAGCTATCAATTTAGATCAACATCTGACTTTACTATAAAAAGATTGAAGGGTTAATTTAGTGCAACATCTAACTTTTACTATAAAAAGATTGAAGGGTCTTATTAATGTCAACTCTAGTGTATGTTAAGAAAACCTAAAAGACAATGAACATTTTTAATTGCACTCATTTTTGTGATACGCTGCCAAAAAAATAAAAAAATAAAAATAAATAAAGTTTTAGAGATCAAAATATAGGGACAATTATTTTTAGGAATTAAATATTTTTGTTACGAAAAGTGTCGTTATTATATTTTTAACAACGAAAATTGGACTTAAGTGATAAATTATTATCTTTTTGGGACCAAATTTTGTCTTAAAAAATAAGCTTTTTTGAAACCAAATTATTGTCCCAAAAAATGTATTTATTAGTGACATTTTTAAAATTTTATCACTAAATTTTTTTTTCGGCAGTGATTGGTAGCTCGAATTCGAGGCTCAAAATCTAGCTCGAGACCCAAAACGACGTCGTTTTGGGTCTCGAATTTTTTTTTTTTTTTTCGTCTGTGTTGCAAGAAAAACAGGGGAGGAGGAAGAAGATGGGGGAGGGGAAGGAGGCGGAGGGGGAGGGGAGAGGGCCCTAATAACAGGGGAAGAGGAGGCGGAGGCGGCGGTGACGATCTGGAGCTAGGCGAGGACGGCCGGAGGCGAGGCCACGACGATCGACGGTCTGAAGCTCCTCCCTCCCTGCGACGATCGGCGACGGTCTGCTGCGACGGACGATCGGCGGCGAGCTCCCTTCTCTTCTCTCCCTCCCACGACGAGCCCTCTCTCTCTCCTCCCTTCTCTTTCTCCTCTGCTTTCTCTTCTCTCCTCGAGCCATTTCGAGCCTCGTAGCAATGAGCTACGAGGCATTTTCCTTTTTTTTTTTTACTTTTCAGAATGATCTTTTAACAAATATTCTTCCGACGATGGAAATTGGTCATTAAATATCTTTTATAACAAATTTTTTATTTTTAAAGACTAAAAAATTTAATCTCCAAAATTCTATATATTGTCGTGATAATATACAATATTTTAAAATAACTTAACATGTATTCTAAGAATGTACATTAATAAAATTTAAAGAGTGAATAATTTCTGACAAATAATAGGGAAGTTAGAATGAATAAAGGGGATTGGTCAGTCATGTCATGTGGAATAATGACCATGCTCCCCATGCTAGCTGGATCACTCCACAGAAGCATGCGTGGAAGTAATGATATGAAACCCACAAATTTTTTTCCAATTTTTATTTTTTTTCAAAGCAAAAGGTGACAGTTTCACTTCTGCTAAATGCAAAAAGGGTGGTGATTCATCCCACTAATTTTTTAACCATTAATAGTATTAATGAATTAAAAAAAATAAATAAATAAACTCAAATCAAAACATTACATCACTTTGGTGGGACCCCCTGTGCCACATCATTAGTGATGCTCTAATGCTCCAAATTTAAAACTCTAAAACATTATTAATGCAAAAAGGCCTACTGGGCAGCAGTGGGCGGCCCAAGCTAATCCGACAGATGAGGGATTCTATTTACTGAAAAAATTATTAAGTATGTTTAATTAAAATTTTAATTTTTATTATATTTTAATATTCATTTATTAATAAGAATAATATGTGTTGAATTTGAAAATAAAATATTTTTTTGTAGTACATCCTAATCACAGATATATATTCTTCTTCTTTTTCCTTACTACAAAACTCCAAATTACTCCATCAAAACTCACCATTATTATTAACATTATTGTTTCTTATCTTTGCGAATAGAAGAAAATTTAAACCAAATCAAACAATAGATGAGTACAAGGCTAGCATTGGGCATAAGTTGGCGAAGCCGTCACTTTGAGCCCCGAAAAATTGACTAAAAAGCAGGTTATTAAATTTTGTTAATTATTATATTAACCTATAAAAAAATCTCATTGGAATTTAAAGGATCTAAACAAAATTTTGTTATGATTTAAAATTAATAGATGATTGATATGATATATTATTTAGAGCTAATAGATTTTTATCATATGAAATCAAAAACTTATTGATGTGGTAAATTATTTGAAATTATTGAATGGTTATTTTTCAAATGTATGAATTATGTATAAAATATGTTTCACTATACCACTTACAATTATTCTTTTCAAATTAAAGTAGATTAAATCTTACTTTTGCTCAATCATGTCAAATGAAAGATTAAAAAAAAAAAATTGTCCATTAAAAATGATTTAGTGTATAAGTTGGATTATGCGAACTAGATTAGTAATCTTACAGTTAAAAATGCCAAAAAAATAAGTGATTTTTGTTACAGGTTGTATACTTTTTATTTGATATTTCATTTTAGATTATTTTAGTCATTTTTCTTTTTGTAAACTTTAATGTATATTTAAGTAATTTTTAATTGATATATATATACTAGAAGTAATCTTTTACAAACACAATCAAATACCAAAAGAGAAAAAATTACACACATAATTATTATTTTTTAAAATATGTATAAAAGGTCTCGTGTCCTAAATTCGCCTTGGATCTCCAAAAAGTCAGAGTCGGTGTAGATGAGAATAATAATGCAAAACCGTTACAACATATCAAAGAAGTGGTAAGTATTCACATAAATATTAAACTACAATTCTTGATTTTTGTGTTTTGTTTTTACGGAAAAGCGAATATTTAATTTGTTTAACGTCATTATTGTTTTGATTTGAAAGTCCAAATCAAACAATATTGTTCAGCATTGTATAAGTTCGAATATGGTGGCTTTGTTTTTATTTGAGTGTAATTTGAAAGATAATTTAGAAAAATTATAACATATACTAAGAGTAACAAAAAAATTTAAATAATTGAACAAAATAAATTAAAGACTGGTTTGGGATCTACTAAAAAAGATAAAAAGTCCAAAAATTACTCAAAAAGTTATCACTATTCATCAAAAAAAATATCAAAAAAATAATTTTTCACACATTAATTCACACAGCCGTACAACTCATCATCTTCACTCGTGAAGCTCTGTGTGTTGTGTTTGAAAGGAAAAATTGCACAATTTGGTGTAATTTTCATACACTGCTGTTCGGCCCATGGGGTCCATCACGGGTCCCGTTTTGATAATCTGAATCGTTCAATGTGTAGAACTTGTCGAGTACTATATGTCTGTAAAAATTCACATTGATCGGGTATCGATAACTATATGATCAAATCAGTTTTGTATAAAAAAAAAGGATGGTGTTATAATTAAAGATTGAAAAAAAACATATCTGATCAGATAGCTGTCGATATCCGATCAACGTGAGTTTTCATAGGGATATAGTACTCGACGAATTCTACGCATTGAACGGTTCAGATTATCAAAATAGGACCCGTGATGGCCCCCACGGGCCGAACAAAACCGTTTAGTGCAATGCTCGAAAATTAGCCAATAATTTCTTACCATCAATTCCAATCCACAGATTGTACGGCTGTTGACTTTTCATTTCTAATCTTCTCTTACACACTTCTTTATACAACTTTTTAATACACATTTTTCCATAAAAAGTTAAAAAATTAACCCAAACATCCATATTTTTTTCCTCAACTTTTTAGTCCAAAAAGACAAAAAGTACACTTATTTAGGACATCCCAAACAACCCCTAAAAAAATTAAAAGTAGTTAATAATTTTTTAAGTATAAATAGAATCCCAATGATCACGCACTTTTTTCGACATAGTACTTAACATGATGGAGGACCCATTGGGGTGTTTGGGATAGCCTATTGTAAGTTAAAAATTGATAATTAGAAAGCAGAAATCGGAAGCATCCCTTCCCTAACTTCTAAGTAATCAATTTTTCTCAGCTTATTCAAGTTATTTCTACCTAAAAAACTATGGTAAATTACATATACCTCCCTTGAGATTTAGCTAAATTAGAGATATCCCCTGAGGTTTTGGAAATTATAGATACTCCCTGAGATTTATATTTTCATAACAAATTGCCTCCTGAGGTTTATATTTTCATAACAATTTGCCTCCTAATTTGTTTATGTAAATAGTACCTTCGGGGTATCTCAATTTCTCAAACCTCAGGAGGATATCTGTAATTTTGCTAAACCTCGAGGGGGCATATGTAATTTGCCCAAAAAACTACAAATAAAAATTACACCAAATAATCTGACACAAATTTTTAAATTAAAATAAGTTATAATCACCCCTATAATCTATGCCAAACACCTCCGTTAACCGCTCGGCGTGAACTCTCCTCCAAAACCATGGACCGACTAGGACTAGGATTGGGGGATGCTGCTGTGCTTATAGCACAGCAGCAACTGCTGCGAGCTAATGTGACGTCGTTTTGCTCCGTTTTGCATTTATTATTTTTTTTTTCTTTGGCATGTGGTTTGTCTTGTTGTTTTCTCAAAGTGACAAATAGCTTGAATAATGTTCCACTTCATTTTATCACTGGATGAAAAAAAATAAAAATAATTGAATAAATTAAATATAATAAGCACACATTTATGCATTATATTTGTTTAAAAATTATATATATGTTCGATAAATTACAGTAAATCTCTTTAAATTACATTCACATTTTATTCTCTTAAATTTTAAAACTCAATAGTTAAATTATAAGCCATTTGCATTTTATCCCCTTCAATTTTAAAACTCAATGGTTAATCATTTCAAATAATTTACACAATTAGATAATGTGTAAAGTATAAGTAGCATTTTTCTCTTGCTTAGATAACACATTTTAAAGACTCACTTTTTTCTAAAAAATATATATCAACATGCCTTTTTTATTTACATATAAAATTTTATACAAACTCAACTTCAATTATAATAACCAATTTTTATATGGAATCTATTTGAGAAATACTTATTTTTCATATATATAATTATAATTTAATTATTATGATATTTAAAAAAATTTATCTCGATATACAAATAAATAAAATAAAATATACTTAATTATGTCTATCACACGGATTAAATATTATATTTTAGAAAAAATTAAATATAAAGGTATGTTACGTCACACTTTTATATATATATATATATATATACTAGCCTATCACACGTGCTATGCACGGGATAATTATAGATATTTATATTTGTTTTTATTTTTTTAATATATAAATTAAATACATGGGGTTTGACCAAGGAGTTTGAAAGAATTTAATAAGTGTTTATTTATTTATTTAAGAGGCATTTACACAATAATTACATAATATATAAATTAAATACATGGGGTTTGACCGAGGAATTTGAAAGAATTTAATAAGTGTTTATTTATTTATTTAAGAGGCATTTACACAATAATTACATGGGTCTCTTGGGATGCAAAAAGTAAGGAAATTAGGATTTCATTTATTGCGTTATTCATTTAATAAGTGTAATTATTATAAATTAAGTGTTTATTGTAATTAATAGTGTAATTATTACAATCTTTGAATTTATTGTAATCAATAGTGTAATTATTACAATCTTTGAACCAATCACCAATCACCAAGTCAATTTTTTTTAAAAAAAATATTAAAAAATCAAAAAATTAAGATTGGCATTGTTAGCACCATAAATCTGCAATTTTTATTATTTATATAATTGCAGGACACGTGGCATTCTCTTATTCATTTGGAAGTTAAAAGAAGTTATAAAGATGATGGAGAATATGAAGGACAAAGTGGATGAGTGGAAGGACACATGGCAAGACAAGAATGAAGATGGAAGAGTGGGTAGTTTTAGGTGGTTATTGGGTAGTTATTGCTGGAAGTTTTTTCCTACAAATATTTGCCTATAAATAGCCATTCATGGCTACATTGTAAAGGATACAGAACTTAAATCAAACACAGTTGATTTCAATATTTCTTGTCATTTTCCTTATCTTAGGAGTAGTTTAACATAGGTTTATATTTCGAAGCATTTATTTTCAGCACTTTCATTTTGAAGCATTTCATGCACTTCATTTTCGAAGCATAGGAGTAGAGGTAAGTAATTGTTACTTTGATTGTTCACTCAATCGTCTTTCTCCGTCCCTCATTCTTCTTTTAATTTTTCTTTTCGCTATACTTGGCAATTTTGAAGTCCTCTTTGTTGAGGCAAAAGAACCGTCAACACAATCGCTTGATAATTGGCTTGAATTTAATCTGTAAGGATTTTTCAATCCTTGCTGGCACGCTCGCATTTATAATATTTTCCTTCGTAGGAAAAATAAGCCAACATTTTTGGCACGCCCGGTGGGACAGCCAAGTGTAAGAAATGACAAACAATTTGGATTTCGCCATTCGAACTTGTCAATTCGAAATATATTGGCGTGAAAGAAAAATTTTGGATCTTCAAGAAGAGATCCATTTTCTTGATGAAATAAACTTTCATCCATTACAATATTATTTGGTGGAAGAAAAAAGACACCATTTAATTGGAGAAATTCATCAACTTGATATGGAAATTCGCCAATGGAATGATGAGTTATCAACTCTCACTATTAAGTCTTTAACTAAGGCTTTAATGGCCGGAATTGGTGAATTTTTTTAGAATTTTTCCATGGTTGAAAATAGCAAAAGCAAAGAGTTAATTTCATCAATGGCTCGGGGGGTTCAAGAGCCCGTTTTTAAAGAGCCAAGTTATGAAATTAACACAACGAAAGAGCATGTTCTTGAGCCAAATTTGGCTAAAAATGATGTTCCATATATGACTCGGGGGGTCCAAAAATCAAATTTTAGAGAGTCAAGTTATGAAAATAACATATTTATGAGTGATTTTCATAAGCCATTAATGGCTAACATGAAAAAACAACCCACTTTGCTAAATAATTATGAAAATCAATTCAGTGAAAGTTTTGTTTTTAAAACAAACATGGTCAAGAATGATGAACAAGCCACTGTTCATGAATTCAAAATTTTTGACAATGTCAAAAGGTATGAATTTTCATGGTCACACTATACCATGACTTTTAGTGTTCAAAATCCTTTTTGGATTTGTGGTTCACATCAAAATATAATTCTAATGATGTGGCTAATAAAATTAACAAATTGTTCTTATGAGTTCGAAGCACTAAGAACAAAGGATGACCATTTAAAATGCATGAATTTGGCTAGAAAAAGCCTATGCATTTAAATAAATGGTTGAAAATGGCTTATCTTTTCAAATTGATGGCCAGTTGTTTGTGTGTACACAGTCAAAGCATCAAAGATACATTCGAAGCATCAAGAGTTGTTTCGAAGGTTGATTACTTCACCTTCGAAACTATATAAAGTTTTGAAGATACATTCGAAGCATCAAGAGTTATTTCGAAGGTTGATTACTTCACCTTCGAAACTGTATAAAGCTTTGAAAACTTTCGAAATGTGTACATCTCTTCAAATATATGTAAAATGACAATTAATTAATTGTCGAATAATGCCTATTTTTGGCATGATAAGTTGGTTCGAAGAACAACAGTTTTTGGTGTCTTCGAAAAATTAATAATTGGTTCGAAGCACAAAATTAATATTTTCATTAATTATGTACGAACCAGAACATACAAAATTTGAATAACCACAATGTTGGCCAAAAGTTGCTTCGAAGGCCCTTTTGCCATAATTTTGCAAGCTTCGAAGCACTCCATCTTGCATTAACTTCAAGAAACAATAATGGTGGTTGTGAACCTTGAAGCTTTGCGAATATTTCCAAGGATGTAATTTGTCCTTTGTCAAGACTTTCAACTTTCGAAGATGATTTTGGTTCTTTGTACCACCTTCAAGCTTGTTACTAGTCCATAATAGCTAGCATTCGAGGCATCTAGTCATAATTTCATACTCATTGAAGCACTTCATTGGTACTATTACATCATTCAAGCACTTTGTTGGTATTATTCAAGCATTTTATTGCTTAGATTAATCATGTTAGTTCGACCCTTCAAAAATTCAGATAAACATCATTTTTAAGGGCCGCGGGGGGTAATGTTAGCACCATAAATCTGCAATTTTTATTATTTATATAATTGCAGGACACGTGGCATTCTCTTATTCATTTGGAAGTTAAAAGAAGTTATAAAGATGATGGAGAATATGAAGGACAAAGTGGATGAGTGGAAAGACACATGGAAAGACAAGAATGAAGATGGAAGAGTGGGTAGTTTTAGGTGGTTATTGGGTAGTTATTGTTGGAAGTTTTTTCCTACAAATATTTGCCTATAAATAGCCATTCATGGCTACATTGTAAAGGATACAGAACTTAAATCAAACACAGTTGATTTCAATATTTCTTGTCATTTTCCTTATCTTAGGAGTAGTTTAACATAGGTTTATATTTCGAAGCATTTATTTTCAGCACTTTCATTTTGAAGCATTTCATGCACTTCATTTTCGAAGCATAGGAGTAGAGGTAAGTAATTGTTACTTTGATTGTTCACTCAATCGTCTTTCTCCGTCCCTCATTCTTCTTTTAATTTTTCTTTTCGCTATACTTGGCAATTTTGAAGTCCTCTTTGTTGAGGCAAAAGAACCGTCAACACAATCGCTTGATAATTGGCTTGAATTTAATCTGTAAGGATTTTTCAATCCTTGCTGGCACGCTCGCATTTATAATATTTTCCTTCGTAGGAAAAATAAGCCAACAGGCATGTTGGAGATTCCACAAGCCTTGGATTTTAAAAGACCCTTTTCCCTAATATATAGATATATAAAGAACAGGAGAGAGGCAGCTATTTGTCACTTTGAGAAAACAACAAGACAAACCACATTCCAAAGAAAAAAAAAATAAATGCAAAACAGAGCAAAACGACGCCACATTAGCTCGCAGCAGTTGCTGCTATGCTATAAGCACAGCAGCATCCCCCGATCCGACTATGGGAACGGCCTTTATGGATCGGCCATGCGGAAGAAAATGGGATTTTATGTGGGCCCATCTTCACAGATAGGGAGTACAAACCACAACCCAACATTCAACTTTGTTTGGAAATTTAATTATTTTATGAGATGAAAAAATATTTCATTTAGGATAATTTGTGAATTTTTTTTAAAGTTAAATAGATAATTGTAATAATAATAATAATTAATTAATTTGTAAAAAATATGATATTTTATTTTATTAACTATTTTAATATTTTTTATCTTTATAAACTATTTTATCCAAAAAAACTTGTTGCTAACGAGGCCTCAATGAGTACCATGAGATGACTATCGTTAGTTTGGTATGATATTTTCTGACTGCCACGTGGAGACGTTAAGTTGAAGATCTATATGAAAAATGATATATAAGTTAACTTCTTAAACCTAATCATATATAGATGAGATGATTAGTGGATAATTAAAAAAAATATACGTGAGGAGTTTGCGTAAAATATTTTAATACATTATCACACATTAATTTTTTAAAAATGAGTGTAAATTTTAATCTTAAATAACACTACTATTCTTCAATATAAGTTCAAAAATGAGTTTAGTTTTCAATTCACAAGTCTCTTTTCAGTTTTTATTTATTTATTTATAAATTCTTATAAAAATTTAAAATTCAAATACAATCTTATTTTTTTTTTAGTAGCCAAAGATGAGATAATTAGCGACCAATGTAAATTTAGTCGCCATTGACTTTCGGCGACTAAAAAAAAATCTTTAAGCGACTAAAAATTTGATCGTCAAAAGTGTAATTTCTTGTAGTGAATTAATGTATATTTGTGAGAATTTACATGATTTTGTGAGGTAATTATGTATATTTATGAGAATTTACACAAGTATATAAGATATACACCTTATACACCCAAGCACTTCTCTTTCGTCTAATTCCAATGAACCAATGGAGACGTTACTTTGAAGTGAGGGTGTAAATCTGGCACGGCCCAGCCTAGCCCATGTTCGGCTTCGCGGGCTCCCACCAAAATTCAGGCCAATCCAGACCGACCCACGAGCCAAAAAAATAAGCCTAGAGCCAAGGCTATTCGGACCTTGGGCGGGCTAGAAGGCTAGGCCTCGAGCGGGCTAGTAGGGTAGGCCTCGAGCTTGACTCTTTTTTTCTTTTTTTTTTTAAATTTTTTTCACCAAAATTTTATTATTTTTCACTAAAAAAGACACTGGGCCTCGGGTGGGCTGAGTTTCAGATCGGGCCTTGAGTGGGCCTTAAGCGGGCCGATGGATCGACCAAAGTGCTAAGCCAGACTTCAAAATGAAGACCCAGACCCAGGGGCTCAAGTTGGGCTCAGGCCCGGGTACAGACGGGTTGGGTCCACCCCAAGCCACGGGTGGATTTTGGGCCGTCCACAGGCCTCAGGCCATTTTTATACTCCTACCTTAAAGTACCTATTTCTTCAATATTACTGCTGGTAATGCTAACAGTTTAGGTCAATTTTCAATTCACAAAAGTCTTCTCAATTTTCTCTCTCTTTTACAAATTTTTATAAAAATTCAAGAGTAAATTATAAATATATCTCGTGATATTTATTTGGAGATTTTTTTTAAGGTCCCTAGTATTAAGATTTTATAGCGTAAATAATACTCAATGTTTTCATAATGTCTAAGGTCCCTCAACATTGATCTAGAGAAAATTCGATCTAGAGAATTTCTCTGGACACATCACAGAGAAAATTCCAAATTTCTTTAGATAGTGCTCTGCTTCTTGATATTAGTCCTTCGAGGGTAGTGATATTTGTCGACGGAGGAATCTTCATCGGAGGAACATTTAAACTAGAGAAAATTGAACAACACAGAGAAAATTAAGCACAGGAGAAAAAATTACCCAGAGAAAATAAAAATTTCTCTGAGTTTAAACCAAAAAAATTCAGAAAAAATTGAAAAACACAAAGAAAATTATACAGGGCAGAGAAAATTGAAATTTCATTGGATTCAAACTCTTTTAATATATATTGCAAACAAGTCAAAATCCTTCAAACCCCAAACATATGTAATCTTATGATAAGCTTAAAATTTACTCAAAACCAAACCATTGTACATCATGGTTGATGAGCATTGAAAACAAGAAATATACACAAACAAACTATAGATTTCCAAACCAGAGAATTTCTCTGATCCAAACCAGAGAAATTCAATAAAAAATTCAATCCACACCAAAGAATTTCTATGGTTTAAACTGGAAAAATTTGGTGGAGATAAGGAGGGAGTGATTGAAGAGAAATAATCAAACACTTGGCGAGCATAAACATGGGTTGAACATTTCAATCCAGAGAAAATTGAACAACCAGAGAAAATTTCAATCTAAAGAAAATTGAATTACTCAAACACCAAAAATAGAGACAAATAGATACCAATACCATAAGCTTCAGAACCAAAAAACTTGTTAGGCTAAGTCCTCAGTGACATTTGAAATTTTCAATATTAGAATTTGAAGAAGACACATTCTTGACTTCAATCTCCGGATCCACTCTTCTCTCTCTTCTCCTTCGACGTCTCTCCTCTCAAAACCCTAACCTCTTCAAAACCACTAGACCTCTCTTTCTCTCTTATCTTCTCTTCACACCCAAATCCTTCTCTTCTCTCTTCTCTTCTCCAAACCCCTTTGACTCCGAACCCACCTCTCTCTTAGCTTGTATGAGCTTTGTCTTTGACCAAATCGACATCATCGAGAGAGAACGCTCTCAGAAAGACGACACTCTTCAGCGAATACACACTTGGTGCAAGTCCAAGAAGAACAAAATCCACGAACATAGCAACCACAATCTAGGATTTTGTGTCACTGAATTGAGGCCTATTAAGCCTAGCTCGGCAGAGATAGAGGTGAAGGAGGAGGAGAGCGGGGGGTTGTTAAGTAGGGAGGTGGAGTTGGTGCATCCATTGTGGATTGAATTGGTGGAGAGATTGGTGTAGCAGAACTATTTTGATCATAGAAGGAATGATGAAGTGAAGATAGTGGAGGATTTGGGGTTTCAAATGTCGGATGTTGCAGAGGAAGGGATAGATTTCACGAGGGTATGGGTTTAGGGACCTTAGATATCAAAAAATAATATTCTGGATTTCTTCCATTACTAAAATTGTAGAGGGACCTTAGACTAATTTTTCCTATTTATTTAAGATACGAATTATCTTTCGTGATTTTAAAAATTACATCTCGTCCTTTTACAGTTATACTCGGATAGCAAACAGCTATTTTAATTAATAAATTATCAAGTCAATTAACAATTTTAATAATGTCATAAATATTTTTTAATTAATAATTCAAATAATTTTTAAAATTATAGAAAATAATCTGTATTTTAAGCAAAACCAAAAAAAAATATATTTATATTTTATTCAAAATTCAAAATATAAACACAATTTTCTAAATCGCCTTATAGCAAGATGGCACATTGCCAAAGTCATTTGAGTTTCTTTAATGAAGCCCCATCCACTTGTTCAATGTAATTTATGTAACCAACAAAAATTATAGTTAGGATTGCTTTCAAGTAGAGCTCATGTTCCCATCAACAATAGGAGGTTAGTTTAGTAGATAAGATATTTGAATCCTTCGCTCAAGACTTGAGTTCAAGTATCCATAGTCCCTTGTTGGGATTAAACATACTCTTTAGCGCTTAGAGCACGCGGGGGCCTAAGCTTCGGCCCCGACGATGGCATAGGTTTAGTTGCTAAGAGACAATACTCCTTGGTGGGTATGTTGGAATAGCCTATCTGCATATCTATTTAATGAATAAAAAAAAAAAGTTCATTTTCCTATCACTCCACCATATAAGAAGAAGAAGAAGAAGAAGAAAGAAAGAAACAAAAAATGTATTTTTATTTTCTTTTTTGGATAAATTACAAATACATCTTCTGAATTTACTTAAAATATAAATTATCCTTGTAGTTTTGAAAATTACAAATATCTTATTATCAGAATTTTTTATTTAATAGAATTAACAGAAAAATTAAAATTCCTAACTACTCCTCTATATAACAATAACATTATCTGAATTGTTAATTAAAAAATATTTTTGATATCATTAAAAATTGTTAATTGACTTAATAATTTTTTAATAAAAAGGGTAATTTTTTATGTGATTAGAAATTTAAAGGAACGAGATATAATTTCTAAAACCACATATAGTAATTTTATATTTCAAACAAATCTTAGAGAGTGTATTTATAATTTACCCTTATTTTTTGGGGGTTAAGAAATTAACTTAGCGGTCTGTCGACTAAATAAAAAAGCATGTGATATTTAGGGCTGGTTTGACAACCTTAGAAAAAGTCAAAAAGTCAAAAAGTTACCAAAAAAGTTAAAAAGTTATCACTATTCATCAAAAAAAATATTAAAAAATTAATATACAAATATTAATACAAATCAACTTTTCAGTCCAATCTAGGTACTGACGTGATGAACTAGTCAATGAAAGGAAAAAAAAAATTTCCATGTGTATATGCACTCAATTGGATGGTAAAGTTAGGCCCATGGAGGCCTACCATGGGTCCCATTTTGATAATCTGAACCCTACAATATGTAGAACTCATCTAGTACTATATGTTTGTAAAAAATCACGTCTATCGGATATCGCTAACTACATGATCAAATCAATTTTGTATAAAAATTGATTGCGTTATAGTTAACAGTTAACAAAAAAAACTAACGCGATCAGATAGCTATCGATATCCAATCAACGTGATTTTTTATAAGCATATAGTACTCGACGAGTTCTACACATTGACGGTTCCGATTAGAAAAACAGGACCCGTGGTAGGCCCCTATGGGCCAAACAACACCATCTAATCAAAGTCCGAGAAGAAGATAATATTTTCTCATCTACTCAACCAGCCAACTCCACTGCCAATCCATACGGCATCCTACCCTATCATCTCCCACTCACTTATTTATACAATTTTTTAATACACATTTTTTTATAAAAAGTCAAAAAGTTAACCCAAACATCCATATTTTTTTTCTCAACTTTTTAGTCTAAAAAAACAAAAAGTGCACTTATTTAGGACACCCCAAACAACCCCTATTGAGTTTGAATCTTAAATTTGTGTGAAGAAAAATAAAATGAAAGAAATTTGTGAAAAAAATTAACTTTTTATTTAATTTACAAATTATTTTTAAAATTTTATTTTTTTTATACATCTTAACATAAATTTAAAATTCAAACACAATTTTATAAATAACCTTATACTTATATAACATGAGAAAATGACTGAGGCTCTCAGTAGGGGTGACCCCCACCACCCCCACTGTTTTTTCATTGGTTGAATTTATTTTTTTATTTTTTTTTGTCTTGCTATCACAGAGCCCCACATGGAGGTGGGGGTGCTCAGGGTCACCCCCACTGGGGTCCCTAGCAAATATTTGTGCATATAGATTTACTAGAAGTACTGAAACTAAAATCTTTAATATGATGAAGTACTCTAGGGGTGTTTGAAAAGTTGGTTATTTTAGTAGGTAATTTTAATTTTCGACTATTTTAATAGGTTAACATAGTTGTGTTAATTGAGAAGAATGTTAGATTTTTTTATAATTAAATGTGATATTTGTGAAAAAAAAATGAAATAATTATAAATTTAATATGACATTTTGCCTTATCAATTATTTTAATTTATTTTATCTTTTAATTATATTTTAATCCAAAATTCAAAAAAATTATTGCCAAACACCTCCTTAACATGCAAGTCCTGATCGTCTTCTTGGAGGATCTCTACTTGATTCCCTACTTGGTGGACCATTGGGCCCACTTTTGGGTCCAATTTCGATAATCTAAACTATTCATATTTTAGGATTTGTAAAGTATATTATACCTGTAAAAAATCAAGTCGATCGGATATTGGAGCCCACGTGTTCGGATCATTGAACTAAAAACCGTTTTATTAAAAAATAAAACTATTTATTAATTTTTTAATAAACAATTTTTAGTTCGATGTTCCGAACACATGATTTTTAATATCCGATTAATTTAATTTTTTACAAATATAATATACTCGACAAATCCTAAAATATGAATAATTCAAATTATCAAAATTAAGCCCAAAAGTGAACCCAATAACTCCCCAAAAATGTATCGGCCCACATGTTTGCTATCTATCGTTTACTAAAAAAATTAAATTTATAATAATAAATTCATAAAATTCAAAAATAATTTAAACATAATTTCTTTTAAATTATAAAAAAATAAAAAAATCAACTGGACAAATTTCATACAAGGGCTTGGTGATAGTAGTTGGACTCATGAAAAATTTACTAACCTCCTACTCCTAGCATACTGCCTCTGAAAAAAAAAGAAAAATGCATCGAATTCTCCCTGGCTCGAGTGGCCCGAATCCAAAACGACATTATTTTGGTTTTTTTTTTTTCCTCTTTTATATCTGAAACAGAAACAGAGGTAGGAAGGAAGAAAGAGAGAGAGAAGGAAGAGAGAAGAAAGGGGGAAGAGAAAAGGAGAGAAGAGGGAGGGGAGACCATCACCAGCACCCACCATCCTCTGTGTGTATACATAGATCTGTGTATACACATATCTGTATCTCTCTCTCTATGTATCTATCTCTCTCTCTGTGTATCTCTCTCTCTTTCATTCTCTGTATCCCTCTCTCTCTTTATGAAGTCTCTGTGTGATGATGATAATGCGTTGGTTGTTGATGATCTCCTCTTCTTTTCTTTTTTCTTCTTTCTTCTTCTTTTTTGAGTTATGGAAAGGATGAAGAAAAGGGAAAAAAAATGAAAAAATCCCAAAACGATGTCGTTTTGGAATTCGGGTCACTCGAGTCACGAAAAATTCGAGCTACGTAGCAGAACTGAAAAAAAAAATTTGAAAACTTAAAAATATCTACAATCTTTTGACATGAGATCCTATAAATTTCCCCTTCACTTCTTGCTTCAAAACGCACCCCATCAATCATAAATTGAGAGAGAGAGTGAGAGAGAGAAGAAATGGCTAGAGTAGATCTTGTTATTGTGATGCTCATCTCTCTGGTGCTAAGAATGGCATTGGTACAAAGCCAAGATGGGCCTAACCAAGTCAACTGGGCCACCAGAGTTGACCATCAAAATGTGGTTGTCACCACCCTCCAATTCTATTTCCACGACACCTTGAGTGGGAAGAACCCAAGGGTAGTTAGGGTGGCTCAAGCTGTCACCACCAACAATTCATCGACCCTTTTTGGTCTTGTGGCTATGGCCGACGACCCATTAACGGAGGGGCCGGACCCCTCGTCGAAGCTTGTGGGCCGAGCCCAGGGACTGTACGGCTCGGCCAGCCAGACCGAGCTTGCTTTCATCTTGGCCATGAACTTTGGCTTCCTAGATGGGATATACAATAGCAGCTCTATCAGCCTAGATGGCCTAGACGCTGCCTCGGTCCCAGTACGTGAAATCGCCATAGTTGGAGGTACTGGGGTTTTCCGGTTTGCACATGGATATGCCATTGCGAAAACGTACTCGGTTAATTTTACAACCGGTGATGCCATTGTTGGGTACAATGTTACTGTTGTTACTCCAAAATTTTAACAATGTTGTTACAAGTGCATCCAAATTTTATATTTATAAATGTGCAAATAAGGGGGAGAAATGACTCTCATCCTATCTTTATTCTGAATACAGTAAATTTAGTAATCCAGAAAATGTGATAAGAAATGTAATGTATAATATTACTCTTTTGAATAATGTGATTCCATTATTTAAGGTTAAACAAAAAAAAAAAAAAAATACAATCCAAGTGAGCCAGAATAATTTTTTCCCTCCCGAACACGGCCTTCTCTCTGTTTGTGTTGTTCTTTTCTCTTCCAGTTCATCACTACCTACATCAGAAACACCATCGACTTCCATTCACACAAACTCAAAACAAGATTCTCCATTGGATAAATACCACCATGGAATTAAAATATATATTTATAACCACTTTAAAACACCACCAGTCGCAACCACCTACAGAAACCTAACAAAATGAAGGTGAAATTCCAAGAGAAAAGTAACGAAAAACACAACAAACTAAAATCAAACCCGGGAGACTCGTTAATTGAGGAGTGTGTTGGGCGAATTTTCAAAACTGAAAATTTGATTCAATCTAATCTTATCCAGAAATAAAATCAAATATGAAATTTTGGATTTAATCAAAAAGTGCTTCAAAGCATTTGGGGTCGCCGCCGTTAGAGAAGAAGTTGAATTTGTGTGGGAAGCTAACCAAATGACAAGGAGCAAGGAAAAAACAAGCAAAAGCAAACATTAAGGCAAGCATAAGCAGCCATAGTTCCAGCCCACCTCAGCATCAAACATTAATACTGTGTTTGGTTGGAGGATTTGACAAGAGACTTGGAAAGGGAAATGAAAAATGTAAGTAAAATATGAATAAAATATATTTATATTTCACCTAATTTCACATAACTTTTTCCTTTTTATTTCTAAATCTCTCTCTAAATTTTCCAACCAAATACAGCGTAAGGCACCAAAAATCCAAACGAAAACGCAGAGCAATCACTGGCCTTGCCTATCCACTTGTTCAATATAATTTATGTGAACCAGCAAAAATTAGGCTTTCTAAATTTTTTAATATAAAGCAGAAGATATTATTTGATCTTCTCTTCTTTTTCAATTACTTATGATCCGATTGAGTGTACAAGCAACAATAATAGCAAGGGATAAATTTTGGTAAATACTTTATTTAATACAAGTTTGATAAATGGACTGCATCTTATTTTTATTAAAATCTTCATCAAATATAAATTTGATGAATGATTAGAGATGCAAGTAATTGAAAAAAAAAATGTTAATTACATCATTGGTTTTTGAAGAAGACATTATGTGATTTCTAATATTTTAATTGTTATTTTGATTCTTAAAATGTCTAAATAGAGTGTTTTGACTTGAAATGAAATATTTATAAAAAGTCATTTCATTCTGTTTAGAATTACTGAGAAATTCTGTTTGTATAATATTACTCTTCAAATTAAAGGTTCTATTTTTTTTTTCTTTAAAATGCAGTTCAAATGCATTTTTATTAGGGGATTTTTTTTAAGGTCTCTGGTATTAAGAATTTATAGCATAAAGGACATTTAATATTTTTATAATGTCTAAGGTCCCTCAACAGCGATCCAGAGAAAATTCGATTCAGAGAATTTCTCTAAACAAATCACAGAGAAAATTCTAAATTTCTCTAGACACATCATTCCCGTTTGGTAAAGCTATGGAAAAGTGTTTATAGATTATAGCTTAACAGATTATAACTTATAGCTGTAAACATAAGCTGTTAACCTGTTTGGTTCAGCTGTGAGATTATGAATTTAAACAGTATAGTAGTATTTGGTTGATAAACTGTAAAATAACTTTTTGATGTGTAATTGTCTTTTTTACCCTTATATAATATAAAAATGATTATTCTATCATTTTTTTTAGTTTTAATTTTAAAAAAAATTATTTCATTAATAAAAGTTAATATAATTATTATTACATAAATTATTATTTTCATTTTTTCATTATAAATCAATTAGTATGAAATTATTTTATAAATTAATTAGTGTCAATTAATGGCTTATTTTCATTTTTTTCATTATAAATTATTATTTCCAATTTTTCATTATAAATCAATTAGTATAAAATTATTTTATTTTTTCAATTAATTAATTAGTGTCAATTAATGGCTTATTTTCATTTTTTCATATAGATTATTATTTCCATTTTTTCATTATAAATCAATTAGTATAAAATTATTTCATTTTTTCAATTAATTAATTAGTGTCAATTAATGGCTTATTTTCATTTTTTTCATATAGATTATTATTTCCATTTTTTCATTATAAATCAATTAGTATAAAATTATTTCATTTTTTCATTATAAATTAATTAGTGTCAATTAATGGCTTATTTTCATTTTTTCATATAGATTATTATTTCCATTTTTTCATTATAAATCAGTTAGTATAAATTTTTTTCATTCTTTCATTATAAATTAATTAGTGTCAATTAATGGCTTATTTTCATTTTTTTCATATAGATTATTATTTCCATTTTTTCATTATAAATCAATTGGTATAAAATTATTTCATTTTTTCAATTAATTAATTAGTGTCAATTAATGACTTATTTTCATTTTTTCATATAGATTATTATTTCCATTTTTTCATTATAAATCAATTAGTATAAAATTATTTCATTTTTTCAATTAATTAATTAGTGTCAATTAATGGCTTATTTTCATTTTTTCATATAGATTATTATTTCCATTTTTTCATATAAATCAATTAGTATAAAATTATTTCATTTTTTCAATTAATTAATTAGTGTCAATTAATGTCTTATTTTCATTTTTTCAATTAATATAAAATTTATTTCATTCATAGCTAAAATGCTTAATTATTATTATTTTTTTAATTAAAAAAAATACTAAAAACCTCCACACACACACAACACACACAAATCTGAAACCCTAGCTTTAGCAGGCCGCGCAGCGATGAACCGGCGCTAGGGTTTGAGATCGCCTCACACGGCTGATCGCGAAGGGGGATAAGGACGACGACAGAGGCACATACAGAGAGAGAGAGATAGACCAACAACAAAAGAGAGAGAGTGATGGTTTAGAGACAGATCGCGATGATGATGGTTTAGAGACAGACCGCAATGGCGATGGTTCATAGACAGATCGCGATGGTGAGAGAGAGACAGATCGTGATGGCGATGAACCAACGCTGGAGAGAGAGAGAGAGAGAGAAACAGAGAGATAGAGAGAGAACAGCGTTTGAATGTCGCCGGAAATAGTCGAAAATAGAGAGAGAGAGAGAGAGAGAGAGAGAGAGAGAGAGAGAGCCGGAAATAGTCGTCAAAAATCGCCTCTTAGACGCCGGAAATCACCTCTCAGGGTCTCTGTCTCTCTCTGGACATGAACAGTGATTGAATGTCAAGTTTATATAGTGGCATTTTGGTAATTTTTGAATTTTTGGAGAGGCATTTAGGTCATTTTGCCCTTCTATAACCAGCTGCGCACATAAGCTAAAAAAAAAAACATCTTGAGGTAGCTTACAACTTTTAGCTCAAAATCAATTAATTTAAGCTATAATCTATCTCTCATAAGCTCAACCAAACACTTCAAAATGACTTATTTTAAGCCAAAAGCTGATTTAAGCTGCTTATAAGTTGTACCAAACGGGACCATCATAGAGAAAATTTACACATCACTGACACCAAATTTCTCTGGACACATCACAGAGAAAATTTTACACATCGCCCACACCAAATTTCTTTGGACACATCACAGAGAAATTTTACACATCTACAACACCATGTTTCTCTGGACACATCACAGAGAAAATTTTACATATTACCAACACCAAATTTCTCTGAGTTTAAATTAGAGAAATTTTTTTTCCTTTTCCTTTTCTTATTTCAACTTCGGTTTATTAACAATACTGTTGTTGTTGACCGTTACTCCATATCCAGTTTATGCAACTATTTATGTATAAACTAATATTTCTACAAAGCCCTTTACAATGACATTAGAATTAGACATTCAAAAAATACAAGGACCAACCAACATTCCAATCCTTAGTGAGCATTTTGTGTTGTATGATTTTCTTACCTGGCTAGATTTGGATAAGCTTAGCCGTCTTGATCTCGCACGTCTCTAAACATCGAAAGAAATGAGTTGAACCCTTCAGATGAAGCCCTGCCCAAGATCCACAGTAGCAAGTTACTAAACGAATTCATGGTCCCAGCTTTGTTCACAAATTTTTCTAATTTTGTTCACATAGAATTAAAATTTCTCTGGCTCTATTCACAGAGAACTCCTCTGACTTTGTTCACAAATTTCTCTGTGTTTGTTCACAATTTTAAATCATAGAAAATTGTTTTAACTAAACCAGAGAAATTTTAGCACAATGATTTTAAACTAGAGAAATTGTTTTAACCAAATCAGAGAAATTTTAATCAAACCAGAGAAATTGTGTTTGTGCACAACTTTAAACTAGAGAAAATTGAGTATAACAAAAAATCAAACACTTTCTTCGTTGAATAACAAAAATTCTCTCCTTGGCATTTCATCAAACACCTTTATTGAAAACTGTGTTGATCTTGACATCTTCACCAAACTTACATACTAGCAAAGGGTTTTCTTCAAACTCACATTTGTGTTGAACATTTTCTTCAAAGGGTTTTTTTTTTTTTTTTTTTCTTATGAAAAAGCATTGTTATCAACAATGGATCACATGACAAAAAGTTGAGTTAAATTCCCATAAAAAAACCAATCAACATGGATAGTCAAAAACAGGGTCCAATTACTTCCCTCAAACCTTACCAAGAAGAAATCTATTTTTGAAGTAAGTTGTTCATGATGTCCATTTCACGTATAATATGTATCAAAAAGCACAATAGTATTACCATTCATATAATTACCTAATAATCACAATTCAAACTATTTAAGCTTCTTTATATCGATCAAATTTCTCAAATGGCTAAAAGGGTTTGTTGGATTGCTTTGCTTGGATACATCATAAACATACACATGTAAATATATATATATATATGGAGAGAGAGAGAGAGAGAGAGAGAGAGAGAGAGACGTCGCCTTTAGTGCCGAAGGCCATGAAGAGAGCCATCGATTGAGTCCTCCTAGTACTCTCACTCTTTGTCTCCATAACTCCCATTCCTTTCAACGATTTCGTATGTGATATATGGGTGTGGGAGTTGAGGGACCTTAGACATTATAAAATAATATTGTGGATCTCTTCTATTATTAAACATGAGAGAGAGATCTTAGACTAATTTTCCCTTTTTATTAATATGACATTGTTACTTTAAGCAATTTTTTTTCTTTTAAACTCACTATAACAATTTACACTTTTGGCGACTAAATTTGGCGACTAAAAGGGATTTAGTCGCCAAAAGTTTAATTTTTGGCTACTAAAAATTATTTTGGTCGCCGTTGGTTCAAGTTTTTGCTACTAAAATATTTTAGTCGACATATACTATTTATTGGCAACTAAAAAAAACATTAGTTGGTAAATTTTTCACAATAGGCAACTAAAAAAATTATTAGTCACCGTTACTCTAGTTTTTCAGTTACTAATTTTATTTTAGCCGTAGTATACTAATTTTTGTTGACTAAAACACCAAATAAGAGCAACATTTGCACTGTTACTCTTTGGTGACTAAAGAATTTGGTCGGCAAATATGCACTTTAGCGACTAAATACTCAATTTTTTCCGACAAAAGAACAATTAGTCGCCAAATAGTCAACTTATGGCGACTAAAAAACCTTTTAGACGCTAAAAGATTTATAATATTTAGGCCAAGTTTGGCAACTCAAAAATAATCCATCTTTTTATCTTTTTATTTTTTTTCATCACATTATTTCTCTACTTTTTTACGTATCTTTTTATAAAAAGACAAAAAATACACTTATTTAGACGATCCAAACAAGCCTTTAGTCGGAACATATTTTAGGCGCCAAAAGATTTGAGTCCTTTTCCTCCGTCTCTCTCTCACACAGAGAACCTCACCTCCTCACTTCACCGAAGTCCCTCACCACCGTTGCTCACGTCCGTCGCACATCACCGCCGCCGCAAATCACCACGGCCACCGCCGTAATACAAACAGGTTCTTTCTCTTTCTTTCCTCTCTCTTTTGCTCTCTCTCTCTCTCTCTCTCTCACTCGCTCGCTCCCTGTCTCTCTCGCTTTCGCTCTCAGTCACTCGCTCTCTCTCTCTGTCTTTGTCTCTGTCTCTCTTTCCCTTCCTCTATTTTCCCATTTTTCACTCTTGCTTTTACATGATTTACCAAGTCTAATTTCGTGTTGATTTCTGAAATGGGTTTGGTTTAAGTGGTTTGATTTCTAGGGTTTTATGGGTTTGATGTGGTAAATAGGTTTGATTTAAGTGGTTTGATACGTTTCCCCTCTTTTCCTTTTTCTCTCATTAGGCTCAAAGCCCTAATCTGACTCATTGTGTATGTATTTCCATGTGCTCAAGGCCCTAATTATTCTTCAATCACTGTCCTCTATTCAATGGTGAATTGTTTCTTCCTCTGTGAAGGAGTTTTGGGCTTCTTTGTTCCCTTGAAGTTTCTGTGTGATCATATGGACAGCTCCATAACATAGTATCTTATTCTGGATCAGTAAAATGATGAAATTACAGAAGGCTGGTTTTCATAGTCGATGCTCCATATGTCTTGGGAGTGTGGAGTAGTTGACCACCTTTCAATTCTAAGGTTCCATTCATTCTTTGATGCTTTTAGTATTCTTGGATAATATTAGCTTCTTTACAAGATGCGTAGGTGTTTAAGAGTTTGTGGACTTAGAAAAAGTTTTTGTGGAATGCCTTTATTATGGTCCATTGGTCTATATTATTTCCTAATTTAAAGGCATAGAGGGCAAAAAGTGCACTGCTATGACTTGTTATTAGACTTGTAGTTTTTAGTTTTTTCATATTTTGGGAATTTTTGTCTTCCTTTGTTTCTTCACAAGTCATTTATTATGGTTACCCACGTTATTCCCTTTGATGCAGTAGTGCATGTGTAATTTGATATATTTTCATACAATTTTTTCATTTAAGACCTTAATGATATAGACTAAATGATTTATCCAAAAAAAAAAAAAAATGATGTAGACAAAATGCTGCGCCCCAAAGTGCAGGTGTTACTGGAATTCTCTGCAGCAGATTTTGTTGTGAAGTCATATGAACAGACCATAATGAGGAAGTCGTCAAGGCAAGGTCACCAAATTAAATTTCATTTTTTTAAAAAAAAAATTGGATGAGTTCTGTATCTAATCTTCTCATATTGGTACTTTATTTATTTATTTATTTATTAATTACATAATTTGTCCATTTTTAGATCCTGAATAAAAATATAGATCTCCACTCGTCTGCTGACAATTCTAATGGTTCTGCTGGTAAGTAACCATGCTGAAAACTATACATTTATGTTTGGATAAGTTGATATCCTGTTTTTGACCTTTTTCGTGCAGGTCTAATGGTGGAGAAGTGGAATGGGGAAATTCTGATCAGCTCGACCAAATTTTGAAAAGGCATCCAGGTGGATTTGATCTGGTTCTTGGTGCTGATATTTATATCCTAATTTTCATATTTCATCCTTCAGGTTTCAAGTAATATGCATACAAGCCTATGAACATACAATACATACATCTAAATACACATGAAAGCACACATGTATAATATGCCTACGGTATTTAATCATGTAGATTCAACTATTAGTGTTATTAATAATCATTTATATTCAAGGTTATTGAAACATTTTTAATTGTGTTTGAAATTGAAAACAATAAAACAACCTTAAGAATAAAGCTTTTCTTATAGTACTACTGTTAGTGCCACTGCTGCTGCTAGGGCTTACTACTATTACTACTATTTGTAATCAATGATGCCAGTTGTTATTTATGTCGTTTATGGAAACGACTTCAGCTACAAGACTAGATTGTGTTTATATCTTTTGAGAAAATTAAATTGGATCATTTTGTGACCATGCCATTTGCATTCCTAGCATGTGTTTGATCTTAAGTAGGTGCAATATTTGGTATTATTGAAACTTCAAACATTTGTTTTGAAGTGCTGGTACTGGATCCAAATGTTAGGTGCTAGTAGCTCATATATGTTGGTACTTTTGCTTTCTTATTTTGAAAATATTAAAACCTGAGAAGAAAAGTGAGAAAAGAAAGCCTTTACAACTTGTAAGCTTTCGACAGTCTAGCATCCCATTGCTTTTTGATACTGTGCAACAGTTCCTCCACATTCGGGAGGAAGGAAATCGCAAATTCCTACTGGCTTATGTTTCCCGAGCCAAAGTGTAAGTGACTCATTAATATACATATGCTTCTTTCGATATCATTGTTATCATGGTTTATAGAACTGCTTCATTTTAAATTGTAATAATAAGAATTTCAGGGAATTTTCAATAAAAAAAGAAGAGTAACAGAATATGTTTCATTGTAAAAAATGAACTTCAATTAGTATTGTTCCTGCCTCAGCACAATTATGCAGATTCTCATTTGTACAATCACATTTAATGGGTGTTGATAAAAGTGATTTTTTGGGGAAATATCTATTCTAAGATTTTATTAAATATTTAGTGGCATGTCAAACCAATGTGAATTATGGTGCATGTCCTGATTGAAATGTGATAATCAGGCTGCCCGTTTTAATACTTAACCAGCTTTTATTCCCTGAAAATTTATGGGTAATTCAGAAGATTTGGTGGTTCTTTTTTGTATTTTTGTTTGCTAAAATTGAGATTTTGAGGACCAAAGTGACATGGGTCTTAATTTAAAAAAATCTTGTAGTTGTTGTGAAATTGTAACTTTTAAACTGCCTCCCCTGCTTGTCTCTAGATACTTGCAACACCGGAAATGATATGAATGTATTTGATGATTTGATGAGAAACATATTAACTATAATGAGAGCATGCTTTTCTTCTACTTGCATGATCTATTTTGTCATATAATTATCCGATTCTCTTTGTGCAGGATGGATGCAATGGTTATCAGTGAAGCTAATGAAGACGTGTCACTTGGTTCATGGTTTATTGGTCTTGAAGTAGAGCACATTGGTGACCGCAATATGTGCTGCAGGACTCCACCAGGGACCCTTTTTCTTTTTTCTTTATTTATTTTTTTCTCCTTTTTTTTCTTCCATGGTTATAGTTTTCTTTTGTTGATTTACAATGCCAGGGTGTGTAGCTGCATTACCTATTGGGCATAACGATGATATGCACCACATTCAATGGCGTGAAATATCTTTTTTCCTATTTTTGTTTACATTTAGACAGTTAACCTTGATCTAATTGAATGAAATCATTTGCAGAGAAAAACTCACATTTGACCATTCCTGGTTTCTCAAGTGAAGAGAGGAAAAACCAACAGAACCATGTCAGAATTTTATCTTTCTTAACAAGTTTTTGTTGCAGTATGGTAGTAGGAGTAGATCACTTTGGCTCTAGCATTGGATTGCTAACCCCCTAACTTAACCAATTCTGAAATCCCTGCATATAAAGTAAAGCTTCCTCTCCAAAATGTTATTTTTGGGATGTGGAAGAATTTAGGAAATGGAAGAATTTAGGTACAAAGGATGACAAGAGTCACAAAGTGTAGTCTAATTTTTTAATAGTGTAATGTATTAATTCACTTTCAATTCTTTTTTGCATGGTCTTATGTTGAAATGCTATATAGAACTAATGGGTGTAATTTTTGTTTTGTAGATGGCTTTTGGCATTGACATGTGGATCTTTCATTTTTTTGTACGGAGGATAATTTACACTTTTGAACAATTGGGAAGTTTTTTGTCGTCATCTGCCTTTTGTGCGGAATTTGGATGAATCGTACATATAATTTTTGACGGGGTACATAATACTTTTGACATGGAACTTGTATTTATTGCCATGATATATAGATTATCTTTTATTGTAGTATATATCTATGAAGCATAGACACGGCAAAATCAGCGCCGTGGCGGTGTCAGACACGGGGACACGCCGGGGACACGTACGGGACACGCCATCTGCCATGTCCCTTTAATTTAATTGTTTTTCTTGTAGGGGACACGCGTGTCCAGATCTAGACAAAGCGTGAGACACGGCAAGGAGGGAGAGACAAAGGAGAGAGTGTGAAGGAAGAGAATGAAGAGAGACAAACCTGCCGAAGATCGAAGCTCCATGAATCCAGTCGAAGATCGAAGCTCCAAGCTCCATCAGTCGATCGAACACCCCAAACGATCGCGATCTCTCTCTCTCTCTCTCTCTCTCTCTCTCTCTCGCAATCACGATCGAGACCTCGACCTCAACCCTGTCTCCCTCCCTCACTCTCTCTCCTTCTCTCTCTTCCTTGCATCTGTGCATCTGTCGTTTTATTTTATCTGAGGGTTTATTGATTATATAATAACTATTATTATTATATATTATATAATAGTTAACATATTATTATATATTATATAATAGTTATTATATAACATATAATATATATTAATAAATAAAATAAATAAATGCATGTATATAAAATAAAATAAAATAATTAATTATTTAAAAAATATAATAAATAAATAAAATAATTAATATGTATTAAAATAAAAATATTTATAAAAAAATTAAAAAATTTGCCGTGTTCGTGTCCCTATTTTTTAGAAATTGTTGTGTTCTGTGTCGTGTCCGTGTCCGTATGCGTGTCCGTGTCCGTGTCCGTATGCGTGTCCGTGTCCGTGCTTCATAGGTACATATTACCATGGTAATTTGTACCATGCCAAATGGTCGTTACAATGCATAGTAGTAAAAATATTTTTGTGTACGGAGGACATTGTTTTGGTATGCTTATTTGTTATGTATGACATTATTTCTAATTGGAATATATATAGTTGGTTTGTATATAAGTTTATATTAAAAGGTATTTTTTTTGGTTTGACAGTTGTTAGTGAAATGTGTTATGAAATGGGTGAAAATATACTCATATTGTTTTGTTTGTATATCTTTTACAGATTGCGGTGGATACATACAGGTTATGAAAAAATAAAATAAAATGATATTTTTTGTGACAAAACAATTGGTAGGCAAAAATGGAGTTAAATAATTTTAGTGACTAAATAATTAGTAGCGAAAAAAAGAAAAAAACACTTTTAGCGACTAAATATTTAGTCACCAAAACATAACAATTATATTATCGGTGACAACCTTTGGCAGCTAAAAAAAATTAGATTTTGGCCGATTAACCGGTGTAGTAGCTAAACAAGAAATCAAACTTTTGACAACTAAACATTTAGTAGCTAAAAAAATGTAAATGCACAAGAAAAACTATTGGCAATTAAAACTTGGGTTGCCCTAAATACATGAATTTTTGGCGACAAAAAATTTTAGTAGCTGAAAATGTTATTTAAATTAAATTAATAGCCTTTGGGTGACTAACAGATTAGTCGCCAATTTGCCTCATTAGCGACAAAAGCCTATTTTGTCGCCAATAGCTTTTACTTTTGCCTACTAAAACATAGGTCGCCATTTATAGGACTTTTGGCGACAATATATTTTAGTCGCCAATACCATCCCCGACATTCTTCCCGCAACAAATCCAGCGACCAAAATATTTAGTCGAGAAAATATTTCAACGACTAAAAACCTTCCTTTGGGTGACTAAAAATTTAATCGCCAAAAATGTAATTTCTTGTGGTAACTGCAACACCAAAGACTACACGTAACTCATACATTAACCTAGTAGCACCCTTAAACAAATAATTTGATAATACAAATATTAATATCGTTGGTGCAAATCTTCCACCACCTCCACCTACAAATAATAATAATAGAAAGCATTAAAGAGAATGAAAGAAAACAGATAATTGTGATTTTTTTTACTCTTAAGAAATTGGCATCAAAGCCAGTTGACTAAATGTAAAGACATGTGAAGACATGTGAAACTAATTGGGTTGCGTTTAGATCCGAGATTTAGAAAGAAAATGAAGGGGAAAAGGAAAAGGTTTTCAAAAAAAAACAAAAAAAACAATCACATTTTGTTTCATTCACAAATTACTTTTTAATTTCTCATTTCTTCCTAAATCTCTAATATTGTGTTTGGTTGGAGGATTTGAAGAGAAATGAAAAAGATAGTGAAATGTAAATAAAACATACCTACATTTCCATTTCACCTAATTTGACACACCTTTTTCCTTTCTTTTTCCAAATCTCTCCCAAAATCTCTTAACCAAATACAATATATACAAATCTAAGATCAAAACAACCTTATAGCGAAGACATTTGACTTTCTTGATGAAGTCCCATCCACTTGCTCGAAATAATTTATTCAAACCAACAAAAATCAGGCTTTGACAATCGAATTAATTTTGAATAAACCTAAGGCTGGTACTGTTAGCAAGTGGGAATATATTATATGGCCTTCTCTTCTATTTCATTTTCTTATGATTAACTAGTTTGTTTGTTTTTGGATACTTATGTATAAATCTTAATAAGTAGACTTATTATCTAATAGGTCCTATAGAAAAAATTTGTCAAAAAAAAAGGTCACTAATTGTAAGTTTTAGCAACAATTTATAAAAATCATGACAAAAAAAAGTCACTAATTGTCAATTTTTAGCGACATATATAAAAAATTGTCACAAAAATTATTTTTAGCGACAATTTTATCAAGGCTTATTTTCAATAGGACTTTATGAGAATTAAGTCCAACTATTATGACCTATTGGTAGTTTATCCTTTGTTTTTTCCTCAAGAAATTGGCACTCGGACCTAACATCACTTCAAAACAGCTGGGCTAGGCTCAGGGGATGTATGGGGCGTCTTCGTTGGAGGAAGCAAGTAATTTTATAACCATGAACTTGGTTTTCACAGATGAAAAATATAACGGCAGCACTCTGGCTCTTCTAGGCCGCGACCCAGTATTTGATCAGTATCGTGAGATGTCAATCGTCGGTGATACCGGTTTTTTCCGACTCGCACGAGGAATTGCTACCGCGAGTACTTATTCCTTCAATACAACCTCGAATAATGCTGTGCTTGAGTTCCATGTTATAGTTATTCATTACTAAAGCTTAGCTATCTTTGAATAACTGGTTACAATGCACACAAAGTTCTATTATGTGAGTGGACCTCACATTCCATATAAAAGAGATAGTCATTCGAAAATCTTGTATCGTGACAGAATTTTAATAATCATGTACCAATAATATTATGATAAAATCTTTTTGTTTGTTTGTTTGTTTGTTTTTTGAGTTTTTGTTTGTGTGCTACTTACATATAATGTTTCTGAAAAGAATTGATGATAAGTCCACTTTTATGGATGTATGACATTAGGTTGAATGATTAATTTGTTTTGATTGTACGAACATGGTTAATGAAATACATTAGGGAGAATAACAAATTAATTTTAAAGGAATTCGCAGCAAAAGTTACCAACTCCAAAAAAATTACTGTCAATGAAAAATTGGTTGGGGCCGGAAAAGTCACCACAACTGGACCAATGACAAACATATGGGTATGTGGACAAATAAACATATACATAGAAGTAATATTATTTTTTAAATTGTTGTCTTTTGGTATGAAATTGTTTGTCCTCAAAATATATTTATTGATGACATTCTTAAAATTTTATCACTAAAGTTTCTTTTTTTTTTTTTACTTTTCAAAAATTTTTAAGTGACAACTATTAATAGGAATTGATCTCTTAATATTTTTTGTAAAAAAAAAAAAATCCATTCTCAAAAATAAAATAAAGAAAATTAGATAAATTATGTAAATGGTCCCTGTAGTTTACACGATATGTCAATTTGGTTCTTATTGTTTTAATTTGCCTGATTTTGCCCCTTAATTTAACAGATTGTGTCATATTTGTTCAATAAATAACGGTCATTAAGTTTGGTGGACGGAAAATCATCATGTGCTCAAACGATGTGTCAATTTAGTCCTTATAATTTACACAATGTGTCAATTTGGTCTTTATTATTTTAATTTGCTCGATTTTAACAGAGACCAAATTGACACGTTGTGTAAACTATATATTTGCCCCCTAAGGTTTATATTTGCATAATAAATTGCTCCCTCATTTGTTATACAAATATAACCTCGGGGGGCAATTTGTAATTTTCCAAACCTCAAAAGGGAATTCGTATTTTGGTCAAACCTCGAGGGAGATGTTGGTTATTTGCCCATTAAAATAATAGAGACCAAATTGACATATCATTTAAACTATGAGGACTATCTATATAATTTATCAAAAAAAAAAACTTTAAATTCCTAAAACACGTGTATATTTTAGTAGATCCTATGAAATATATAAATCACTCTTTGGTTGTCAAATATAATTAATTTTGCATAGATCCAGGGCAAGTAATGATACTAAATTTTTTAATATGAAGCACAAAGCATGTGGGAAGATATTATACTTTTTCAAATACTTTATGATTGAATTTCCTTTGATGTAATAGCTACTCTTTGTTTTTGAATTTCCTTTGAAAAAAAAAAAAAACTCTATGATTAACTAGTTGGTAATGGTTGGGAATGGTTGTGTATGAGGTGTGCCGCTTCCCTGTACAAGTAAGAATGGCAACAGGCCGGGGCGGGGCTGGGGATTACACTCCTCGTCCCCGATCCCCGATTGTGAAAATCTCCCCGGCCCCGATCCCCGACAAGAAACCTACCACCGTTCCCACCCCTACCTCCTAACGGGAATCGAGTTTCCCCGACTCCGAAAATTCCCCGCCCCCCAAATCTGTTTCAACACCACCATCAACAACAACAACAACAACAACAGAATCATCATCATCAACATCATTAACAAAATCATCAACAGATCATAAACCAAAAAAAAAAAAAGGACAGATACACACAGACATACATGTATAGATACATACACAAACAGATCTGAGATTTGTGTCACATAGAGAGAGAGAGAGAGAGAGAGTGTGTGTGAGTGAACAATCGGCATCATCAACAAACGGTGAAGAAAAAAAAATGGACAGATACACACACATACAGATCTGTGTATCTATGTCACAGACAAACAGAGAGACTGGACGATCGGTGATCAATAACTGCGACACCGTCCGACGCCGATGCTCTTGAGGAGGCGCTTTGTCACGTACGCCGCCTCTGACGCCAACTGCTTTCCTCTGTACAGGATCGGAGACTGCGACACCGTTCATTCATTATCGCTGCTGTTCGATCTACTAAAAGAGAGAGAGGGAAGAGAGAAATCGAGAGAGAATATGGAGAGAGAAAGAGAGAGGGGGAAGAGAGAAACCGAGAGAGAAGATGGAGAGAAGCGGTGATCATTGTGTAATGTTTTAGGGTTTAGTTTTATATATATATAGAGGAGAGAGAGGTAAAACAGTAATTTTATTTCAGGGACAAATCGGGGCGGGGGCAGGGGCGGGAGCGGGGACGGGGATTGGACATTGATCCCCGTCCCTGACCCAAAAGTGATCGGGGATTGATTTTTTAATACCATTCCAGTCCCGTCAGGGGTATTTTTTGGGAAAAAAAATAGCTTAAATTAGGGTCGGGGGGTCGGGTCCCCGTCGAGTCGGGTTCAAATTGCCACCCTTATGTACAAGCAACAATAATAGCAAGGGATAGTTTTTCCAAAAAAAACTCAATGTCATTATGGCACCAAAAACAAATAAAATATATAAATAAAGTTATTAAAATATTGTCATTAGCTTATTTAAAAGTTTAAGTGGGTGTTTGGGAAGTGAGTTTTTTTTTATAGTTTTTTTAGTTGTAGGATATTATTGGAGAAAATTTTTTTTGTGTTTGGGAAGATGGTTGGATTTTTTTTGTAGTTGAATGTGATGTTTGTGAAAGAAAAAGTGAAATGATTATGGAATTTGATATGATATTTTGTTTGGATTTATTTTTTTGATTTTGTAACCAATTTGTCTTTTAGTGAAAAAAAACGAAAAAATTTGTTCCCAAACAGCGCCTAAGTGATTATATATTATTTTATAAGTTAAATTTCTCTCATTGAGTTTTCGACAAGAGAACTTAAGGAGCCTATAGAACCCATTACAAGTCCCGTTTCGATAATCTAAACTATTTATTTTGTAAATCCCTTAATGTATAATATCCATGAAAAAATTTAAATCAATTCGATAATAATAACTTTTTCATTCTATAGCATTTGCCTAAAAAAATGTGGATGGTCCATTTCAAAAATATATTTGTCATCTATTTTTTCGAAGACAAATGTAATAAAATAAAAAAATTACGATTTTTGAATCAAACTATTTTTTTCATGGATATTATACACTGAGGGCCCTACAAAATGAACTGTTCGGACCATTAAAATGCAAATCATGGTGGGCCCTATAGGCCGCTCAAGTTGTCTCATGTTGAGGTCTTAACATGAGAAAAATCTAACCATTATTTTATTATTTATATTATATCCTTACCACGTTCTTTACATGTGACAAAACTTTGCCAACAAGTGAATCAAATATGTATAATTGTTTTAATTATCAATAGATGGTGAGATTTAAATGCATAATTTATTATCTAATAAATTATTAATTACAAAACATTAACTTAAATGTTATTAAACTCACGAGTCTGGTTAACATATGCCCTTAGTCTTAAGGGCACATGATAAAGATGTTTAAAAGTATTATATATTCAGCCGTACTACAGGCTTCAAATATTGAGGCGCGAATTTGCTATGAATTGGTTTAACCGGCCGTCCGACCGGTCGTCCGGCAAAGACGCTAATAGCCGTGATCGATAAGGTGACAACCGCGGTAGACAAATGCTTCACTCAGTCATCCGGGTGGTTGTCCGGCCGGTTGACTGGTGAACACAAATTCATGCCATTCGCGCCTGAAACTCACGAGGCCTGAAGCATTAGTATATTCTTTATTAGACTCACTTTAACACATATTATACAAACAGACAAAACATCTAATGTTAACAAAACCCTAAACTCACTTCCTAACCAATTAAGTTTTTATATGAATTAATAATCAACCATTCAACAATAATTAATACCACTTGCATTACCAATGCTACAATGGGAGTGTTTGTTTCAGCTTTTCAAAGTTAACTTATAACTTTTAGCTTTAGCTTTGAAAAAGTTATTTTGTACTGTTTGGTTAAACTTATTTTAAACAGCTTCTGATTCTAATAGCTTATTTAACTCAAAAAAGTTGATTCTGAAAAGCTGCTCACCCCTTACTTCTGATTATCATTTTCTGTTGTGAATATGTTAATTTATGATTATACTCTTAGATTTTTTTATTTTTTATTTTTTTAAAAATAAAAAAAGGCCCAAATGGACTATAGATTATTATTATTATTATTCTTTATGAGAAATGTAGACAAGTAGTAAATAACAAAAAAAGAAAAATTAATTGAAAAAACTATTTCATAGCTTAGTTAACAAACACTACTCAGCAACTTAAATTTATAATTCAACAGCTACACCAAACAAATTAACAACTTCTGATTAAAGTTATAATCTATAATCTATTAAGTTATAATCTCTAAACTGTTTTAACAATTACACCAAACGGGGCCAATAACTATACCCACTCCAAAGAGTGTATAGCATTATTACCAGTTTTTTTTTTTGTCTTTTCTTTGTTAAAAAATATCATCCTTAGCTGTTACATGTGCACCTTAGACATAAATTAACTAAGGTTTATAACTTCATAGCGCAAATTCAATATTTGAGGAAAGGTCTTCTTCAAAAAAAAGATTGAGAGCACTTCTAGAGAAACTTTAATGGGTGAGGTTTATCTTGTGATCATTACAAAAAATTTGACTTTTTGCGACAGTGAAATACCGTCGCAAATACTTATAATGCCGTCTCAAATACTTTTTTGCAACGGCAACTGACTTTTAGTGACGGCAAATGAGGAGTCACAACAAAAGGCGTTGCTAAAACCTTTTTTTTTTTGCGATTGCAAAAGTTGTCTTTTGCGACAAAATTTTGGTGTCGCCAATAATATGTAAAAACTCGAGATTTTTTGCGACGACACTATTTTGCCATCGCAAAAAGTATTATTTGAGACAGCAAACAATGCCATCACTAAAGGGTTTTTATTGCGATGGGATACCTGCTATCGCTAAAGATTATTTGAGACAGCAAAACATGTCGTCACTAAAAATTACTTGAGACGGTAAAAAATGCCGTCGCAAAATTTTTTTTGTTTCAATGAAATACTTTTGGTTCTAATGTTTTTTGAGACGACATGGTGCCATCGCCCAAAAAAAAAAAAAAAAAAAAAAAAAATACAATAAAATTATTAAAAATATGATATTTACCTTTATTAAATAAAAATTAACAAAAAAAGAAACCAATAATTGCATAATAATATAAAAATTCCAATATAAAAATAACAATTCATTCATAATAAAAATATTCTTGCATTCCTAACAACACATCGACAAAATTACCCCACTATATAATGTTACATAATACAAATATAATGTTTAAATACATAATATTGTTCACAATTCAAAATAATGTAAATCAACAAAAGTTTTCCTCATGATTATTCCGTAGGTAACAAAAACAAAAATTAGTCACATTCTTCACACGCCTACACTCCACAAGAAACAAACTCCTACTCCAGAAATATCTGAAAACAAAAAATAAAAATAATTAATGACAATATAATTATATGTTAACCTTTTAATTATAAAAAGGAAAAAACACCAATAAATCATAAATTTGGAAATGTTAACCCATTTAGTTCCGAAAGTTTTTTGTTAGACTAATAGGTCCTATTTCTCAAAAAACTTACTATAGGCCTTTTTATGATTTCCCTTCAAACATCAAACTTTTCAAACATCAAACATTAACAACATCAAGATTATTTATCAAATATCAAACATTAGCAACGTCAGGATTATTCATATAATGTTGGTGAAAACATTAGCAACGTTAAAATTAAGTCATCGAAACAACATTAAACATCATCATCGAAGCAACATTAAACAACGTCTAACATCACAACATCACGATTAAATAATTTGTTAAATAACAATTAAACATCAAAATAACAATAAAAATAACATCAAACATCAAAATAACGATTAAATAATTTTTTCTGATCAAACATCATCATCATAACAACAAATTCCTCATCATCATCATCATCCGATGTTTAGGCGTTTGGATCATCAACATCACAACATCATCAACTTCACAACATTAATCGAACTACAAATTTGATGTTAAAATCAATCGGATGTTGGAAATTAAATTACAAATCTGATGTTGGAAATTAATCGAACTATTCATGAACATTAATTGAACTCAACAGAGGCAAACTCGATCCACCCACAAACATCAAGAATTTGCCCATTTTCAGAATTTGCCCTCGGCCAAAACCGATGACCTTGCTTGGATCGTCTTCTCTCTTCTCAATCTCAACTCTGAACCAAGTCCGCCATTGACGCAGCTTCTCCGAGTTCCGCCTGCCAATTTTTCGATCCGAGAAAATGTTGTTTGGCTAGAAACAAAATCACAAGTGGATATGTATGTATATGCGTATGTATATATATATCATAAAAGAAGCACAAAGAAACTACAACTTAAAAAAGGAAGAACAGTTACCTGAAGTTGCAATGGATCAGAGCAATTTGGGAAGAGGATAAACTCAAGTTTCATGTGACTAACAAAGACCTGGGTTCTTGGGTGTCTTGATGTAGATCTGAACTCTTTATTAAGAGTTTGTTCTTATTTTATGGTAAAGATACAGTGTAGATCTCTCTCTCTCTCTCTCTCTCTCTCTCTCTGTGTTGGCGCCTGAGAATCTGTGTTTCTCTCACAAGAAAAACGATGAAGTTGATCCGACGGTTTTCAATTTTTTTTAAAACAAATCTAGTGTTTGATGTTTGATGAATAATCCTAATGTTTATTGGTTGAGAATCTGTGTTTGATGTTTGATGTTGTGATATAAAAAAATGACTAAATGGTTTATAAAAAAAACACTCGGGACTAAATAGAGTAACTTTTTTCAATATAAGACTTATGAATAATTTTTCCTTGTAAAAAAACATAAAAATTTAACTACTAAGTTGATTTACATTAATATTATATGTTAATATTTCTCATATGTATAACTAAATCCAATCACTTATTAACTAAATTTGCAACATGTACCTTCTTGTTACCATCAAATAATTTGCTCAACTAAGTAACAGGTAGATATTATAAACATCTTGACAATGAATATACTTACAGGATAACACAAATTTCATCACTATTTAACTCTCCAGATAAAATCATTCGTGCCACAGTAAAATCATCCATTTCTCCATGATTAATGGCAACTGAATGAAGAAAGAAATTACAAAAATACTACTTAGAAAGAATCAGCCATTATGGGAAAGAGGGAAACCAAAACAAACACACTGAGCATCTTCCAAACCAGAACTTCATCACTATTTAACAAACCATAATTATTTTAAATCAACAAAATAAGGCTCTAGGAGGGTCCTGCTCGAGTGAAGATAGCTCAAACTGTAAAAAAGAAAAAAAAGAGTATTCAAAACATATGTAAACAAAATTTCCATTTGGATTTCAATCCAATCATAAGAGAAACTAGACTCACCCTCTAGAAAGGTCCAAAGCAAGTTGAATCACAACCCCAAAGGCAAGTTTCTTTCTCCAATTCCTAATTAAGTATTTCTTTAGTGTTCCACCCGGAAGGTATTCAACAACAACACAACAAGCTCGGGAGGGAAGGGAATTATGAGCATCACTTGAAGTGTTGTCGGAAGGAATCTTAAGATTTGATGTTCCCATAGAAGCTCCAATGAACTATAAAGAAAATGAGTAAGCATAATATAAAAACATATAGGAGAGAAAACAAATCATTTCACACAAGCCTTAAAAAGGAAGAAAATGAGGAACAGTCTCAGACAACAAAGCAATTTAAATGTATTTATCAAAAGAGAGGAAAAAAAAATTAAGTGTATGATGACTACAAATTAGACGGCAAAGTCATTAGGTTATATGGCAGAATAAAGTGGTATTGCAATATAGAACCACCAGGCTTCGCATGTATGTTACAAAAAGATGAGGAGGAAGAGAAGATGAAGAAAAAAGAAAAAGCTTTACCTTTGTAACATTTGGATGGTCAAGTTTATGCCAAACAGCCACCTATTGCCGAAACGATGCCCGAAGAGCAGCAGTTTCAGCAGCTGTGGCAATACCATCCTCACCCCAATCCAATACCTTCACTATTGTATTATGAAAGATATAGTTGTGAGAATATTGATATAAACAAAAATGTGTGATATTAACTAGATAAATGCAATTTCAAGGTTAAATCTGAAAGAATTAAACATGTTGATAATCAACAGTACATTGGTATTTACAACAGATTACATACATATTAAAAAAATTACAATAGATTATATATACCTAACAAGCATGAACATAAGTATAAACATATGTTCTAGATACATCTACATAAAGATGATGTAAAACTGATCATTAGACATATTCAATATGGTGTAACTAAAAATAATAGTAACTTGAACTTAGATATGGATTTCAAGATTGAATTTGAGAGCTTTATTATGATGGATTTGAAATGACAATATCAAATTAGTTATTTGAAATCCTCCATGCTAATGATTATAATGGCAAAATATTTGTCTTTTTGTTCTATTCTATCTTCCATTTAGTTGGTCAATCTCTCATTGATTTTTATAAAGTTTAATAACCTCAAATGCTTCATTTGAAATCCATTTATCGAAACAGGAACCGAGTGTAAGTAGTGCAATTTCTTATTCTGTTCCATTTTGATTGCTATTCAAAGACGAAAAAAATATACAGTATCATTACTATTCAAACAAAAAACAAAAATCAAGTATCATTTGACCCATTACAAAATAATGTTTTCACATGGAAATCATTGAAGAAAAGCAGGGGGGGAAAAACCAAATAAAAATTGCAATCATGGAGAATGAAATTATCAATTCAATGATCCTACTAAAAAGAAACAAACCAAAAAGTAGACTAATTCAAGAAATTACGACAAAAATAAGCATATCACAACCTCTTCAAAATTGAAAGCATTAAGTAGCTAGAGTATAGATTGTGAATTTAACACATCTTTTAATCTGATGAGAATGAAATTAATTCCAGATTGACTAAACAGAATGAAGCATAGGTAATTGTTGAATCACCTGCAACATCCTGGCCATCATAAGTCCCCCGGTACACGGTACCATATGTCCCATGAGCTATGACATTTCTTATATCCAATTTAGCTAAATCAATTTCCCACTCTTCTCTCTTTGAATGAACTTCCCTATCCCTCGACCAGACCCAACTCAAGTTTTTCTCCAATTGTAAATCCCAACTCTTGAAATCAATCTTATATGCTCCAAAAAACATATCTTTACTACTAATACTTCCCACCTCCTTTTCCTTCAACCCCAACTCCCCCTCTTGTGTGTTACTATCTCCTCCACCAATCTTCAAATCCATTTCTGCAGAATCAAATACAAGACTATAAATTCAAAACAAGGTAGCAGAGAGAAGTTGATAATCTTGATCACTATTTTCTAGGAAAAACTGAATGGAAAGAATAATCAAAATTTCACTTTAGCTATTACTGTCAAGCTATTCCTTTGGGACTAAGATTTTCAAGAATTAATAAAAAGAGTGAAAATTGAAACCCAACTCGAATAGTAATTACATATTTGAAATGGTGCATGCATATCTGCTGAATATGATAAACAGACAGTGAAGTTCAAAGAAAAAATTAGACAGTTTTGCACGGTAACTATGAGGCCCAACCAGACATTTAATTAGTAGATGTGCAATCAGCAATCCTACCATAACGTGCTATGAACGTCAGTGAAGTATCAGAAAAAAATTGTTAATAAAGAAAAATTTGTACCTCAAAGCCGTTCCGTTGTGCTCCGGATACCTCAAGTGCTTTGACATCGAAGGAATCGATCCGAGTGCCTGCCGAATGAGTCTTTGCTCGGAATTATCATCGTCGTCTGAATCAATGCCTATTCGAGGTGTCAAATCTTCATCATCCTCCTCGTCCTCGATCTCTGACTTGTCCTCGTCCTGAAATACCGATTGAGATTCAATCGAATCCATTGTCGATAGCCTCCCGTTCTCTATCTCCGATCCATCCTCCACCATACTTTCTCTCTTTAGATTCCAAGCCGAGGCTGAGATCGATTAAAGGCCGTGTCTAATCTGTGAAAACTGATGCTCCATTTGTGTGTGCGCAAGTATGAGTGTGGAGATTGAAACCCTAGAAAATGATGCAAAGATTGGCGATTGAGAGAAAGAGAGAGGGTTTTCCTATTCTAATATTTTAACTTCTTTAGGTGTTAGAAAATTTCTTATCATCTTATTTGGCGCTTATTAATTTTCATTTTGGCGCCTTGGTTTTCCCGGTCACAAATGAAAATTTGAGGTAGGTTTTTGATAACGTTTATGTTTATAAAATTTTTATAAATTAATTTTTGTTTATTTTTAAAAAAATATAAATTATACATGCGTTTAGTTTGAATAAAATGTTTTAAAAAAAATTTAAAACATAAACAAAAAAACATGTTTGTCTATGCTTAAAATATTTAAATTTATTTTTTGTTATTATTTATGACAATGAGATCATAAACATTATAATTGAAAAAAAAAATTTTGATTAGAAAAAAAATAATTGAAAAACAATTAATTAAAAAAATTATTTGAAAAAAAATTAATGAAAAAAATTTTTTTAGTCAAATTTTCAAATTTCTGTTTAAAAACCAACGTAAACTCATTTTTTTAGTTTATAATTTTTTCTCAAATTTATAAACTGAAACGACCATTTATAAACCAAAAAAATTAGCAATGATAGTTTTGTAAATTTTTGTAAATATAAACTGAAAATTAAAAACGAAATGGTTACCAAACAGACCCTAAACAATGAATTCATGGCTCGTTTAATAATTTTTTTTATTTGCGACAAGGGTATTGCCGTCGCCGATAACTTGTATTTGCATCGGAGGAAGGTTGCCGTAACCAAAAAAAAAAAAAACTCATTTTTTTGCCAAAAACCTTCTTGTCCATTTTGCTGCACAATAAAAGCTAGAAAGAGAGAGAAACGGAAAATGAAAAAGAAATAAGAGATGATTAGCAAGAGAGAGAGAAAAAGAAAAAAAAAAAGATGAACGAGAGAGATATATATAGAGAGACATAAAAAAAAAATAGAGATAAAAAAGAGAAACGAGCGAGAGACATAGAAAGAAAGAGACAGAGAGAGACCCATTTCATTTTTTGACTTTTTCCTCTTTCAACAACAATGGGCTCAGAGAAAGAGATGAGTGTGATTGAGAGAAATGAACGATTGAGAGAAAAGAGAGATGAGTGAAAGAGAGAAACAAAATGAGCGAGAGATAGACAGAGAGAGAGAGAGGGAGAGACAACAAAAAGAGATAAACAATAGATATATAGAGAGATAGAGAGAGAAGAAAGATGAGCAAGAGAGATAGTAGCAGTGGTGGTAATGGTAGTGAAGTGGTAGCAATAATGGTAGTAATGGTAGTCGTAGAGGTGGAGTGGCAACAATGGTAATAATGGTAGTAGTGGAATGATATTTGCAGCAGTAGTGAAGGTAGCAGAGGAGATAGGTGGTGAGAGAGAGATGAGTAAGAAACAAATAGAGAAAGAGATAGAGAGAGACAGAGACAAATACAAAGACAGAGTAATGAGCGAGAGAGAGAGAGAGAGAGACAAAGTGGTCGCTAAAAGTGCATTTTCTTGTAGTGGAAAGCTCGATAAATAAAGAAGAAGGGAAAGAGTGAGCAAGGTGAACACAATGGAGAAGAGAGATAGACAGATAGACACAAAGAGAGAAAGAGAGAGAGAAAAGTGATGAGTAAAAGAGAGATAAAGAGATATATAGAGAGAGAAACAAGAGATGAGCGAGGAGATAGACAAAGAGAAAGAGAGAGAAATAGAGCGAAAATAGATGATCGAGAGAAAGACATAGACAGAGAGAGAAGAAAGATGAGCGAGAGAGATAGAGAGAGAGATAGAAAGAAGAGAGATAAGTGAGAGAGATAGAGAAAGAAGAGAGATGAGAGAGATAGAGAGAAGAGAGATGAGCGAAAGACAAAGAGAGAAAGAGAGAGAGACATGGACAGAGATAAAGACAGACAGACAGAGAAGAGTGATGAGTGAGAGAGAGAAAGAGAAAGACAAAAAGAGAAAGAGATAGAGAGTGAGAGACAGAAAAAGAGACAGAGAGAGAAGAGAGATGAACGAGAGAGATAGAGAGAAAGATAGAGAAACAGAGAGATGAGCAAGAGAAACAGAGAGGTGGCGCGAGAGAGATAGAGAGAAGAGACATGAGCGAAAGAGACAGAGAGAGAGAAGAGATAAGAGAAGAGATAGATGAGTGAGAGACACAGAGAGAGACAGAGAGAGAGAGACAGACAGACAGACAGACAGACAGACAGATAGTCAGACAGATAGAGAGAGAAGAGAAAAGAGTGATGAGTGAGAGAGAGAAAGAGAAGAGAGATAGGAAGATGAAAAAATGGGTGAAAAGAGATAGACAAAGAAAGAGAGAGAAATAGCGAAAAGAGATAAACGAGAAAGTGACAGAGAAAGATGAGCGAGAGAGATAAAGAGAAGAGAGATAAAAAGAAGAGAGATGGGTGAGAAACACAAAGAGAGAGAGAGAGAGAGAGAGACAGACAGATAGACAGAGAAGAGTGATAAGTGAGAGAAGAGAGAAAGAGACACAGAGAGAAAAAAGACGTCTTTTTTTTTCTTTTTTTTTTGGTGACAAAAAAATATCGTTGCATTTATTTAAACCATTTTGTGACTATATATATATATGAAGCCGTCTCAAAGCCACAATATATATATTTACTCTTTTTTTTTTTTTTTGCAACGATACCTATTACAGGCGCAATTTTTTATTTTTTATTTTTTTATTTTTTTGCGACTGCAGTTGGTGCCGTCGCAAAAACTCTATCTTTTTTTGCGACAGCATCGCAAATACTCTTTTTTTTTTTTTTGCCACGCCAATTTTTGCCGTTGCAAATACTCTCTTTTTTTGCGACGGCAAATTGTGTCATCTCAAAAAGTTACATTTTTGGCAATAGTAAGTTATGCCGTCTCAAAAAGTCACATTTTTTGCGACGGCAAGTTGTGCCGTCGCAAAAAGTCCCATCTTTTATGCCCCCATTTCTTATAGTGGATGTTATGTTTTGTGTTAGTTTTATATATATTTTTTTGAGCTTTGTCACATCACTAAAACTCAAATTAAAATTCTAAATTTAGAGCTATGTATAATTTTCCGGTCTTCTTTCTCCGTCTGTCTTTCATTTTGATCCTCTCCTTTTCTTCTTTTCTTTTTTTAATATTGGGCTATCCACCGGTTTAGAATTTTATGTTTATAAGAGTGAAAAAAATAAAGATATGTTCTCAAAACAATGATACTGTGTCAAACAGTAGTCCTCTCCTACTGATGTCTTTTGTTGTACTACATATACTGTTTTTATATTAATAAACATTTCTTTAGTGTAAAAAAAAGAGAGTAAATCCTAAGTCCAGCATTTAATACAAGACCCCAAACAAACCGGTTTTTATTAGTGGGCTGAAAGTAATTGTTTGTTAACGTTATTTAAAAATTGAAATCTAAATAATAAAAAAAAAAAGAGAAAAAAGAAATGCTTATTTAATCATATGTACTAAAAAATATTTATCTATATATAAAAAATATATATAGAAAAAGTAATTTAATCTCAAATGAACCCTTGATTTAATTTTATAACTAGAAATGCTAGAATAATAATATTTAGGATAATTTACAAATACACACGGTGAGGTTTACTTAAAATACGAATTGTCTCCTGTGGTTTGAAAAATTATAAATACCTCGTTGTCAGAATTTTTTATTTAACAGAAATAATTGAAAAAGTAAAATTTCTAACTTTACACCTATACAATAATAAAATTATCAGAATTATTAATTGAAATAAAATTTTAACATTTTTAAAAACTGTTAATTATTTAAGATATGGCCCATATTTTAGTAATTTTAAATCTAAATTATACAACTTATTTTTGAGGATAAAATTCAAAATAAATTTTCATGGTGGATAACGTATTTCTATTTTCCAAGATCTAAAGCAGTAAAGAAGGAAGTGGTTGACTGGTGTGAAAGGAGCTAATTTGAGCCCATTAAATTAATTAGGCCTAACAACCCAAGGTTGGTGGGCCCGGATTAATTGCTATCAAACGGGCTGAATTGCTCTAAGCCTCGAAAGGATTCGAATCCACGAACTTAGAGACTTACTCGGGCCTGAACTCGAAAGGGTATTGAGCAAGCCTAGAGATCCGAGGCACTCGGGCTTCAAACAGATTCGATCGCAATCTAGAAGCTGCTCCATTGGTGAGTCCCAGAACACTTGCGGGTTCGGAGCTTTCCGGGATCTACGCACCAGAACCATGGGCGTAATAGAGTTCGAACAAAGGACCCGATCCCGAGGACGGTGAGTGAAAATAAATTCACTTTTCGGTTAAAGTAGCCTATACCCAAGTCGATGTGGCACGACCCCGGGAGGTCCATGAGACTCAGCAATATTTAACGGCAAGGGTCCTCTAGGACTACCTTGGCCCTTTGGGATGATTGGGAATCATTGGTTAGGTGTGGCTAAGAAAAAGGGTTTGCCAAGAGGTTGATCTCCTCTTTAAGGATTTTTTTTTTTCTCATCCTCGGAGAGGTCACCTCCTCGGATAAAGTGGTTAGAGAGAATATTCCCCATGTGCCTTACACATGGGCTCCATCTTACATCACGAGGTGTCTATAAATAGCACCCACCTATAGCTTTATAAGGGATGGATTTTGGAGAGACGACTCTTGGGAAAGAACTAATTTCCCATCTCCATTATCAACCTTGAGAGTGAAAGTGAGAGATCCATGGGAGAGCCTTGCCATTATCCTTTCTCTAACTACTTTGCCTTCCTTTTCACCCAATCTCTTATCTCCATCATCTCTTTGCTCTTCTGTTCTTAGTTAAGGCTATTGAACAATCTAAGCCTCTCATCATCTTCTAGAGAATTCGAATTTTTCTTCAAGGATCTTCGAAGATCTTCGAATTTTCCAACGACGTTCGTGAACTCTCTTTTACATTTGGCAACTCTACTGGGGAGGCGGATTGGTTAATGGTCTTAACGAGATTTGGAACCCACACAACTCTAACAGGGATGGCAGGAGAAGATGAAGTTCACCAACAAGGATCCTCTAATGGTGGTGATGATAGAACCATGGCTCCAAATGAACCACTTTTGCTCGAAGCCATTCAAGGACTTCAAAATACTCAGCAGGAGATTCTTACCACTCTTCAGAATGTCACTCACACCATGTCGGTGATGAGTTCTAATTTTGCACCGGTGCCAAATGGAAATCAAACTGGCGGTGGAGTTATCCTCGCCGGAGTACAAAATCAAATCCAAGGAGAAGTAGGCCCCAGTCAGCTTGTGGCTCATGGCAATACAATCGCAGTAACACATGTTCAAACCACAATAGGCGGTAGCAGTTTGCCCATACCCGGGCTCCATGGCGTGCCAAGCCAAGATCCAATAGTGACTAAGGGAGGTTCTGGTGTAATGAATGGCGCTCTGGCGACTGTTGGTGTCCAAGAAAATATAAGGGGCATAATGGCGCAAAAAAGAGCTTTGCCCGTACCTAATCTTGTTATATCACCAGTAAATGTTGCTCAAGTACCAAGCGGGCCTCATTTGGTGCCGACAACAAATTTGCAAGCCCAACCCAGTATAGCTGTGCCGTGCGGTGGACTTTACGGGCCTCAATTCAATGTCTCATCACCAACTGGCTTGTCCATAGGCACTGATGGCCAGTATCGTCAAATGTCCTCACCAATGATGAATTCGCAACACCAGAATGGCCAAATCACCCCTAGCTCAGTCTTCGGGTCCATAAGCCAAGTTTCGGGAATGCCACCATCAAACTCTCTCCTTCAACAGTTTCTCACTCTCGCCGATGTGCAAGCCATGTTCAATCTCGAACGGGACAAGAGGACTTTATCCTCTTTTCTTGATCCAGATGTCAAGCTGCCTTACCCTATTGAGATGCTGAGCTATCCATACCTTGAGGGGTATACAGTGCCGAAGTTCATCAAATTCGATGGCAAACAAGGAAATGCTCGAGAACATGTTGTGTGATTCATCGAGACTCTGGGTATTTATGGGTCAAACAACGTCCTCCGGCTGAGAGAATTCTCTAAGTCCCTCACTAAACGAGCGTATAGTTGGCATGTTAATTTGGCCCCAAACTCTGTCCAAAGTTGGGAGGAAATTGTTAACAAATTCCACTCCAAGTTCTTTCAAGTAGCGGAGAAGGTGACCACACTTACATTGTGTAAAGAAAAGCAACGAGAAAATGAAGACATCCTTAACTCTGTCAAAAGGTTTCAGGACAAAGCTGTGCATTGCCATGAAGCAGTGGAGGAGAGTTATCTGGTTCAAATTTATCTAGAAGAGGCATTGAGCAAGTACAAAATGTTTCTAGTTAATCACAAGCTACCCACCTTCTCGGCACTAATAGAAGCAGCTCGGAACATTAGCACTCCTCAGGCTCAGGAGTCCGAATTTAAGGCCAGTTACAAGACTAGCTTCAAATCATCTCGTAGACCTATTATTGCTGCTGCCTCTACCCCAGATACCCGAAAGTCACAAGGATAGGGTCATAGAGGCCAGAAGAGGAAGCAATATAATGGTGAAATGGGAATGTTTCTTATCCATGTGGAATCGAGGAGGTAAAAGCTCTAGTTAAGGAATTGGTGGCCAAGAGAGAGCTTAAATTGCCTTATGTCGAAGAAATGCCATTAAAAAAAGACCGCGAGAGCCCTGAATTTTGCATCTATCATTGCACATTAAAACATCCAACAGAGAAGTGTTGGACTCTCAGGAAAATCTTTAGAGATAAAGTCGAGGTAGACGAATTGAGGTTCAAAAAGCAAGGGACTCAAGACATCCGAGAACAACCATATCCTCAACACCGAGACAAGGGCAAGAATGTTGCTATGATAGCTTATGAAGGCCCGATGATTGAGGCTATCGCCAATCTCGATGACGATGACTGTTATCTGGACGACATCTTCAAGCTCGAGGGTGAGCAAGTTTACTATGGAAGTGCTCTCAATCCAGAAAGCAGAACCTTTATGACTCATGTCGAAGATCCCTTTGATCCAGAAGGAGGAGAAGAGTACTACGGAAGATGAGGACACCATGTTTATGTGGCATTTTATTTTGAAGAAACTAAGGAGATGGTTAACTACGAGCCTCCAAGAGTGGAAAAAGATCCGGATCACTATGCCAAAACCCTGCAAGACTGTGTAAAGTTCAAACAATTCTTCGACCAGCTTGGACTTTCCAGGGAGGCAAGAACAAAAATCACCAAGTCTATCATCAATATAGCCGAGGCACACCGTGAGGAATGCATGTCGACTGAGGGATCTATCCTGAGGAAGGAAAAAAGAGTAATCTAGTGCCATTACTTTCTCCGAGACTGATCGAAAGCATTCCTTTTCTCACAACCGCCCGCTTTATGTGACTACTTTTATTAACGGGGTTGAGTTCAAAAGGGCCTTTCTAGATAGTGTAGCCTCTATCAACATTATGACTCGCGCTACTCTAAAAAAGGCCAGAATATCTGAAGAACGCATTGTGAAGCAGCCGATAGTCATCACTGGCTTTGGTGGAGAAAGGAGAGTTACTATAGGATTCATAACAGTTGATTTAGCCATCGAAGAGATTCGCTTAGCTACCAAGTTCCATATTATCGATTCCGAGGCAAATTATCACATCATTCTAGGGAGGACTTGGATGCATAGATATGGGGCTGTACCGTCAAGTTATCATCAGTGTGTTAAGGCTAAATGAGGAAAGAAGACGATGACAATTCAAGCTACAGAAAGGCCTTTCGAGACCCATGAAGTTCATTATTCTGATGCCATCTACTTCACCAAATTGTCTGCCAAAGAAATTCCCACCACCTCTAAGCCTTGGGGGGTCAAAATTCTTCGTTGGGAGGATATCAAAGACAACAAGGAGCCAAGGGTAGAATCAATTAAACGAGCAATGTCTCGACCAGAAAGTCTGCCTATTCCTCGGAAGGTGATGAAAGTCTGAGAATAGGGCAAGATGGTGTACTATTTGTGAAGGTGTGGGGAGTCGGTTTCTTCAGCCACCGACTCAACCAACTCCGAGTTAAAAGAAGAGTCTCCTGACAATGACATAGTAATAAAGCCTGAAGTGGCTCTAGAATGCATGCAAGATGGCCCAAAGCCTCAGCTTGAACAACTTATTGAAATAGATCTGAGTGATGGACAAGATGCACCAAGGACGATATTCATAAGTTCAAGCCTTAGCCTAGAGAAGCGGGAACAGTTGTTAAAATTGATAAGCCGATACTCAGATGTGTTTCCTTGGTCATATAAAGAAATGCCCGGACTAGATCCTGACCTAGTCTCCCATTATCTTGATGTGTTCCCAAACTCCAAGCCAATCAAGCAAGCTACTCGAAAATGTCATCCAGATCTCGAAGAGAAGATTAAGGAAGAGATTGAAAAACTTCAACAGGCAGATTTCATTTGGCCAATACAATACCCCATGTGGTTGGCAATCATAGTGCTGGTAAAGAAGAAGAATGGTCAAAATAGAGTATGTGTAGACTTTCGAGATTTGAACAAATCTTGCCCGAAGAATGAATTCCCTTTACCTCACATTAACACCCTCGTGGATGCCACCTCAAGACACCAGATGTTCTCATTCATGGATGGATTCAGCGGATACAATCAGATTAAGATGGTTGAAAAGGACTAAAAAAAGACTACTTTTAGAACACCTCTTGGAAACTTCTTTTATACAGTCATGCTTTTCGGACTCAAAAATGCCGGAGCAACTTACCAAAGGGCTATGACTGCAATCTTTCATGACATGATCCATCATGAGGTGGAAGATTATGTTGATGATCTAGTGGTGAAATCCAAAAAAGAAGAGAACCATCTCCGAGACCTTGAGAGAGTATTCAAGAGGTGCCAGAAATTCAAAATGAGGATGAATCCTCTCAAATGTGCTTTCGGGGTGACGACCGGGAAGTTCCTCGGATTTCTTGTACATAGGCATGGTATCGAGGCAGATGAAGGCAAGGTCAAATCTATCAGAGCAATGCCTCCTCCGCATTCTCAGAAGGATTTAAAGAAGTTCTTCGGGAAGATGTCTTATATTCAGAGGTTTATCCCAACACTTGCAGAGATCTCTACCCTTTTCGGCTTGTTATTAAAAGGAGATACCAAGTTCGAGTGGAACCAAGAGCACCAAAAGGCCTTCGAGAGAATCAAGGCGGCCTTGACCTCGCCTCAGACCATGATAGCCCTGCAGCCCGGGGTGTCTCTAATGTTATACCTAACCTCAATCCCCAAGTCCATAGGGGCATTATTAGTCCAAGATGTAGATGGAGTAGAATGCCCGGTGTATTACATCAGCTGGAAGATTCGAGGAGCAGAAGTCCAATATACTCCGATAGAGAGACATTATTTAGCTTTGGTAGTCACCACCCAAAAGCTCAGACATTACTTCTTAGCACATCAGATTCAGATTGTTACTAGAAGTGATCCAATCTGATACCTCTTCAGCAAGCCTGCTTTAACCGAGAATGTGGCAAGATGGCTGTTAGCACTAGGTGAATTCGAGATCACATATGTAGCTCCCAAGGCAATCAAAAGCCAAGCCTTAGCCGATCTCCTTGCCCAATTTCCAAGTAGTGACTATGAACTAGTGAATGAAGAATTAAAAGGAGAAGTGCATGCAGCTATGGCTTCCGAGGAAAGCTTTTGGACATTGAGCTTTGACGGAGCAGCAACCGGAGGGAAAGGAGGAACCGGGATAGTCCTTACAAGCAAAAGTGGGGAAAAGTTATATTTGTCTTATAAACTGGATTTCCAGTATTCGAATAATGAAGCCGAGTATGAGGCTCTTATTTTAGGCTTGATAGTAGCTGAGAAGCACAGTATCAAGAAGATTCGGATTCGGGAGGACTCAAAGCTAGGGGTGAGCAGCGGATATACCGATCCGCCCAAACCGACTGAACCGATCCAATCCGCCGCATTTTGGACGGATGCGTGATGATGAGCAGATGGTTGCGGATTGATTTTTTTCAATCCGCCTAGTTTTGGACGGATGGCGGATTTAAGGTTCCTTTGGCCGCAACTAAACAGCCAAACCGCAAGCACCCTTAGTAATTTGTAAGATTTTATGTTTTCAATTTGTTTAGATATTCTATTTGTGTTTTCAATTGAAAAAGAGTTTAAATATTATGTTGAATATATTCTATTAAAAAAGAGTTTTCAACTTAAATATATTTTTAGAATTGAAAAAAAATAAATATGTTATTTATTTATATTTTTTGGTTTTTAAATCTAACTCTAAAAATAATAAATAAAAAAGTTGATATATGTTGGTTGGTTTTTATTTTCAAAAATAAATATAGATGTAACGAAACAAATGCATACAATCTCTACTACTGCTCTATTCATGATTTATGTGGTTTGAATTATTTTTATATTTTAAGAACCACAGATTGTAATACTTTATGTAGATGAGGCATGCTGTGATTGTAATATTCTAAAATTTCAAACTTTTTTTCTTTGGATGAGGCATGCAGTGATTGTAATACTTTTTTAAGTCATTGACAGTAATACTTTTTTTTTTTTTTTTGAGGAAGTGTACAAGTTGAATTATGTTGAAAATTTATAAAACTTTAAACTGCCAAACCAATTCGCATCCATCCGCCAATCCGCTCAATCCACATCCGCCGGATTGGCGGACAGATGCGGATTGATTTTCTCTAATCCACCAATCCGGTGGACGGATGGCGGACTAGAGGTTCCGTGACCGCAACCGACCCGTGCCCACCCTTACTCAAAGCTGATAGTGAAGCAAGTTTCAAGATAGTTTGTCTTAAAGAAGCCTGCCTTGGCCACATATCGAACAACAGTCCAAAGGCTTCTTGACAAATTTTAGGAGGTAGAAATAGAGCATGTGCCTCGCTCCGACAACAAGTTTTTAGATGCCCTCGCAACATTAGGGGCAAGAGTTGAAATTCCAGAGAAGGAGGCGACAATTGTTATCAAGAAGAGAACAGAGCCTTTAATAATACCCGAGGACAAAGACTTTCCGGAGGACTGGAGAGGAGAAATCCTCGAACAACTTAGAAGCAAAGTTGGAAAACTGACTATGGCCAAGCTTGCCCAATTCATAATTATTCAAGGTGAACTTTACTTTCGATGAGGTACCGAATTCCTAGCCCAGTGTGTTGGCCAACAAGAGGCAAGCTTCTGACTACAACAGATTCATGACAAGTCCTGCGAGGATGTGGCTATTAGTTTGTATAGAAGAATCCAAAGACAAGGCTATTGTTGGCCCAAGATGGAGAAGGCCTCGAATCAACTTCAGAAAGAATGCCCTAAGTGTCAGTCATACATCTGGGAAGATGAGGGTTGCTTTGAAATTGATACCCCTGACTGGAGACAAGTCTACATTGACTATCTCAAGGAGGGGACATTACCTGAGAGCCCGAGGGACATTACACACCTCAAGAGGAGAGCGAGGCGGTACTTTCTTGATCAGAACAAGCTTTATAGAAGAAGCATTGAGGGCACTCCCCTGAGGTGTCTCTCTAAGGACGAGTGAAATCTAGTCCTTGGAAGAGCCCACGAAATTGAGCATCAAGGAGGGGCTCTACTGTTCGAGAAACTTATACACCTTGGGTATCATTGGTCGACCATGGAGTCAGATGCGTTCCATCATGTAAAAAGGTGCCAGCCTTGTCAGAAACACGAAAATTTGATCCAAGCTCTAGCCATAGACCTGCATAGCATCCGAACGCCATGGTCGTTCCATACCTGGGCTTTTGATCTGATAGGGCCCATTTCCACACTTTCCAAAGGGTACAAGTGGATTCTCTCAGCTACGGAATTAAGCACAAAGTGGGTCAAAGCAATCCCTCTGAAGAACGCTACGGGGCTCGCAGTCGCGAACTTCATCAAGGAAAATATCATTTGCTGGTTCGGAGTGCTAAACACCATCCTCTCAGACAACGGCACAACCTTCTTAAACAAATATGTGAAGAGCCTCCTAGAGACTTACCAAGTGAAGCATCACAAATCCACACTCTACTATCTAAAAGGGAACGGGCAAGCGGAGGCCACAAACAAGACACTAATAAGGATTTTGAGCAAGATGATGGATGAATTTGGTGGGACTTGGTCCGAACAGTTAATAGTAGCCCTATGGGCGTATCGCACTTCAAAGAGAAAGCCAACTCAAGCAACTCCTTACTCCCTTCTGTATGGGTCCGAGGCAGTGTTACCTACAGAGTTGGAAACACCACTTGCTCGGATGGCTCTCGCCTCGGGGATGGTACTGGAGCCTCGAACCACCAGATTGGAAACATTAGAGGCAAAACATGACAGAGCCGCAAAAGTCATGGAAAGGTATCATGAGTCCATCACCCGAGCCTATAATCAGACTGTGGTGCCAAGAAAGTTTGAAGAAGGTGATTTAGTATGGAAGATTGTAGACCCAATCATGCGAGGACAACCCTTGCCCAAGTTTTCTCCAAAATGGGAAGGGCCCTACAAGGTGGTTCAAGCAAGCTGAAGTGGGTACTACAAGCTTGTAAGGGTTGAAGATGGCTTCCAAACTGGCCCGCTCAATGCAAAGTTTATCAAGTGTCACTACTCGTAGATAGACTCATCTATGTTGAAATTCATTTTCATTTTCTTACTTTGTCTAAAAGTTGTATTTCCCTTACGTTATGAAGAAGCTGGTTTTCTTTATGGTGTATGTTTATCCCATCACTTGCAGTGAATATATTATACTTTTGTCAAGAAAGTTGAAGAATTAATGAGAATATTTTAGCTTTTATAAACATGTGCATATGATTGTTCTTTCCATTGTATCATTTGAAATAAATATTTTATCAAGTAGAATGAGAAAACAATGCGAAAATCTCCAAACATCAAAGATTTTGTCATTTCATTGCATTGTCCAAAATAAAACATTTTTATCGAAAGGGGCAAGAAAGTAATACAAAAAAAAAAACTCAATCTCTCCTAAAAACACCCTTGAAGAAGCTGCCTGTCACATCTACATCTTGAGGACAAACAGTAGAGTGTACCTCTAAAGTCTCCAAGGCCTGAGCATAGCCCGATTCAAGTTCACGAAGAGTTGCCTTTGTTTCATCTATAGAGGTTCGATAAGACGCAAGCACAGACAAAACTTCCACCCGACGACTAGCGTTCGAAGCTATGTCTAGGCGTTTCCGAACCTATGATAAATCCACTTGGTGACGCTCCATGTCAGAGATCCCCTGATACACTGTCTCGACTACTTTCCTGTTAAGGTCACACAGTCGTTGCTTGTCCAAGCTATATAGGATAGTGGCAAAAGACTTGAGAAGAGCAGCCTGAATGAGTAGACATTGGCAAGCAAATGAAACAAATGTCTCAGGGTAACTCGAATGCACAAGCTATAGAACTGAAGCAAACTCAGGAGCTATCCAATAATGGAGAAATGATACTTTGTCAGAAGCCGAAGGAGGAATTGGAGTTGGAAAGGTACTAGCCTCAGGAATCTCCCCGATGTCTATCGGGTTAGATGAACCACCCGGAGAGGTAACTTTCGGTAGAGGTCCCGAGCCTGAAAATGCGGATCGATAAGGGGAAAGGCCAAAAATATCACTATTAAAGTGGAAATCACTGAGATTCAGATCCAAAACATTCAAAGGCACTTGCGATGAAGAGCCTGTAGCAGTCGCCTCAAAGGCAGGTGTCTCCCCTTGAGAAGCAGAACTATGAGGAGTTACAAAGAGAGTCGGAGCAGAGTCCGAGACAGGTGAAGGCAAGACACCGGTAGCGGCCAACACTGAAGAAAAGATAAAGAAGTCTTATTAGGGGTAGAGAGCAGTAAAGCCATTTGAGTAAAAAAAAAATTCTCACAGATAGAAGTACATGACAAACTTCATAAATAAAGATTACCTGAGGGAGAATCATTATGCAAAGCCAGGGCAACTGAAGGGCTCCTAGCATCAACAAAGTCACTTGGCCGTACAAGGGGCACCTGATCGATCTCAACATCTAATGAAGCCAGAATAGTAGCAGCCATCCCTGAAGAAGGAAGGAAGCCCGGAGGATGAGAATCACTATAAGTGCCAGAGCGAGTCTCAGAGACTTCTAGCATATCCACCTCCACACTATTCCCAGAGGCGCACCTTATCTCTACATTGCTTCCAGAAGCATGGTCTACGACATCAATTTATGTGGCACCAGTCCCTTTAATAATCTCAGCATCAAAGCCACGATTCTCAATCATCTCAACATTAGAACAGTGAGCCCCGATAGCCTCGTCACCAAGATAGTACTCCTCCTTTGAAACTGAGCGATGAGGGAAACATCTGACCAATGGAGAGGCATCCTCAGTCACGATAGGACGGTGATGACGCATACGTGGGACAAGGTCACAAAAATGATTGGAGGACTCAGCCTCATCATCATCATCATCATCATTTATAACTACTGTACGAGGGGTGCGCATTTTCACGAGTCTTGCAGAAAAACGGAGAGTATCATCCAAGTCTGAGTCGGGCCTGGTAGAGGCAGCATGGCCAATAGCGACGGTATTGAGAGCGTCAGCAACCGCAGGGTCAAAAGATGGAGTAGGATCCTATACAATAGGAAAAATAAAAAGTGTTCATCTAAGAAGGTATAGTCGCAAGAAGGAAAGTAACTTCAAATCAAATTTTTAAAAAATTTTAAGATGTCTATCTGGTGCCTGATGGAGCCTTTTGGAAAGGCGAGGAGTGAAAGGACTGGCATCAGAAGCCCTCTTGCAGGCCATCTTCTTAAGGCAGGTCATCCGAGGACCAGAGGCCTTATTCAAAGGGACTGGCTCTGGAGAAGCAATTACCAACCTAGAAGCAGACGCCCGAGCCGGAGGGTCATTCGGAGCAGATGAAGTGAAGAAACTCTCATACATATGATCAGATTTCCGGCTCTCAAGCAGCTGAAAAGAAGAGTCCTTATAAATTGGCCGAGGCAAACATATGGTCAGTCTTCTCTGGACAAAATCAATAAATGCATCAATATTCTTTCGCCAATATCTCCTGAAAGAGGGGGTGAAACCCCTTACTCGGCCCAAGCCTGGCATCGTCAAAGAGTTGGATATAGGAAGCATGGTGTGCACGAGTCTGCGAGTAAAGTGCCCGTAGCTCTCCGAAAAAGATAATAAAGGAGGTGCTGGCCCCGGGGCACACTGGTCAAACTCGAATTGGCATGCTACTCTGTCAGGTCTGTAGACGGTGCTATCAATGCCCTTTTCATGCCATACCGGTAATGAACTCAGACGAACCATTATTAGCATATCAACAAGGTATGCAGAGATACCCTTCGGTAAGGGAAAGAACAATAGGCAGGAGGAACCATGATAGATAAGTGGCGTTTCTACACCCACCGGTGGGCATACATAGGGGCGTGCCACAAAGCGCTGGGGATCATCCACCAAAGTATTCAAGGATAAGGTGGAAATGACACGTGACCAACATGTGATCAATGGCTGGCAAGACTTCACTTTCTCAAATGTGCGAGACTCGTCAGTACTAAGCACGAGGATATCATCTTTATCCACTATTTGCTGAAGAACCTCTGCTTCGAATACAGTCGGAGTAGGGGCGAACTTTGGGAACCTCTTGAAGAAAAAACAAACTAGGAACTGGTTGTGAATGAAGGAGACAGGTTCATATCGACCCACAGAACGAACCATGTCTTGATGTAGTAGATCCAGCCGATAATAAAGATTCCCAAGAAACAACAGAGCCAAAGGAATCCGATCCCTTCTGAAGAGCCTGACTGCCAAGGGGAAGACAAAAGGGTTGAGAGAATCTGGAGGTGTACTTGGAAGAATGAAGAATGAGAAGAAGCAAGCCAGAAATCCCAAAAAATAGAGCCTAGAACCATACATTGGGCCGACCTCGTACTCTTGAGGATCAGGGTCAGCATTTCTAGCTAGGGACTGAAGATCTCTGAAGAAGTGGCGGATCCATGCGGTGTAGGAGGCACGGTCCGTCCTTACTCGATTGGTCCTCCTCGCTGAACCATTAAATATAGAACTCCACCGACCACAAGCTTGAAGATTTAGCTTTAGAGATTGGATCAGAGAATCATCCTTAGAGGGTGTCCGCTTAGGGCAGAAGGCATCAGGGCCAGTCACTTCTAGACGCAGCAACATGAACACATCCTCGAGGGTGGGCCCCATCTCATGCTGGCCAAGTATGAAAGTTTGTGTCTCGGTGCTCCACCGGAGAGCCACGGCTTTAAGGCTAGCATTGTTGCGGTGGATGGATAGGGATCAAGATATTTTCACTGGGATCAATAGCTGGGCCTCCTGAAGCCGCTGATAGAGGCCCCTATCCGAGAGGACATCATCGACCCACTCTTGCCAACCAAAAGGAGGGTTTGAGAAGGCCTTGAACTGGGGATAGCAGTATGGAAAGTCCCCTCGCTCAACCCTAAAGCGTAGCACTGAAGAAGGAGAAATGAGGGCCTCATGTCTGGAGTCAATGTCCTCAAAGAGACATAATAGAGCCTCCTTTGGAGACAGAAGAGAAGTGGTAGCTCACCAGAACGGGTCCTTCTGACCAAAATAAGGAGATTTCCTCCACTCGGACACTGGAGGTACATCCCTCTTTTTCATGAGAGCCGGTTCTGATGACCCTGAGACAACAGATTTCTTTTGAGAAGACATATAGCTGAAATAACAAGTATAAATATCAAAGAGTCGACCGTATCAAAATTCAAAATATCGGCATTGAAGCAATACAAATTCGTAGGAATTCAAATGAAATTTCGACATCAACTATTCATTTTTTAGAGAATCCATGAATTCAACAAATTCTATGAGGAATTTTCACACCAAGAATTTAGGCACGATATCTATTATTCTAAGGGTTGCAACAATCAGTCATCTGATAATAAGATTTACATGCAACATGATGGGTTTATCAACAAATTCAACGTCGGACGTCATCAGCAATTCATTTTCTCGAGAATTCACAAGATCAACAAACAACAATATGTAGCCCTATTCTATACTATGACTTTTGATTCCCGCAAGGAAAGTGTTCATAAGGTTCAAATTGTCAAGAGTATTATTCGTCAAATATATATGGTTTGAGTATGGCATTATCTTCCTCGAAACTACAATGATCAATTGCTCAACAACAAAATTTATATTCAACAATATGGGTTCAAGATTCACTTAACATCTTCAAGCTCAACAAATTCCAGTACCACTGTGTGTATCATCAACATATAGATTTCAAGTTTCTGTCATCAATAAGAGGTGCAATGTCATAGGCCGTTTTGTGATGAAATTCAAGCGGGTCATTTTCTCAAAATTACTGTGTTTCATATTAAAGATTCAGCTTATATAGGGCTCAAACTTTGGGTAGAGTAAAGTTCAATGGCAAATTTTAGACCCAAGATCATAAGTATTTTTATACTTGTCATCCGTAGCAAGATTCAGTATATTGTCCTACAAATTGCAAGAGTGTTCCTCCCAAGTCAATGTTCATAGCCCAAAATTTCTTTGGCAAATTTCGAGTCAGAAAAACCATTTAAATAAATCCCATAACCTATTTCAAAAATTGTAAAGCCCAAACAAGTTCAAGCTCCACATTGGAATTTCAAATCACAAATATTAAGGCTTAGTGTATCAAAGTCTTTGAGCTAAAAAAAAAAAAAATTGGAATTAGAAATTCTGAAAAGCTTATTTTACAAAAAGCTCACACCAAGATTAAAAAATATATATACACACTTACCTACAGATCTGAGAAAGAAGGAGCAGATTCAAGGCAACAATGACCAAGAGAGAAATAAAGAATAATGTAAACTGAGGCTCAACAGTGCTAGGCAAGACTGCACATGTCACGTTGAGTGGGCAAACATGTGTGGTCGGCGTTGGACGATTGAGTCCGGAAGCAGCGGTGGTGCCGTAGAGGAGTTGATGACCACACATGACGAGTTGAACGGGCGACGTGTATGGTGGGTACTGGAACAATAGTCAAGGCCGGCGGAGAGGTCGCAGCAGAAAGGCCGACAGTGGGTTGACGATGAAGCTGCAGTGGAGACTATGACAGCGACGGAGCTTGGAGCTGCGATAGAGGTCAGTGAGCAAGTGGCGGCAGCCTATGGTGTTGTAGAAGCAAATTTTTCTTGGAGAAGAAGAAGCTTAGTCTCTTAGCTTAGAAAGAGAGATTGTGCTGTTGGGTTTCAAAAGACAAAGAAAAGAAGCGGAAAGCTGGGTCTCTCTATGTAGAGAAAGAGAGCGCCGCTGTGTAATAAACAAAAAAAAAAGATGAGCTATGAAATAGGGTTTTGGCCCTTTCTTTAAATAGAAAAAAAGAAGTGTGATGCTTGGGATATTCTTTCAAATATTCTAGTGTGTATATGTGCATATAATGGGCCCGCTGTTTCCAAACAAAAGAAAAATAAGGCCTCTTAGATTATTCTACTAGTATATATATATATATATATATTGTGCTTGCCGTTTTCCAAGAAAAAAAAGAGTGTTTGGATTTTATTTTATTTTTTAGATTAAAAAAATGGGTGCTTTATTGTTCTTTGACTTGGAATAAAAAAGTGGACCTTAGATATTCAATAAGAAAAATAAGATGTGGACTCATGCTTGCTGATTTGTGGAATTGAAGAATTCAAGTTGACTTTCAAAAAATAAATCAGTGGCAAAAAAAAAAAAGAAGAGATATTTATTTATTTATTTAATATTACTTGTCGATTTTATTCATAATTTACAGTGAGTCCTCAGCTTTATCTATAGGCTTTGTCAAGACAACATATTTTTTGGGCCGTGATGCGAAGTAGGGCCGAAGAAATGACAATATGCATGTCCGAGAAATTTAAATTTTCTCATACACGCAAGGGGCAAATGTAAGAGGAGCTAATTTGAGCCCACTAAATTAATTAGGCCCAACAATCTAAGGTTGGTGGGCTCGAATTTATCGCAAGTCCAAGATTGGTGGGCCCAAATTAATTGCCATCAAATGGGCCGAATTGCTCTAAGCCTCGAAAGGGTTCGGATCCACGAACTTAGAGACTTACTCGGGTCCGGACTTGAAAGGGTATTGAGCAAGCCTAGAGATCCGAGGCACTCGGGCTTCGAACAGATTCGATCGCAATCTAGAAGTCGCTCCATTAGTGAGTCTCAGAACACTTGCGGGTTCAGAGCTTTCTGGGATCTACGCACCAGAACCATGGGTGTAATGGAGTTCAAACAAAGGGCCCGATCCCGAGGACGGTGAGTGAAGATAAATTCACTCTTCGGTTAAACTAGCCTATACTCGGGTCAAGGTGGCACGACCCCGGGGGGTCCTTTAGGACTACCTCGGCCTTTTGGAATGATTGGGGATCATTGGTTAGGTGTGGCTAAGAAGAAGGGTTCGCCGAGAGGTTAATCTCCTCTTCGAGGGTTTTTTTTTTCTCTCATCCTCGAGAGGTCACCTCCTTGGACAAGGTGGTTGGAGAGAATATTCCCTATGTGCCTTATACATGGGCTCCATCCTACATTATGAGGTGTCTACAAATAGCACCCACCCATAGCTTTACAAGGGATGGATTTTGAAGAGATAACTCTTGGGAAAGAACTAATTTCCCATCTCCATTATTAACCTTGAGAGTAAAAGTGGGAGATCCATGGGAGAGCCTTACCAATATCTTCTCTCTAACTACTTTGCCTTCTTCTTCACCCAATCTCTTGTCTCCATCATCTCTTTGCTCTTGTGTTCTTAGTTGAGATTATTGAAGAATCAAAGCCTCTCATCATGTTCTAGACAATTCAAATTTTTCTTCAAGGATCTTCGAAGATTTTCGAATTTTCCAATGATGTTCTTGAACCCTCTCATACAACTGGCTCATCAGTTTTATTGCCACATAAAACACATCAGCCAGGCCGTCCTCACTGTGCCTTTGGGATGATTCACGTACTCATGGAATCTTGATCGTTCATTTGAGATGTGAATATTGATTGATCATGGTAAAAGTCAAGCTAAATTTGCATTAAAAAAAAAAGATGATAATCATATTTTTAAAAATAATTTTTTTGTGTATGATAAATATGATAAATTGAACAGATTATGTCATTAGATTGATTTAATTTTTTTTTAAATAGATGATAATTGTATTTTTAAAAATAAATTATTTATTTTTTCATAATAAACACAATAAATTGAATAGATTATTAGTATTACTAGATCGATTTATTTATTTTCTATGAATGAAATATATGAAGTGTTCGACAAAATACATAATTTGAATTATTAAAATGAAACTTCACTACAAGAAATTGCACTTTTGACGACTAAAATTTTAGTCGCCAAAAGTAAGATTTTAGTAGCCAAAAAACTTTCCCGACTAAATATTTTGGTCGCCGGATTTGTCGCGGGAAGATTGTAGGGGAAGGTATTGGCCACTAAAAAATCTTTAGTCGCGAAAAGTCCTATAAATGGCGACTATATTTTTAGTTGCCAAAAGTAAATGTATTGGCGACAAAAATAATATTTAGTCGCCGATTAGGCTAAATTGGCGAGTAATCTGTTAGTCGTCAAAAGCTTTCAATTTAATTTAACATCACATTTTCAACTACTAAAATTTTGTCGTCAAAACTTGAGGTATCTAAGGCAACCAAAGTTTTAGTTATGAATTTTCTTTTTTGGTTCATATAACTTTTTTTAGCTACTAAATGTTTAGTCATTGAAAGTCCAATTTATTTTTTAGCTACTAAATAATTTAGTCGCCCAAAGTCTATTTTTTTATTTTATTTAGTTACTAAAATTTTAATCGCCTATCATATTATTTTTTTTTGTTTTGGCGACTAAATATTTAGTCACCACAAGTGTTTTTCCCTTTTTTTTTTTATAATAATTTTTGGCTACTAAATCATTAGTCGCCAAAAGTCTTTTTTAAATAGCTACTAAATGTTTAGTCATCAAAAGATTTGTTTTCATTTAATTCTTTTTTAGCTACTAACTATTTAGTCGCTAAAAATATTTAACACCATTTTTTACTACCAATTGTTTAGTCGCCAAAAACATCATTTTATGTTTTTTTTATTATTTATTTTAATTAATTTGTCCACAACCTGTAACAGATATACAAACAAAACAATACACATATATTATCACCCATTCCACAATATGCATTTATTTCACTTACAACCATCTAAATAAGAGAATAACTTTTAATGTCAACATTGCATACAAACCAAGTTATATTCCAACTTAAAATAATAATTTCATACAAAACAAATAAGAGGCAAGAAGTTATTCAGTATAAGTTCAGCTAGCTTGCATGTAAAGAAAAAATTTGCATGTATGAAGTTTGATAATATGCGACATGATTACATACGTAAGCGACCTAATCAAATAGTTTGAGGATCGGTCCCCTCTTTAATCAAAGCATGACATAGGCAGCATTTAGGAGGCCAATCATACTCTCATTCTATTACCCATTATGAGTAAGTTCGACCTACAAACAGACAAAACAAATATAGCATAAGCCTCAAAGTAGAATCAGAGACACATAAATACAAATATAGAAAAGATGCTACAATTATCAGAGAAAAACTTGTAGTACAACAAAACTATAATAAAGGCATGGCAATGGAAGTAAAATCAATAGTCTCTATGACCACAGTCAATTACAAATTTGTTCCCCTTAATATGTAGAAGGCATCCGATTGCCAATGAAAAATATAATGTACAGGCACCTAAACTGAATTTAATGACATTATCACAGCCCGTGAGGGACATTTGAATGAAGAAAAAGATAATAAACATTAAAACAACTCAACAGATTAACAATGCTTCGTATTCCAAACTGTCTTTATCTTAGATTAATCCTAAACAAGTATCACCAAGAGAATACATAATAAAAATTTTGAGTAGGGACAACACAAAATCAACTCTACATGAACATCTATATTTTATGAACTTTTGTGCTTAAAAGAAGGCTTTCAAAGTTTTCTTTGAATGATTGCTTCAGTCTGGTGCGTGCAAAGGAAGTGAAGCTAGATTCTACAGGTTAGATTCATATTTTAATACTATTATCCATGGTTCAACTAAAAATCTTTGCTAGCGAAAAATAATTAAATATGATTCTCACAGTGGTTGAAAATGGAGAAAATTAGAGTGTGGGACAAAGGCGTTTTTGAGTCCAACTCCCAACCTACGTGTGCTAATTACGTCTCGTCTGTCCCCACAGATCCTATTTGTTATGAGGAAGCTACCGGTGACATCCATAGAGTGGTTTGGGGGCTATTTTATATTTTTGCCCCCCGAACGGCCTTTTTCGACTAAGTTTAAGGCTTTTTTACTCCGACTCCCAACCTACGTGGGCTAATTACATCCCATCTATCCCCACAGGTCATATTTGTCATGAGGAAGCTACCGGTGACATCCATAGAGTGGTTCTAGGGCTGATTTATATTTTTGCTCCCTAAATAAATAAATAAAAAATGAATCAAAAAATGATATGTATGACAGAGAAACAAGATTAGCCTAAAATAGAGAAACTTTAACAAGTTCAATCTTTGCATATCATGCTAGATGAGCTTTATCTCTTTTGGAGCCAAAGATAACCTAGATGAAGAAAAAGTTTCATTTGGGTTTTCCAAGCAATGAGTTCCTTAGGCTGATGCTTCCAAACAGTGCATGTTTTATATGAGAGAGAGAGAGAGAGAGAGAGAGAAAGAGAGAGAGAGAGGGGGAGGGGCAAACTGTGAGGTAGTTCACAGTCATGACTGAAACCCGCCCCTATAGGTTTAGTGCCATAACCAGCCAGTAATTCGCGATTACCGAAGGCCTAACTGAACAAAGCAAATAAACAGGGCTAGCGGAAGCTACTATGTAAGAAAACAAAACATCCAATGAGCTGTGAATTCACATGAGACAAAAGACATTGCTATATATATATACAAATATACATGCATAAGTACAACGTGCTATTACAAGTTTGTCTAAACAGACAATGAAAAGGGAAAAGTTACTCCCATCAATAACAATTATAATGCCAGTGACAACCAACCAAGATACATGAGTGAGTTACAAAAGGGTGAACACTGGCCACTTCAAAACTTTGGTAGATGGGAACCTCACGGTGAGGCGCGGTAGTTAGCTTGGCAAAACCAGAGCAAGACCGACGCCATTACATCCTTTCCTGAGTTGGATCACCTACATGATATACCAAAATATGAGCTAAAGCTCAGTGAATAATATTTGAGTAAAGAGATTTTGAATGATCATTATAGTGTAAAATAAAGCACATACTGAGCAGGTTGGTATTACATAAGAAAAGCATAATATATCATGTAGTATATCCAAAAGCCATAAATACAGGCGATCTAGAAGACCGAACAAAAGGTCATGAAGACCGGACAAGCGGTCATGAAGACCGAAGATCAAATATGGTGGCCATCACTATGATAAACAGGAGTTCCATAAAATAGAACTGACAGAGGTCTCTGAAATCACATAAACTGATGCTAAGAGTGCCACGATATATAGTGTAAGTAGAAGTAGAATCATCCTTCAGTGTAGAAAACATATCAGGCAATAAGTACTTTTAAATTAAATATATCTTTACATCAGTGTTACTCACAGTTAATTCCGTGATGCACGTGACTGGGTCGTGGCGTTTGACCTACATAGGCAGATATAAGCATAGCACATTTAATTGGTTGTACAATTAACTATATTCTCGTTATTTAGGAATTGGTTGTTAAATTTCTTTTAATGCCGGGGTAATGCAAATGAACATCAATTATAGGTATAAATCTTGCTAACGGAGGCTCAGGAGTGGAGTAAATGACACAAAAAAGTGGGAAAGGTCGCCAAGCGACATCGCGAGAACTCCTTGGCCAAGACGTGCGGGACCCTCTCCGCACGTGCGCTACTAGGTGCTTTTATTTTAGAATTGTAGCTTCTTCTCCATTGTTTTCCGTACGTACGGGCCTACCCGCCGCACATGCGCTAGTGCTCTCTAGCACATGTGGGCTCCCTAGCCGCATGTGCGGTTCTGGGTGTTATAGAACCGAATTTGTGCTCTATTTTTGGGGTTTCAAATTCCTCAAAATCAAACCCAAAGTCAATGAAATTGAAGGCCAAAAATTAACAAACGTGGTGTACAAATAATTTCTGTGATACCCCTGTTTTGTATTATGTTAATTGGTCCCTAATACGTATGTGATTATATGTTTTGATATGATTTTGTATGCCATTATGTGGATATATGCGATTTTAGAACTCTATCTGTTCACCGTAGGAATATCTGTTTGAATAATCCGCTTTGGAAATTAAATTGAGGGCCCTATCGGCCACAGAACCCGAAATTGATTACGCCTTTGTGATTAGCGTAATTTTTAAAGCCTACGGTGAAATTTAATTGAAGACTGATTCGGGTTAGATTAAATCGATTAAATTGATGAATAGTGCCAAATTGCTCAATTATTTTATGTTAAACTAATATTGTGAGTGGGGCTATATTATAAGCCTTGTTTCCTTCCCCTTTACATGACTTTGCTGATCAACTCTAAGAGGAAAAGGGAGAGCGTCGGCTATTAGAGAGAGGAAGGGAAGAAAATCTAAGTTTTGCTTTTGATCCTTGCATGTATTGAAGATAACACAAGAATTGCCATAGATTGTGAAGATTAAACTCCTTGGTGAGTAATTCATGCATTTTAATTATTATCTTGTGAACTCAAGCTTGAAAGAGAGTCAAGAACATGGATTGGTTTGATCATAAGGGGATTGAAATGAAATTAGGCTAGTTTTGTCGAATTGAAGCTTAATGTGTGCATGCATGTAAGAAATTACTTTGAAATTGCATGTTTGAGCACAAATGTGTGTAATCCATGTGAAATGTTAAAGGAAACTCATGTCTTGATCACCATTTATGTTACCTAAGTTGAGAATGTGGCTAATTCATCACATGCATATACAATTTGAGAAGATATGAGCTTGAAATGCATGAATATGTATGATAGAGTTGAAGTTGATGTCATTTGAAACATGCAAGTGTGTAATCCTTGAAATTGAGTTTCCTAATGTTGTAATCTTGTATTGGTAGCATGTTAACATGTGTAAATGTGTGATTTGAGTCATTGCATGCAAGTAATGTGGCTGAAATGTCGAAGTTGAGCTCAAGAACACATTCTGGGTTTTCCAGAATTTTGAGGTCTGCTCGAGCGGGAGAACATCCGCTCGAGCGTAAAAATCATGCTCCCAGCACTTTTTGCAGAATTGGGTATCCGCTCGAGCGGGATATCTCACGCTCGAGTGGGGAGCTTTTGTGGACAGGCCTTCCGTTCGAGCGCTCTATCCCACGCTCGAGCGTATTTTTCATGCAACCAGGATTTTTGCAATTTATGTCCGCCGAGCGGAGAAGTTTGCGCCGGCGAGACCTTTTCAAATTTTGTTCATGCGTTCCGTGTTTTGTTTTTCGTTCTCTTTCACTTGTAATCCCTCTTAGGCATATGTTAAACATTGTAAATGAATTAATGAGATAAGAATAAAGCCTAAAGAGGAATATGTAAATTAAAGAATAGATTGAACCGTTAGTGACCCTTTTGTGTTCATGAAATGTGTAGGGTCAAGCTCCAGGGCGAATCCACAAGCCGATCACTGTGAGTAATATTGATATTTGAACGCTTATGAATGTCCAATTGTTTATTCCCTTATAAGCATTATGAGTTGCTAATTGGGATTGTGGACAAAAATTGACATGAATCAATGAATGGACCTAAGGTCGTTTTGATACGAATGAATGGACCTAAGGTTGTTTTGATACGAATGAATGGACCTAAGGTCGTTTTGATACGTATGTGTAGGCCGAAGGCCGTTTTGATACGAATGTATGGGCCGAAGGCCGTTTTGACATAAATGAATGGGCCAAAGGCCGTTTTGACATCAATGAATGGGCCAAAGGCCGTTTTGACATAAATGGATGGGCTGAAGGCCGTTTTGACATGAATGGAAATCCGAATGGGCCAAAGGCCATTATGTTTGGAATTACAATCACTTGATCTAATCTTGGTATAAATGTACATATGTTAAGTAGAAATACGAATTGGGCCCAAGGCCGTTTGAAGTATGTTGTTCTATGTATTGTTTATATGACTTCTGTAATTAATATTATTCACTGGGCTGTCGCTCACACTCATTCATGTGTTTGTAGGTGAGCCGAGGGAAGTCCAAACCCAGCCCTAGTGAAGTCTGCCAGGAACAACATGAGTTTTGAGAAAGTCAGCCTTGTGTCTCACGCACGAGACCTACCCTTGCCATTTTGTTATGTAATTATATTCTGTCTTACTGGCAAGGACTTTATGTATATTTGTAAATAGTTTGTTATGGGTTGACTTAGCTGGATGATCCTGTCTTAAAGAACTTATGGTACTGTACTTTTGACGTGGGTTATTAACGTATATGGGTATGGTTTGTTTTGAAGTGCATATAAGCACAGCTCTATGGACAAAGTTTTGATTATTGCTTCCATTTGGCCCCTTTACTCTATTGAGTTATGTCTATTCTGTTTTGAGGCCGTAGGTAATCCCAAGATTACTGGCCGGTTACGTCCTTAACCCATATGGGCGGGTTCGGGTCGTGAAAATTTCCATGTTCAATTCAAGAATAAAACTTTAAATTCAAACTCAAATTCCACAATCTCATAAACAATTTTAAGGTTATAGAGAAAACAACACCTATGCATATGGAAATTCTATTTTTTTCAACAAACCATGAAAATCTGGCTTAGACTCATGCAAAATCAAGTAATTCAAGCTACAATATGAAAGAATTCCTCTTATTAGGGTTTTAACACAACTTATACTACCCAACTTCTTACTCTTTCCCTCAATTCAATGAATTCAAGATAAAAATCCATTCTCATACAAGAGATTAGGAAGAACTCTTACCTTGATGAGCTAATTGGATGAAATTTCTTGTAATTCTCATCCTCTCCTTCACCTTCCTCTCTTCTCTTCTTGTTCTTTAGAACTCTCTCTCAGATTATATTTCTCTCACCTCTCTTGAGACCAAACAAACATATATATATATATATATAATGTTAAGTTACTTGGTTTCAATTAACTTAATTTATACCCACTTTAATTAAATTATCTCTTACCATAACCTAAGTTAATTAACCCCCACTTCATCTAATTATGGTGAATTAGGCTCTAACCACCTAGTTCATTATTTAATTTGTACCCTTATAATTTAACGAGTTAGACATGTCTTTTTCATATATGAGCATATCTGTCAACAAACATATCGCACCTAATACATAAATAAGCATATAATGCACAAATAAATGCTTAATTCAGATTAATCATAAAATTAACAGCTAAGAAAAAGGCGGGTGTTACAGTTCACACACTGAAAAAATTGCAGAAGAAAATTTTGGAAATCCAAAAAGGATATGAAATCAAAATCACATTCACATTCACACACACAATCAATGGATTAGGGCTTTGAAAATACATAAACAATCAAGGGATTAGGGCTTTGCAACTAATGAGCAGCCATAAATGCAAATACATACATAATGAGCTGGCTTCGGGAGCAACCGAATGAGAATGAGAGAGATAGAGATAGGGAGCGAGCGAGCGAGCGAGAACGAGAGAGAGAGAGAGAGAGAGAGAGAGAGAGAGAGATAGGGGGGAGAAAGAGAAAGAACACATTAGCATTGCGGCAATGAAGGCAAGTGGCGATGGTGATTTGCGGCGATGGCGATGTCAAACGAACGTGAAGGTGGTGAGGACTTGATTGAAATGAGAAGATGTGAGGTTCTCTGTGTGAGAGAGAGATAGAGGAAAGTGATGTATATCTGGGCGCCAATCGTAAAAATATTTTTCCCCCAAAATTTTATAAATCTTTTAGCGACTAAAACGTTTTTTAGTTGGCATAAGTTAACTATTTGGCGAGTAATTGTTCTTTTGTCGGAAAAAATTGAATATACGGCGACCAAAATCATTTTTAGTTGCTAAAAATAAATTTTTGGCGACCAAAAGATAAAAAGGAAATTTTTGTTTTTCATTCGGCGACCAAAAAATTTTAGTGGCCAAAACTAATTATACAGCGACCAAAACATTTTTCAGTCACCAATTGTGGCAATTTTAGCGACTAAATTTTGGTTTAGTCGCCAATAATCAATATACCCCGACAAAAAAAAAAAATAGTAACTAAATATTGTACTTTTGCTGACTAATATAATTTTTGGTATTCAATTCCACAACTTTTGACGACTAAAAATTTTTAGTTGCCAAATTTAATTGTCAAAAGTGCAATTTGTTGTAGTGCTTGTACCTAAAGAGAAATCTCCAATTCAAAATGTTTGCGCCCGAAATAATGATTCTCTTTCAATTTTTAGTTATTTGGCAGTATACTATTTAGTGTGTTTGGTTTTAATTTTTTGAATTCAATTTTTAAAAATTGAGTTTTTTATTTTTTGTGTGTGTGTGTGTGTTTTTTTTTATTTTTAGTGAATATTTTTAAAATTTTAAGCAATTTTTGAGGTGCACCTTACTTAGATGTATCTAGAAGTAAAAATTTGTTTAAATTTTTTTTTAAAAAAATTAATAAATATACAAGAATACGAAAAATGTACTGAAATTTTATTTTATTTTTTTGTATTTTTGGTATTTAGTGAATTTTTTATAGATTTTTTCTCACAAATATTATACTTTTTAAGTATATTTATATTAGGTGTATCTAGAAATTAAAAAATTACTTAAAATATTAAAAAAAATCAGTAAAAATAAAAAAAAAAATTAATTTTTTGAAAAATGAATAGGAAACCAAATAAACTGATTAGCTTTCCGTAAAACATGGGTTATGCGAATCGTTCTCCAATACCATAATTCAACGAAAAGTCTTTGGACCAGACAATAAATTTGGAAAATAATTCAAAAATGCAAATTTGTTGTAAAGATAACCTGTTTTTTTTTTTTTTTTTTGAGTCCACTCCATAAACCTTTTCATTTTGCATTTTGGATAAAATTTTAATAATAATATTATTATTATTATTATTTTGAGTTTGTAGACTTATTATTAAATTAAAATTGCATTAGGTAGAGTTTTGTAAATATGATTTGAGAGTATGAGTTTTATTTTGAGTTTGTGAGTTGTTTAATTATAATTTGAATATAGAAAATTTGTTTAGTTATGATTTTTGAATTGAGTATTGAATTGAGTTTTGAATTGAGTGTGGAATTGAGTTTTGAAAGTTTGATTTGACACGTGAAGTAAGAAAATTTGTTTGGTTATGAGTTTTGGAAAGAGTTTTCAAAACTTAATTCAAATTATTATAACTCATAACAAAACACACTACTTTCACAATATTGAAAATTCTGATAAACACTCATAACCAAATTATTTTAAAATTCAATTAAAAAAAATTATTATTAACAGAAAATAACATTAATCAATTTTTTAATTGAAAATACTACAAAAGAAATAATTTTTTTTTTCAAAATAAATATTCAAAAAATTTAAATCATAAATATTTAAATAATCTAAAAAATTTAATACGTAAAAAATTAAAATAAATATTCAAAAAATTCAAATCGTAAAAATTTAAATAATTTAAATATTCAAAAAATTTAAATAATTTAAAATGTTAATATTTTAAATTTAAAAATAACTCTACACTTAAATCGTAACCAAACATATAAAACAAAACTCAATTAAGAAATTATTTTTAAAACTCATAACTAAATACATAATTCGAAACTCCATACTACTTTCACAACTCTATACTCAAATCGTAATCAAATACATAACAAAAAAATTAAAATATTTAAAAATATTTTTATAAAATAGAGTTTGAATTTATTTTTATAAAATATTTTAAAATTTAAAAAATTAAAATTGTAATATTTTGAAATTAAAATATTTAAAAATATTCAAAAAATTAAAAAATTCGTAACATATTTAAATATTAAAATATTTAAAATCTTAACAAAATGAAAATATTTAAATATTTAAAATATTTAAAAAATTAAATTATTGATTTAAATTGAGTTTTGAAAAGAGTTTTGAATTATGTGTTTGGTTATGAGTTTTGAAAAATAATTATTATGTTTTAAATTGAGTTTTGAGAAATAGATGTAGAATTATGATTTGAAAGTTCTAAACAAACAATACATTCAAATTAATGAGTGAAACTATATTTTCAAATACTTACCAAACGGAGCCTAAATGTTTTCCTAATAGAAACTCTTATTATATCGTAGGAAGTCCCAAACATATTCTATAATTCAAGGTTCCATCACCATGAAAGAGAACAAAAACCTAAGATGCCGTTTGATAGAATTTTTTAAATATGATTTGAGAATAGGAGTTGTGTTTTAAGTTTATGAGTTTTGGAATTATAATTTAAATGTGAAAAATTTATTTGGTGAATAAGTTTTGAATTGAGTGGAGAATTTTTGATGTGACATATAATATTTAATACAAAAACTTACAACTCATAATCAAAACACACAACTCAAAATTCTATTCAAAACTCATAAAAAATTTATAAAAATTCCAATTTTTTTTTATTTAAAATATAAAAAATAACATGTGGCAATTGTAAAAAAAAAAAAAAAAAATACACTGTTTCGGTCAATTGGCCGGTTAACCAGCCGGATGTTCGGGAGGACGACCGGTTAACCTAAATTTTCTTGTCTTAGACAGAGTTTTCAAAAATAAGTGTGAAATTAATTTTTAAAAGCTATAAACAAATATCACATGCAAACCAAAAGGTGAAACTAAAATTTCAAAACTCTACCAAATAGAGCCTAACATTTTATATAGATTGCTTATAGCATTTATCCTAAAATCAAATCATTCAACAAAATTTTTCACTAATTTTTTCATAATTTAATATATATAATAAATAAAATTTCAAAACTAGGTGGACCGTGACACACCTAGCCTAGCCCCTATGTCCCTTAGCCCCTGGGCTAAAGCTAACATATATAGATGACAGCCATCTTGTTGGGCCTACTTTTTTTGGCCTACTTAACGTAATGTATGACCCATTAACTGTTGGACTTGAACTCTCGCTCATGCTCGTGGGTTTTGCCTAGGGCTTAAGCCCCTTAATTTTTACACTAATGCACGATAGTTTATGTGTTAATCTAGCTTTTTATTTTGTTCCCAAAAGACCCCCATAAACTCGGACTTGGGGTCACTGTTGTGCCAAATTGTGAGATGCATTATGAGCTTATTTTTATGATCTGAACTGTTCATTTTGTAAGATTTGTTGAGTACTTTAAGCTTACCAAAAATCATATTAATCGGATATCAATAACTATATGATTGAATTGCATATTTTTATACTATTTTTCAAAAGAAAAACTTATTGTTTATTTTTTTTGGTTATCAATCATATAGTTATTGGTATCCGATTAATATGATTTTTGGTAAGCATGAAATACTCAACAAACCTTACAACATGAACGGTTCAGATTATAAAAATAAATTCATAATGCACCACAAAATAAGGCACAACAGTCACTGCTGTGCCAAAGGCACAGCAGTGACCCCAATTCCCATAAACTCAACTATGTAAAGCCTAACTTTTTCACCGTGTTATTTATTGATGAATTGTGGGATTTAAATGGTAGGTCTTTGATATTTTTCGTGTACAAGGTATTTTTCTTATTAGGTGTAATACTTATATTTGAGTCTTATCACTTTGTAATGCAAAAATAAAACATATACTAATATTTAAAAACAGTAGGTCACCCGTGGATTTATTAATGTCGGACTTCACTATATTGTATCTAACCTGTTAGAAAATGTGGTAAGGATCATAATTATGTAAATCATTACTTTTTTGAAATAATTTTAAAAAAAAAATGTTACTTATAATCCTTTTTATTACCTTATTTTCACTTTTCTAGACACAAGTGAGTAGATCTTGCATACGGGTCCCATTGACTTGTGTTTAAGAGTGTAAAAATATAACAAGAAAAAAGATTATGTATAACACTAGTCATAATTTGAATTCTGCTATGTTAGATCAAACTTTTCACTCTAAAATGTAGTTCAAATGCTTTTGAATAATCTGATCATATTGCTTTAGATTAGGGGGGAATTTTTCTTTATACTGCACTACATAAGCAAGCCAAAGAGTATAAGTAACTCAAAGATTTGTTGCAAATAGCACACTCCATAAATAGCTAATTGGGTAGTACCAATATTGACGTTGTAAGCCTTCTAATTTCAACTTGCTTTAATACATATTCACAGTCATAGTCACGATTGCTTCAAGTAGAGTTCATGTTTCACCCACCCCTACCCTACAAATAATAGTAATAATAATAAAGGAAAAATAAAGAGAAAGAAAGAAAGAAATCAGAGAATTATGATTTTTTTCCCCTCAAGAAATTGGCAACCAGTTGACAAAATGCAAAGACAATGACCGTGTTTGAACCTCACATTTCAAGAGGTAAAAGATAAGGGAAAGGATATGTGGAAAAAAAAAAAAAAAAATCATTTTCTATATCATTCATAAATCTATTTTCAATATTTTTATTTTATTTTTTGCAATTAATGACCCTAAATTTTTTAGTATGAACCACTTACTAGTTGGGAGTAAATGAGATGGCCTTCTCTTTTTCTTTTTGTCTTTTTTTTTTTTCAAAAAAAAAAAAAAATTGACTTTACGATTAAATTAATTTGTTGGGAATGATTTGTGAAAAATCTAGAAATTCCCTAGATATTAATTTGTGATTATGTAACAATTTTAAGCAGTATATAACAATCCCAATCAAACAATCAAGACAAATCAACAGAACGATTTAACGTGAAAAAATCACAATTGGACACCTCCAACTGTGATTAAAAAATCATGGGCAACAGCGACAAAACAATCCACTAAGAAGATTTAAAGGAATTACACAGGCATACTCTCAATTACCTAGCGAATCCACGCCTAATTGAACTAACCTCTATGTGCCTCTTCCAATCCCGTCTTCACCTCGGAATTCTCTTTACGATGAGCCACTCTAGAATTCACCGAAATTTCAGGCTCGAATTCTTCAGAAACCACTGAAGAACAACTCTCTCTCTCTTGTGTATAACAAACAAAACCTTTGATGTACTCTCTTTAAACCATGAGTTGAATACTCAATAAAGCATAAAAGAAAACTAACAAAATATCCCCAGATATAAATCTTAATATCTAACAAAAAGATCTGGAGGAATTAAATAGTTTTGAGAGAAAACCAACTATTTATAGAAAATCCAAAAGTAATTCTAGTTTTGGAAGAAATCCAATTACTTATAGAAATCCAAAAGTAATCCTAGTTTTGGAAGAAAATCAACTTCTTAAAGAAATCCTTGTCAACAGGAATTGCCAAGAATAAAACCTAACAATCTCCTCCTTTGGCAATGCCGTGACAAAATACACCTAACAAATAAAATCCTAATCACACCAACCTATAACAGCCAATAAAAGTCAACTTCTATCTCAAGGTCATGATCTGCAAAATAGTTATTAGTGCCACAATCTCCAAAACAACTATTAGTCTCACAAGAGTATATAAAAAAGCAATAGACATATGACACGATTATCTTGAAACATGAGATGGAAAATATGAATAGATGAAAACTAAGACTCATGAACAACAACTCTCAAATAACAAAAGCAAGATCATAAACCACACAAACAATGATATGACGACATAAATATCAAGAGTATGCAAGAAAGAAATAATTTGCAAACAGTGCATAGAAACATGCAAAACAACAAACGCCAATTTCCCTTACCAAACAAATCAAAGTGTTCATACTAACAAACTCTTGCAATGATAAACCAAACTCCCTTACCAACCCAAATCAAGATGAACCAAACTCCCCCTCACTAAAAGCAACCACAAATACTGAAAACAGTGAACAAGAAGAAAAAGACAAAAAAAATAATATGATGGAGCAAGCAAGAAATCTCAAATTTGTACCTTAGAACACACAAGATTATCCAAGAAGCACAATTACAAGAAAACACAATGTGCACAACCTCTAGAAGATTCCACATAAAAGAAAGTGATGCATTATGTGAAAAGCATAGATCCCATGATAAAAGTGTGTGTGTGTGACTCTTGGAGTTTGACAAACACTAGATTCAATCCTAGTAGTGATATGAAAGCTGGACCTCCGACAAGAGAATCTAAGCACAACAAAGGAAAGTCAAACCACTAGAAATTAAGGGATATTTGGTGAGTAAAGGCGGAGGCTCCCCCTCAATCAATGAATCTTTTCTTCTTCTTTTTTTTTTTTCTTTATTTTGCACATTTTTTTTCTTTTCTTTCTTTTGCACATTTTTTTTTCTTTCTTTTGCACACTCATTGGCGGCTGACACGCTCAAGAGTATGAAAACCGAACCAGAGAAGCATGGATATAATAAGGATGGCATGGTTGGTGACTCTGAGGTAGCCTTTTCCTCATGCCTGGACTACAAAAAATAGAGGGGAAAGCTATGGAGATGCAAAAAGATGGAAGGTGGTTAAGAGACTCAACATCACCTATGATATGCTAGTATAGGTCAATTCCTCTAGAAAAGCAAAAGATACAATGCCAGAAGTCCATAAAAAAAATAATCACTAAGGCGAAAGACTCCGATATTTTCTAATCCAAGAGTGTGTACAGAATGAGGCATACTAATAAAAAACACACACTCCAAAATGAGTAATGACCACAGAAAGCACACACATATTAACATGTAATGGATATTCTTATCAATTCCAATATGCACCAAGGACCACTCAAAAATTTCAAGCTTGCAAAACTATACTAAGAAAATCTTTTTGGATATTTTTTTTTTCATTTTCTAAACAAAGCAAGACATAAAACGAACATGCACACATATTTTTTTTTTCATTAAAAAAAACACACAGAAACCCAAAAATTAAAACAAATTAACAAATTAACACAAGTCAAGTTTTCTCACCCAAACCGCTTTAGTATAAACAAAGTTGTGAGCATTGCGGTTCTTGGGTAGTGTCTTGACTTTGTGGTTCACTTCCTTTTCAATGAGAACCCATCTTGACATGGTTTTCAACTTCCTATTCATAGGTCTAGGCAAATACACTCTCCCATGCAACTTATAACAATAAGGGCAAATATGACCATGCATACCACAATGATGACAAATAAAAACAAGATGTACAGGGTGTACTCTTTTTTTTTTTTACCTTACCAACTCTTGGAATTTTAAGAAGTCCATCCTCATGTTGAATTTTTTGTTCTCCTTTTCCTTGAGTTCTTGTATCATGAGATGTAGATGCACTCTGTTTTTGCTCTTTGTTATCACCAAAGCCAATGCCACTCTTGTCAGAACAAATTTGTTAAGACCTAATGATATTGTCCAAAGTCTTTGATCCTCTGTTCCAAAGACCAATGGTTGCCATTGCACACTTGAGTTCTTCCTCTTTCTTGATCATTAGTTCTTTCAAAGCAACTTGAGACATCTCAAGAGATTCAATCTTTTCTTCATATGTTGCATAAATTTGTTGTGGCTCATTCCTCTCTGTCTCACAAGTCAAGAGTTTTACACAAAGAGCTTGTCGATCATTAGTTATCTTGATGGCATCAATCCTAGCCTCAGAAATCTCTTCCTTTAGTTTGGCATTCTCACTTTCACATACTTTGAGTTTCATTGTGAGTTTGTCATTTAATTTGAATAACTTAAGAAACTCCTTATACAACTTTTCATAAGCTTGCTCAAGCTCTTCATCCTCACGAATTGAATCCATTATCACAAATCAAACAAGATCTCGTTCTAAAAGAATTTTTTTTAAAAAAAATAGAACGATCCGCTCTGATACCAATTGAAAAATCTAGAAATCCCCTAGATATTGATTTGTGATTATGTAACAATTTTAAGTAGTATATAACAATCCCAATCAAACAATCAAGACAAATCAACACAACGATTTTAACGTGGAAAAACCACAATTGGACACCTCCAACTGTGATTAAAAAACCACGGGCAACAGCCACAAAACAATCCACTAAGAAGATTTAAAGGAATTACATAGGTATACTCTCAATTACCTAGCGAATCCACGCCTAATTGAACCAACCTCTATGTGCCTCTTCCAACCCTGTCTTCACCTCGGAATTGTCTTTACGATGAGCCACTCCAGAATCCATCGAAGCTTCAGGCTCGAATTCTTCAGAATCCACTGAAGAACAACTCTCTCTCTCTCTTGTGTATAACAAACAAAACCTTTGATGTACTCTCTTTAAACCATGAGTTGAATACTCAATAAAGCATCAAAGAAAACTAACAAAATATCCTCAGATATAAACCTTAATATCCAACAAGAAGATCTGGAGGAATTAAATAGTTTTGGGAGAAAACCAACTATTTATAGAAAATCTAAAAGTAATCTTAGTTTTGGAAGAAATCCAATTACTTACAGAAATCCAAAAGTAATCCTAGTTTTGGAAGAAAATCAACTTCTTAAAGAAATCCTTGTCAACCAGGATTGCCAAGAATAAAACCTAATAGTTTGCATGAGATATTAATAAATTAGTAGCTTGCGTGTAGAAGCAACAATAATAGCAAAGGTATATTTAATGATATTTGTATAGACATCAGGTCATTTAAAAAAAAAAAAATTAGTATTGAAAATTTGAATGGAAAATTAAGGACATGTTTGAACATGAATTCATATTGAAATAAATTGAAGATTTAGCTGGGCTGCATGTTGCTATTTGATACTTTACTAAATATATTAGATAAGAAAAAGATATCCAGCAGATAAGTGGGTATTTTTTTTCAATTAATGTTTTTTATTGTGAATTTTGGTCGACAAAATTTGTGGTTTTTTTTTTTTTTTTAATAGTAATGATATTTGTACTATATTTGTGGGGTAATATTTTGTGAATGACAGCACGTGGTTAATGTAACGTCGAAGAGTCAGCCGAGGTGCCACGTGACCTAGTCCTGATGCTAAGGTGATCTTGGCTAGGTTGAGGTTATCTGCGGAGATACCGGAATTCGAGATAAGCAGAAAAGGGACAAGAGTCTTAGAATAAGGGAGGATCTCAGTCTGGATAAAGATAAAACTCTTAGGGAGTTTATCCCTATCTAGCTGAGAGTCCAGATGAGCATTGAGTCTGAGTCCACTGAAATGAGGCTTCTACAAGGATCAGGTCAGTGCTGGCTATAAAAGTAGGGCACCTTCGTAGGTCTCAAGTATGTGTGATATACTGTGAGCAGTAAGTGCTTTTTTGTGAGTTTAAGTACAATTTGCTATCTTTGAGAGATATTTGATTATCGACTTGATCGTCAGAGTTTCCTAGGTGGACGAACCACTATCGGATTCTTATCTTTCTGTGACAGATTGTTCGGGCTTAATTTATTCTACCAATGCTCTCCAGCTGAGTTCCCCATTTGGTTGTGTGGTCGGAAATCAACACCCACAATTTGGTGTCGTCTGTGGAAACTTAGGGAGAATAGATGGCCAACAACGGACAGAGAGAAAAGATCGGGAACGATGTCCTAGGTGGGAGTGGTAAACATGCCAATCCTAATATCGAGGAAGAAACCCATAATAAAGGAGCACGATATCAGAATCTCGGGGATAAGGACGTCAGCAAAGAGGGAAACACCCGGAAGAAATTAGGTCGAGAAGAGTATTACAACGAAAGCGACCTCCAGGTATGGAAGAATAGATGCCTGAGGAGGGACGATGAGATGAAGTGAATGGCCAATAAGTTGGCAAATTTACAATCGGTTGTCAACTTGATGATGCAGAACAATGTCATGCAACCATTGTTTCTGTTGTAGGACACGCAGATGCCAGGGGCCAAGACTGATGCCCAGAAAGGGGGACAGAAAACAATCCCATCAGTCCTGCAGCATGTTAAAAAAAAGGAGCCCTTACATCGGCCTTCACAGGATGTTGGGCCAAGAGAGTCGATTAGAGGTGACTCGCAAAGGACGCTACGTACTAGGGGAACTTATGTCAAAGAACCTCGACATATCCAGAGAAAGAGCCTGTGTTTTAATACGGTGAATGAAGAGAAGTCCGAGAACATATAATGACACTAGGAGCAGAGCACCAAAAAGACTGAAATCAGTTGATAGCCGAGCTCCTGGTCGCACTAAGGAAGATTTGAGGGACTACCTCCAGAGGAAGCGGTAGAATGCCGAGGTCATATCCCTCGTCAAATCGAGAACGCCGTTCTCAGTGCAGTTGGATATGTTTGAGGTCCGAAAAAGGTTCTATATGCCGAGGTTCTAGATTTATGACAGTAAGTCCGATCTGAACTTTGACGTCAGCTTATATCTGAATTCAATGACTTTGTATACTAGGAACGAACATTTTTTATGCATGGTGTTCCCTTCATCCTTTGGGAAAATCGCATTAGATTGGTTTTATAAGTTTTCGAAAGGAACTGTGAAGAGTTGGGAAGGCCTGGCCGAGATGTTTGTGGCCAGATTTATGACAAACAAGTTGCAGCCACTAAGGGTAGACTCTCAGATTTGTGAAAGCCTCAAGGCTTATGCCAAAAGGTATTGTGAGGTGTTCAACTGAATACTGGGATGCAACCAGGAGTTGGTGGTCGTGTCTTTTAAGAACGACCTGGAGGATGAATGTCCGCTTCGAAAGTCGTTGGCAAAAACTTTACTAAAGAGTATGGAGGAGCTCATAGCACGGATCGAAAAATATGCCAGAGCAGAAGATGATACGCTGGGAACAAAGGCGCCGAAGTAGGAAAAGAGAAACGCCTCGCCGAAACAAGGCCGAGGTAATACTGGTTTTAACAATCAAGAAACAAGGCTGAGGGCTGCATAGACAGTCACCACTGTGTTCCAGATCCCGGTTTATAAAGTTCTAGAAAGGATCAGGAATCAGCCATATTATAGAGCGCCGGAGAAGATTCCTAGTGAGTTCATGGAAAGAAGCCTTGGGAAGCATTGCACTTACCACAATGAGGATGGGCATCTGACTCAGGGGTGCAGAGCCCTGAAGATGCACTTGGAAGACCCAGTCAGATAGGGTCACTTGAGGGACCTAGTAGATGAGGCCAGAACGAGGAAAGAGCATGCAAGGTTTCCCCCGGCACCAGCAGTACCACCACCGCCACAACCACAGCAAGCAGAATCTCGACTGATCAATGTGATTCATTCAAAGGTTAATGAGAATGATATGCGAGGAGAGACACAAAAGGTGAGGCACTTACAGTATGTGTATCAGGTCCAGCAAATGAGGCCTAGGACAAATGAGTACCAAGGACCAATGGTGTCCTTTACTGAGGTAGACCTAGACATGGTGCAGTAGCTACATAATAATACTCTGGTAGTGACCCTAAGATTGGAGAATACCAGGTAAGATGCATTCTGATCGACCAAGGCAGCTCTTGTGACATCATGTATGTCAGATGTTACAAAAAGCTTGGCCTTTACCGAGATGATTTGGAGCAGTTTGACAACCCAATGGTCGGGTTCAATGGAACGCCGACATGGCCTCTAGGAGCAATAAATTTGGAGATAAAGGCAGGCACCAGGAATGTTAGCACAGAATTTACGGTAATTGATACCCCCTCCCCTTACAATGCTATATTGGAAAGACCATGGCTACATGCAATGAGGGTTGTTCCCTCAACGCTGCACCAATTACGATTTCCAACTGAACAGGAGATTGAGGAAGTCAAAGGGGATTAAGTGTAGGCACAAAATTGCTCCATGGCAACAATGAAATCCAATTACAATGTACGAGAGGCAAAAAAAAAAATGGAAATTGAGGATGAGGATGAGGACATGGAAGTCCTAGATGATGTCGGCAAAGAACCGGCCGAGAAGAGCGACGAAGCCTTGAAGAAAATTCTGGTCCAAAAAAGGGATGAAGAACACTTCTTCTTTTTGGGTTTAGGCTTGGCCGAGGAGAAGGAAAGGGAGTTAGAGGTTTTCTCACGGGCCATATGAGATGTCAGGCATTAACCCCAAGGTCACATGCCATATGCTCAATGAAGACAGGTCGGGTAAACCTGTCATCTAATGAGCAAGGAGGCCGACATTAATGCATGTTGAGGCAGTTGAGGAGGAAGTGGACAAACTGCTGGAAGCCAAAGCCATTGGCGAGGTGAACTACCCTACTTGGCTATCCAACACTGTGGTTATGAAAAATAAGAACGGCAAGTGGAGGGTTTGTGTTGACTTCACTAGCCTAAATAAGGCTTGCCCCAAGGACAGCTTCCCACTGCCCAAGATTTGATTAGTCAGTAGATGCCATTTCAGGGCATGGAAGGATGAGTTTCCTTGATGCATATAAAGGCTATTACCAGATAGCAATGTATGCCCTAGATGAGGAAAAGACAACATTCATCACCCCAAAAGGACTCTATTGTTACAGAGTGATGCCTTTTGGGTTGAAGAATGCAGGAGCAACCTACCAGAGATTGGTTACCAAGATATTCAGGCATCTAATTCGGAGGACGGTAGGGGTCTATATTGACAACATGGTTGTGAAGACTAAAGAACCTGGGAACCATTTGGCAGACTTGAAGACAATTTTTGATATTTTAAAAACATATCGACTCTGACTCAATGTTTCGAAATGTGCATTTGGAGTTGGGTCTGGTAAGTTTCTAGGATACATGGTCACCAGAAGGGGCATTGAAACAAGCCCAGATCAAATCAAGGGTATACTTGACTTGAAAAGCCCGACATCAGCAAAACAAGTGCAGATGTTGATTGAAGGGCTGCAACCCTGAACAGGTTTATAAGCCAAAGTTCCGACAAGTGTAAACTATTTTTTAATTTGTTAAAGAAGGCCACCGATTTCTTGTGGGTAGAGGAGTGCGAAGTCGCTTTGGTCGACTTGAAAAAATACTTGACAACCTCTCTAATTTTGTCAAACCCAATACCTGGAGAAAAATTATTTTTATACTTGGCAGTTCCAGAGCACGCAGTGAGTGCAGTGGTAATCAGAGAAGAGAAAGGAGAACAAGTGGCAGTATACTATGTGAGTAAAACCCTAGCAAGTGTAGAGACCAGGTACTTACCCCCGGAAAAATTGACACTTGCCTTGGTGATGGCTTCAAAAAAATCGAATCACTACTTCCAAGCCCACAAGATTGTTGTACTGACTGAGCATCCTTTGAAGTCCCTGTTGTAGCAAAGAGATCTAACAAGAAGGGTAACCAGATAGGCAGTAGTGTTGGGCCAATATGACTTGGAGTTTAGGCCCAAAATAGCAATTAAGGGCCAGGTTCTGGCCGACTTTGTGGCCGAGTTCACCTCTGGTGCCATCCCGCGTTGGACTTCGGTGAACCGCGGCTTAGGATGCCCAAAGGAGTAGAAAGAAACCCCACTCTAGCAAAATAAAAGAAAGAAGAGAAACCAAAGCCCGGCGACATTTACATCGGCGATTCCTTCCGCCTGTTTGTTGATGGAAGCTCAAACTGTCAAGGAGTAGGGCAGGAGTAGTGTCAGTTTCGCCAAATGGGCGAATGATAGAGCAGTCTATTCGTTTATGTGGGGATGTGGATTGGAAATACTCTTCAGATCCTGGAAGACGCCAATGATCCTCAACTAGTCACTTGAGAAGATACAAAGACTCCGGTCGGGGGTGCCGGAATTAGCACTCCGACGGACAAGTCAGTTCCTCTGTTCCAGAAAGCTTATTGATTGAGTTCTAAAAGTGATTCTTACCCCCTCACACCGTATCTGAAGCTCTTGTATTTATATACATTCTCTGGGCCTCGGGGCCAGAGTTTACTTTTTATTATTATTTTGTTTTTCTTTATTCTTTCGTTTGTCTTGATATGCCTTCTCAAATCCATTCGGCCCTAAGAACGTATTCGGCGTCCCAATCAAGCGGAATGGAGCCGTTAAGTTCCCGGCTCTTCGGGTACTCCAGATTTCGTTCTTCTACTTATTCGGCTCCCACAGTTTAGGATTCAAGGCCTCAAACAATGAAGTAGAGTATGAGGCACTGATTGTAGGGTTGAAGTTGGTAGTAACAATGGAGGCTGATGAGGTGGTAGTCTTCTGTGACTCCTAACTTATTGTGAATCAAGTAACAGGTGAGTATATAGCCCAAGATGAACGAATGATAGCCTATGTTAAAGAGGCTGTCAGATTGCTTTCATTGTTCCAAGATTTCCGACTACAGCAAGTTAGTCGAGATGACAACAGCCACGCCGACGCCTTGGCTAACCTAGCTAGTGCAATAAAGTCAGGAGAGCCAAGGACAGTCATGATTGATTACTTGACAGGACCAAGTGTGGAACCTCTAATAACAAAATATAAGACAATGTCTGTGGAGATGGGTCCAAGTTGAATGGATGCAATAGTAATGTTCCTTAGGGATAACAAGCTGCCAGACGACTGAAAAGAGGCACACAAGACCAGATTGAAGTCGGCCAGTATAACAACCTCGACCTATGATTAACGCTAGTTCATGTTTAAGTATGCCAAATAAGTAATTAAGAAGAAATCCTGAGTCGATTATATGTGCATTGCATAATTTTGTGTTTATATTTGTTTGACGTAGAAAAATTTGTTCACGTCTTAGTTTTGATTTGCAAATTGAAGGCCTTATCGGCACCTAATTCAGAAATTGACTTGATTTATGTGTTAATTAGGATTTATGAGATTTTATGGTAAGTTTAATTAAAAGTAGATTTGGAACGATTAAATTAGAATAACTAATGTTAATTAGTTTAGCTTAAGTTATGTACATGTATGCCATTGAGTGGGCTTTTACAAGATTATTTCACACCTTATACATGTTTTGACTCTATCATCTTCCATCTTCAAACACCAACCGTGATAGTAAAAGAGAGTAGGGAGAATTGGTCCAAGACTTGAGAATTTGAGCTTAAACCAAAGAGGTGCTAGGAATTGTTGTCAATTGAAGAAGATTAGAGGGCTTCAACTTCAACTCTTGTAGATTCAAGCCTCTAGGTAAGGGACTAAACTCTTGATTGAGTAATTGAATTAGATTCTACAAAATTATTGGTGAATTAAGTGAATTCATGTAGGAATTGCACTATAATTGGGAAGATTTGGGCCATACCATGCATACATATACATTTCTTCACAAATTGAGCATGAATTCAAAGAATTCTTTCATGCATGTGTTCATCTCACTCACATTTCGGTTATTCATCATGTTTTCTATCAAATCGTCAAGTTTGATCATGTTTTAAAGAGATTGAATTCAAGAAAATTCATGTATGTTGTGTTCTTGAGGCATTTATAAAGTTTGTGTTGGAATTTTGTACAAATGGCATACTTTTGGGCCTTAATTTCATGAAATGATCTTTAAACCATGATATTTTGTGAGTTTCTAAATGTTTTCCAGAATTTTGGCGCAAGAGAATGGGTTTTAGGGTGTTGAATTCATGTTTTGAAGCTTGGGAGCAAATCTGGAAAACCCAGAATTTTGCTTCCATGCTCGAGTGAAGGACTCTATGCTTGAGCGACTGTCCTTATTTTCATATTCCCGCTTGAGCGAAAAAAGGCTGGCTCGAGCGTAAATTGAAAGCTCTCAGGAATTCGTGGGTTTAGACGCACGCTCGAGCGACAGGACTTGCGCTCGAGTGAGGAACTGTGTCTCACGCTCAAGCGAGCATCGAGCGGAGATTTCATGCAACTAGAACTTTTTCACATTTTATAGACCGCTCGAGCGAAGGAGTCCACGCTCGAACGACCACTCACATTTGGCATGTTCACTTGAGCGAAGAAAGCCATGCTTGAGCGAGACCCCTGTTTCAACAAAAATTTGGCTAAGTGTTTCAAGTATATTTTTGCATCCTCATTTTATCCTAGGCATTCCTAGGCCATGTTTAAGACTCCATAATGAGGTTAAAGGCTAGAGACACACTAGAACAACGAAATAAGTTATGTTCAACCCAAGCGTGTGTATTCAATGAATGTATCTATCATGTTATGTTGGTCGCGCACCCCAAGATAAGTAAATTGCCCACTACGCCTGTAACGACCCCAAAATGCGTATAAGAAATCATCTTTATTTAACTATGGGTTAATGTGTTTTAATTTAATTATATCTATTTGAATTGAGAAATTATCTGTTGAGTTCAACTTCGAAACTGAAATTGCCGACCTTCATAGGTTCAGAAATCAAAATTTAGTACTTGGATATGTTAGTGGGAATTTTTAGAGCTATTTGGGAAAGTTAATTGGGAATTTATTTCACCTGATTCGTTAAGGTGTGTTTGGGTGGTTAACTCTGCATTGCAAATTGAAGGCCTTAGAGGCTTCAGAAACCAGAACGGACTATATAGTTATGATCAGCATAATTTTTAGAGTTATCTGGAAAGTTTAATTGAAATTTGATTTCGTGCGATTCGTAAGGGTGCGTTTGGCACTCCTAATTTGTGATAAGCTATATATATAGTGGAATGTATAGATGTATATAAGACATATGTGTAAACTCATCTCTTGGAACCCAAAAATATCTAAAGGAGAGGGGAAGGCACGTGAGAGAGAGAGAGAGGTAGAGAGTTCTAGAGAGAACTCAAAGAGAAGAAAGGAGAAGAGTTGGAATGAAAGAGGAAATCAAAGATTTGGCTTGAAATCATCATGGTTATGCAACAACAAGTGATGATAAAGGCTTAAGGTAAGATTCTCCCTCTTAATTCTTGGGTTATCTATGATTATATGTATGGGTTTTGTTTCTTCAAGTAAGAAGATGTTGAATTTTTGGATATAGCATGAATTTATGCTACAATCTAATTTATTGTGGGAGTTTTATGGTTCTTAAAGAGGCTAAAGAGAATTCCACCATGAAAGTGAGCTTTGGACCCCAAACCATGTGCACTTTATGTTTTTGTGTTTTAATTCTTAATCTTGTTCTTGTAATTGGGAAATTGAGTAATATTTTGGAGTTATGGTTTTGGGTAGAAGCTAAGAATGTGAAATTTAACATGTGTTGAAGAGTTTTGGGCTTTGATTTACATGAAATTGAAGTTTGATTTTGAAAATGAGAGGTTCCAAATCATATAGCCATTTTCGGACTGGTTTCTGCCCAGAGTCACACGTGCAGCAATCCATTTCCAACACCAAGTTTGATTCTGCTAAAAAAGCACGTGGTCCCACACGTGAGGCCCTATTTCCCGCACGTGCAGGGACAACCCTGTTCAGCCAACTTCAAATAAGCATATCTCTTGCATCCAGACTCCGTTTTGAGTGATTCTTGAGCCTAAATTCAAGCCCCGGAAGTCTAATTTCTAATGGTGGTGGTCGCACTCCAAAATTCTAAGTACAAAAATAGATATGCCCAAATTAGTGACAATTATTCACTTGCTATTTACCGATTTTATACCATTTCTTCTTCTAAACCATTTTCCTTTCGATTCCTCCTATTTTATGAGATATGGATTATAACCTATTGAGGACTAATGAGTTTAGAACCGATATGACTAATTGGTTAAAGAGCAAAGAAAGGGATCGGGTATGTTCTTATGTTATGCTATGTACATTGTGTTTGTAGGTCATGACGAGGACATCATCCCACCGTTACTACCAGAAGCCATCACTGTGAGTAATAGTAGTGTAACGAAATGTTTTACTCACTTCTCGTGCTTATGATTTATATATCATTGTTTGAGAATGACATATACTACTGATATTGTGCTTTGATTGAATTAATGGACATGATTGAACAAGAGCATTGATATGGACCTAAGGTCGTTCTGTCCCTATTAATAGAAGTGGGCCCGAGGCTGTTATGATGTGAATTGTTTATGACTCATGGCCTAAGGCTGAGGGAAATGGAGACATGTCGATGTTCCATCTACCTTATAATAATATGAATTGTACATGACTAATGGCTCTACGCCAAGGGAGATGGAGACATGCTGATATTCCTTTTTTTCTATATTGCTTTGGACAGCTGTCGTTATATTGGGCCCAAGGCTGTTTCGTATAATACATGGGCCTAAGGCCGTTCTGTATTAAATGTGGGCCTGAGGCCGTTTTGAAATATGGTATGGATAAGACTTGTATATGGTTGGTTTGTTACATGTATATTTATATTCTCCAAGGCTATGTTCATTCACCTAACCTCCTTACATTACTATTATTCACTGGGCCTTGCTCACTCCGTTTTTATGTATATTTATGTAGGTGAGCCATCGGGGACCGACACTAGAATTGTATTGAGGTCTGTCTCTTTGTCAAGCCACCAGGTTACGCCTCTGCGTTGAGGCTTTCATTTTGTATTGGAAAATTTTGTGGCTCATTGAGTCTTCTATAAGTGTGTGTGAGATCTATATAAATTCTATAATTGTACATGTAAATATGGAAATGTATTTAAATGCTTAAATCTATTTAAGCCAGCATGTATACACAAACTCAATGAATGTTATCTTATATTGATATGTGCTTCTGCTAAGGCCCCATATTTGAATAAATAAATATTCGTGGAATTTTGTTTGAGGCCTATGTACAGGCTGGTCATGGACCAAACTTTTAGGGGTGGGTTTGGATTGTGATAACGCTGCCAATTCGAAGCTACTAGTTATTTGTGAGTAATAACTTTGTAAAATTATGTTCAATGTTAAATATTTTCTGAACATTATGATATGAAATGATTAGTTTCTGAAATACTATGCTATGTTTGAAAGAAATGAATGATTGTCCAAAATTCTAAAAGTTATTCATGGCATCATTAACATCGTATGATATGCGTCCCTTTATGGGTCATCAGGTCCCTTTACGGGTCATCAAATCCCTTTACGGGTCATCGGAACGTCTCTGTGCACATGAGTCATCAGAAAGCCTTCATGGCAGTCCCTTGTGGGTCATCAAATTTGTTGATATTAATGGGTATGCCACGTACCATGATATGATATATGTTTAAGATCTGAATACAAATGTAACCATGCCAATGAATCTACTCTATTATGACATCCGATCATGTACAAGACTTTGTTTCTGTATAGACATCATTCAGTAAAATCTTTACTCTGTTATTATTCACTGGGCGACCGCTCACTATTTATATTATGTATGTCGGTGAGCAGGCACGTGACTAGGCCTAGAGTTGACGGCCTAAGTTTCAGTTTTGTCAGCCAACCGTTGTATCTCCCGAGGAGGTTCCGATTGAAGTCAAGTTTCATGACTGTTTTTGTAATCATGTTAGACTATGTTATACTATGTTATGTTTGGGAAAGATATCTGATAACGTGTAATGACCCCAAAGTGCGTATAGAAGGTTATCCTTATTTAATTAGGGGTTAATGTGTTTGTCATTGGAATTGAAGAACTATCCGTCGAGTTATGTCTTTGAAACTGGAGTTGGTGACCTTTACCGAATAATCTGAAAATTTTCCCTCCGCCGAAAGCGAGTTGTTACGCCGGCGCATTTTGGGGTTTTCAGTAATTTTGCAGGCGGACTAAAATTCTGGGAGTGGTGATTTTCCGCTTGAACGTAGAAGTGGTCGCTCGGCGACGATTTGGCGTATTTGTTCGTCGCTCAGCGCAAGGTTGGCGCTCGGCGGGTCTCCAAGTTGAGTTGTGTTTTGAGGCACATGGGTTCGTTTGGACGTTCTTATTACTGTATTTGATGTTGTCTCATTTTACCCTAGAGTATTGGTTGCGGTGCTAATATCATGGTAAAGTAAGCTTGGGCCAAACGCCTTACTTAGCATGATTTGCTGGTGAACAGCCGTCACTCTTTGGTCCTTTTCTTTTTCCACACTTTGAATTTGGATGTGAGGTTAGAACCATTGGAAAGTTTATTTTCGGGGCTTCAATTTGAGCACAAGAACGACCTAAAACGGAGTTCGGATGGGAGAGTTACGCCTATTTGAAGTTTTGGAATCTGTGCTGAGAGCAGGTCCGCTCGAGCGGAAATAGTAGCGCTCGAGCGGGAATTACGGGACAGCAACTTTAAAAACGGGATTTTGAGATCATTTCTTATGTTTTCCTTTCCTCTCTTGATCCCTCTTGCCCTAAGACCGAAAAGCCTAAGGTTTTGGTCCCCAAATACTTGCATTTCCCTTAGGTTTGAGTAAGATCTTCCACCAAGAAGTGAAGAAGGTAAGAAGATGAGCATTTTCAACCGATTGGAATTTCGAGATTTTGGAGGATTCTTCCCAAAGCTTTGCTCCTTGCTTGAGTCTTGAGGTAAGGGTTCTAAATTTCCTCAATACTTACATCTATGGATGGATTGATGGTAACTTTAGCATATAAATGCAAAAATCTTCATTTGTATTATCTAGGGCATATTATGAGATTTGGGGATTTAGAGTTTGAGATGTTGGAAGTTTAATTGGTGGGTTAAAATGATGAATTATGAATCCTAGATGTAGAATCATTGGGAAAATTGGAATTAAAAGTGGTGATTTAAGAAGTATGAATTTTATTAAAATCCTCATTTTATTCTTGAAACCCTAGATTGATTTATAATGATACCCAATGTTTTGGCCCAAATTGGAAGTGGAATAATGAAATTGAGGTGTTGAATTGTATGTGTTCAAGTTTAATTTGAATTTGGAAATATTTGAAGATTATGTTTAAAATTCTGAATAAACTTTATTATGAGCATGGTAAATCATGTTTTAATGAGAAAGGAAATTGGAAAGATTTGTTGATAATATGGATGATGTAAACTTTGGCTATGGAATGTTGAAATGAGCCTTGGCAGCGAAGTTGAATTATGATGAATTATATTCGGTGGCATTGAGTTGAATAATGTTAAATAGTGTGGGATTATATTGAGTTGTATTGATTGAATTAAATGATGTTGTGCTATGATGGATTATGTTTGAATTACGTGATTTGTGTAGGGTTAGCTACAAGGGCGGACCACGCACCTGATCACTGTGAGTAATAGTACAAAGATATACATTTTATTTAGCATCGATAATTATTATCACTAACGCTCTGTTTCTTGTAAGTGTTACGAACATGTTACACAAACATTTATGATGGTTGAAAGTCAATGTGAGCGTTGAAAGGTCGGCATACATCGGTATGACTTTGAAATGACCACTGCTCACGATGATGAATAATAATTCTCTATTATCTATAAGCAATTCTTAATGAATAAACGAAATTATGTTTATCTTTAAACCAAATATCTGTATGAAACTAAGAATATTCCATTGTGTTACACATGAACCCGAAGTCGTTGAGAATCTATGATACGCATGTAAATGTTTAACATTATTACGAGACTCACGTTAGAATGTGGGTCATTCTGTCCTTATTAAGCAGAACGCTATTTTAAGAAAACTGATGTTATTTCTATTACTGTTCCGGTTGTGCTATGCATAACATGATATTAACTTCTGTTTGATTCAATGTATGTTTTGTGACATAATGTTCGTTAATGACATTTTGATTTCCGTCAGTTACAATATTAGCATATGTGTTGATTGGAACTCAATGAGAATGAAATGTTGAAAAGATATACGTACATAGTAGTATGTTCTGGGCCGTAAAAGAAATTACGAAATTTGAAAGGCTATTACATTATTTCGGGCGATCACCGCTTTGCTCATTCTTAAACTAGATCCATGTGTGTTTGAGACATCTTTTCAGAATGTAGTTAACCATATACTTCTACAGTTATATACTTTATTGTTTGAGTTGAATATTACATGATTTACTTACTATTATTCACTGAGCTTGACTCACTTTATTTTATGTCTTTACATGAGGCACTCAACCCGGGGTCAACCTTAACCTGTGGCTTCCGTTACCAGTTGCCAAGCCTTGAGTATCTAGATTCTTAGGTGTTGACCGTTCAAGTTATGGAGTTTTGCTAAGTTTTTATTTGTACCCTAAGTGTTTATTAAGCTTGATGTATATGTATATGTATTTAGCTATCTCCAGATATACGTCAATGTATATTTATCTGCATTATGTTCTGTCTGTGATCCTGGCATAGTAGTGGTAGCTCAATGGATATTATTTTATACTATTATATGATATTAAATGCTTCCGTTCAGGCCCCATAGATAATATTTATCAGGTTCGGTGTCCATTTCGAATGGGTCATGCCCAAATTTTTAGGGGCGGATTTGGGGCGTGACATAACGTGTACTTGGAGTGATGTGTAAATATTGCATTTATGTTTATAAAAGTTTCAAGTTATCTGCTCCATGTATGTCAGCACAGCTCTATGGACTATGTATGTCTTGATTATTTGCTTCTGTAGCCCTTGCTATACGTTATTATGCCAATGAGGCCTTGGTAATCCAAGGATTACTGGTCGGTTACGATGCTAAACCCATAGGGGCAGGTTTGGGTCGTGATAGCCAGGTTCAGCCTAACAGCAAATGGCCACCTCTACAGGAGTTCCTTCACTGGACCCTTTTTGAGATGTATACATCCCTCCCAAGTTGAGGACTTTATGATGAGATTCATGAAGGAGTCTGTGGAAGCCATGCTGGGGGCAGATCACTTGCTCATAGGGCCATCACTCAGGGATACTGGTGGCCCTACATGCAGAAGGATAATGAAGCCTACGTCAGAAAGTGCGAGAAGTGTCAAAGGTTTGCACCTTTGATACATCAACCAGCAGCAAATTTGAACCCAGTATCCAGCTCTTAGCCATTTGCCTAGTGGGGTATGGATCTTGTTGGACAACTACCCCAAGCAATTGGGTAAAGGAAGTTTCTGTTGGTAGCAACTGACTACTTCACGAAGTAGGTAGAGGCTGCACCCCTTGCGAAGATTCGAGATATTGATGTGAAGAACTTCATATGGAAGAACATCATCACCAGGTTTGGGATCTTAAGGCCAATAATAGGAGATAATGGTACACAGTTTGACAATAAGCTAATCAAAAGCTTTTGTGCAAAGTACAAATCAAGAACTACTACTCTACTCCAAGTTTCCCTCAAAGCAATGGTCAAGTAGAAACATCTAATAAGACTATCTTGGATGGAATCAAGAAGAGGCTGGAAGCAGCAAAAGGGAAGTGGGTGAAAGAGTTGCCCAATGTGCTCTGGGCATATCGGACTATACCGAGAAAATCAACTAGGGAGTCTCATTTTGCCATGGCTTATGGCATTGAAGCAATTATCCCGTTGGAAGTCAGCATCCCTAAAATCAGAACCCAGGGAGTAAAGAATGGGACTAACGAGGCATTCTTGGCCTGAGATCTATACCTGTTGGAGGAGAGAAAAGAGAGAGAGAGAGAGAGAGAGAGAGAGCAGCAATTTGGCCGGGGGCATACTAGCAGCAGCTTACTAGGGCTTACAAAAAGAAGGTCAACCCAAGAGAGTTCAAAGTTGGGAACCTCGTCTTGAGGAAAGTTGTCGGCAACAAGAAGGATCCTAGGGAGGGTAAGCTTGGCCCAAACTGGGAAGGGCCTTATAGAATCATCTCGGTTGTCGACAATGGGGCATATTGGCTTGAAGACACTAATGGCAAGGAGTTGCCAAGACCCTGGAACATTTGCAATTTGAAGTTTTTTTATCATTAGTTTTTTGTTTTTCGAAGTTATGTCATAATTTTATTAATTGAAGTAATAATACAATGCTAGTTTGATTTTTATGAATTCAAAATTTGTGTGATAGGACTGACTAGTCCTATGACGATGTTTCTGAATGAAACATGACGAAGAACTTAGACTTATTATATAGCAGAGTTGAATTATACTTGCATATAATAGAGTTGAACTAAATTGGCAATGTTTTTGAATAAAACATGATAAATAACTTAGACTTGTTATGTGGCAGAGTTAAATTATACTTGCATATGATAGAGTTGAACTAAGTTGAATTAACTTAGACTTGTCATATCGGCCAAGTTGAACTCAGTTGAATAAAATCAGACTTGCTTAATGTGTCGGCAGAATGGAACTAAGTTCACTTTAGTTAGATTAACAGAGAAACCAAGGTCGAACACCTTGGCTAATCTTTGTTTGAATCTGACTTTGGCAAAAGACCATAAATGCATAATGTGAACCTAAGTGGAACTTAGGTTCACATTAGGGGGTAGGGAGCAGGAATGATAAATAAGCTTGAGAGCTTGGCACTTGCTGAATTTTTTAGAAGAAATTTACAAGTTAGACTGGGCTTGGCACTTGTTGAAAATTCAAAACAATTTACAAGTTGATGTTAGCTGAGATAATAAAGGAAGGGGTATCCGAAGTATTCATTACCCGAGATAACTAACCAAGCTGTCAGGCTTGGAAGGGTTGGAAGGGTGAAATCCTGCTAGAAGACAGTAAGTACAAGTAATGGAAGAACACTTGTAAAAATATTTGAACGAAATATTTTTAAGTGTTGTTTGACCAAGATCACAATAAAAGGTGAACTTCGAGGTAGTTTGGTTCGAGGTAACCAACTATGGGTGGATTCGAGGTAATACTTGTCCAAGGTATTCTAAGCCGAAGTAATCACTCAAAGAAAGTTCTGGAAGTGTAAAAATATTTTAAGTATGGAAGCGTACAATGCATAGAAGAAAAGCAGTAAAGCATAAAGAAACAAGCATACATTAAAAGAAAAGAAGGCATGCATTTAAAGAAGAAACTTGTTCAGATCAAAAGGCACATTGGCCTTGCATAAAAGACTACTTGTCCAGCTATAAGAAATGGCACTCCGGCCAAAACAAACAAACTATCACAAGTATTCAAAGTGAAAGGAAAAAGTACTAAAAAAACAAAAAGTTCAAAGGAAAGAAGGAAGAAAACTAAGCACTATGACCCTTTGCAGTAGTCTCGGATTGATCAGCCTTGGCTGTTGGTGTTGTATCGGCCTTGGCAGACAGGTGTTTTGATTTCTCGGCCTGTATCTCAGCATCAATTTCAAGAAGAGTCTTGTCTGGGCTTTTCTCGGCAGCACAATCTCGGTCTCAGATGTAGCTTTTTCAACACAGGTGTTTTTAGGGACCTTATCCTCCTTATCATCTTGAGTCAAGTCCAGGACTTGCTCATTTAGAGTTGGGGAGTTGACCCCAGAAGCTGCCACTTCTTCGGACTTGTTGGCCTTGATATTTTCTTCTGTCTCAGCCTCGTCCTGAAAGTGGCTTGGAGTGGGAGGGAATCGTAAGGGAAGTCGGCTGGCATAGTGAAGAGACGACTTGTCAGGAACGGCCAACTCCTTCAACGCAGCCATCCATCCAAAGGTATAACCCTTCTTGCATGCATGGTTGACTTGCTTCTTATAGGCATCCCAAACATCTGCTACACCTTCAGCGTACGCCTTTTTATCAACAACTTTGAGCTTAGCCTCTTTTGTGGCAAGCGCCATTTGGAGCTTGGTTTGAGCCTCGGCCTCATTCTCAGTTGCTTATTTTGCTTTGGCCAATGCGACCTCGGCAACATTTTCAGCGGCTTTGACTTTTTCCTTGGCCTTGCTTTTGGTGGCCAAGGCAGCCTTGTTCTGGTCTAGTAAGCTTCGAATGTGAGCCTCGGCCTGGTTTAACGAAGAAAGGAGCTTGGCTGCCTCCTTTGTTTTGTCGGTCAACTCCTTCTTGAATGCCTCGGTCTTTACTGCAAATGAGTTACCTTGCTGGATGGCCTGCAAGAAATGAAACAGAATAGTAAAAATTTGGCTAAGTGTTGAAAGACTTTAAAAATAAAGTAAAGAGACTTACGAGGATGCAATGCTGCATCATTAGTGTGTAGTTCTCATACTCCGTTAGCTTGGTTATGCAGTTGAGGTCGGCCGGTAGCAGAACGGCGGTAGAAATGGCGGCACCGACTTCCACATTGTCGAGGGTGCTGTACCTGGCTAACAAAGGTCGGTCTCCCACCTTGACAAATGGGACCCAGGGCTCGTCAGCTTGGAAAGCACCAGGGTGAGTAGAACCTTCGGACCTCGGTTTTTTTTTTTTTTTTTTTTGTGGGGGGTTTTTTGGATGCCTCAGCCTCGGTAGGTCCTTTCTCGAATGCAGAGGCATTCTTCTCTATTTTAGCCAATTTGGAAATTGGCACTGTGTCCTTGAACTTGACTTTAGTGACAGTGGCTTTGGCCGTGGCCCTTTTCACCCTTTTGACTTTAGGCTTGGGCTGGATTTGAGAAGGAGAAGAGGAGTGGACAGTGTAGCTCGACGTTTTGCGCTTTTTTCAGAAGACGAATAAGCCCTTCAGTATCGAACTCCTGCAATTCCGAATTTGATCTCATAAGTGTACAATGCAAAATAGATAAACACTAAAGAGTCTAAATCTAGCAAATCTTTTGGAAAATCGATTTTGGATCAAAATACCAAAAATAGACTGCTTTGCTAGATACAAAGTCGCCACCTAAATATTTTTAAAAAATTTAGAACACCCATGACTCGTGCCAAAGGCCACATGTCCATCATCACCAAGATTGTCTCGGCTCAGGAACTTGGGTACGAGAGGGGAAAGGTCATGAATTGAACACCCCCGCTCGCCCGATCAAAGATCGGCCTCTACTAATTATGATGTGAATCTTATTTACGTTATATGCTCTTGTTTCGATTGTTAGGCTAGTATTACTATGTGATGCGCACACATACAAGTATAGACTAATTTGCAAAAATTAGAACACTTGATTCATGTTTATTTTTGAAAAATTATTTCGAATATGTACCACTTGAAAAAGTGATCTCATATGAACATTATTTAAATTATTCCAATTCAAGCAATTAGCCTTCATCTACAGGCATCCGAGCAATTTATCAATTAAGCACTTAGTCTCATGGCAAGCATGCTAGACATAGCAACAATCACACTTATGCAATTATGCTAAAGAAAAAATGCTCACATAGTACTCCAAGGAAAGCCAAAAGAAAAGAGTTAAAAAAATGTATGCTCTAATTAATGCAACATGACTAATGCAACACATGTAATATACAATTACTAGGCTCGGCTACTAATATGACATATGTATCAAGTTGATAGCATACAGTTTAAGTACCTTTTTCAAAGAAGTATTTAAACGACAATGCAAGTTAGCATGATGAACCGAGTCTCAATGTATGCAATACAAGTGGATGCAAGGCATGAGAGATGCTAAACAAAACATCATGCCTTAAATTAACCATCATAAGCAGTTAAATAAAAGAGAGAAAGACGTGGGGTTGGAAGAAATACACGTTATTACAAGTTTGCGCCGTCACACAAGAGGGTTCGAATAAACTAACTAGCTAAGCTAATTACTATGAATTAACTAACTATTACAAAACAAATTAAACTATGCTAGCTTAATTATTACAACAACAAATTAAAGAACTAATTAATTACAAGACAAATTTAACTAGCTATAACTAATTAATTACAACATAGAACTAAGCTAAGTAACTAAACTAAACAACCTCGGGAAGCGAGGAGTGTTCATACATGTGCGCGAATTTCCACCCGAAAAAGCCACTGTTTTGCTACTAGGAAGCCTCTGTTGCACAGTTAGAACACTTGCACTATTTTTCGCCTCAAAATCAGCTCTATTCCATTTCAAAAAGCCACTGCTAGGTTTTGTAAAGGTGGTTGGCATGCCAAAAGTGGTGGCTTGCCGTCCTCAAAAGATAGTCTGCCATCCAGAAATAGTAGCCTACTGACCACTAATGCTTGGTTCTTCCCACTGTAACAGAGAGAAAATAGAGTAAGAACAGGGAATTCTCAAGGGTTGTTTGCACAACTTACCACTCCTTATCATCAAATAGCTCAAATTAGTGGTAAATTTGATTCACATACATCAATCGATGCAATTTCATTACATGATGGCCTATGAACCAAAGTGTGCAAGTTCAATAAATGCAACAAATAAAAGACTCTCAAACCCCCTTCCTATCATGGATTGATCAAGGGAAGTGGTTGACATTGATTCTTGAACCGTTTTCATCACGAACAAGTATGAAATGATTCAAGACTCAGGGGTTCAATTAATGTCCGATTGAACTCTAACCAAGTTATTATCTTGCATCATTTTTAGTCCTTATTTTATTACTCCATTTTAATTACCAACCATTCCTTAGTAAATTAAGTCCAAATGTGAGCTTTAAGTCCTCTCTCTTCGGTACCACCTTATTTTCGAACAGGTGGAACACCGTAGGCTTATATTTGTTGAGTGCCCTAGTGACACTGCCTCGAGTGCGATTTTATGATTGGGGCGGAGCTAGCCTTGCTATCCTCTATGGCTACATGAGCTTCACTTCCCGGATGAGAGGAGAATGAGTTGAAGGCTACTGGAGAGCCTGGGAGGTATGCACCACACCTTTCTGATTTTGTACATTCTGTTCAATATCTGTTCAAAAATTGTGCTTTCTATTTTGCACTTTCTATATCTGTTCATATATTATGCTTTTTGCTTTAATATCTGTTCATGCATTCTGCTTTTTGCTTTGCACTTTCTGCTTCATGCATTGTGTATTCTACTTTGCACTTTCTGTTTTATATCTGTTCATGCATTGACACTACTGCCCTCTCCTTGCAGTTGTGGGTTTATGCTAACTTCCTAGCTCTGGTTCCGAAGCCTATGGAGGAGATTTCCCCTATGGTACCATATTCACGACGGTATAACGGCCGATGTCAGTGTCGAAGTTGCGACGACGCAACCTTCACCTTCTTCCGTTGATATTTCGACATAGTGGCAACTGACGAGGTAACCCGAAACTCACGGTCATTTTTGCTTTACTACTGCTCTGATTCATACTTTGGCAACTGGCGGCAACTAGCAATTTGTATATGGCAACCTTGGGCGATGATGCCGATTGGTGTGAGGGACTAGTATACCGGGGCCTAGGCCACATCTCGCTTCCAGATTTTACTAGAGGGCCCAGTCTGGCGGGCCTGGTTTCTAAGCGAGCAATTTGTATGCCAGACCATAGGCTCGCCTAATCCAGTTATTCCCATGCCATCCCCAGCGTCTATGAGGACAGCAGACAACCTACCAGTTGATGCAATGATCCAGTTCATGGTGGGCCTAGACACTAACTTCTGTTAGGCGACATTCATCTAAACTCATCTTATGCCTTCTCTAACAGACGTTCGCGCAGGTGAGTGTAGACGCGCCCGAACGTCCTAGGAAAATCCCGTGTTTTGTTCATTGCGCTCACTACGGTTCGGACTCAATGTCATGGTTCTTAATCTGATCTTGCAAAGTGCAATGCGAGATCGATAAATCACCAAAGAGTCCAAATCTGGCAAATCGTTTTGAAAAATTGATTTTTAGAAAGAAGTGCCAAACATGGACTGCTTTGCCAGATATAGAGTCGCCACCTAAATATTTTATTTTTGAAAAATTTAGGAAACCCTAACTCGTGCGTAAGGCCACGTATCCGTCATCACCAAAGTTGCCTCGGCTCGGGAACTTGGGTACGAGAGGGGAAGGTCATGCAATGAGCACCCCCACTCGCCCGATCAAAGATCGGCCTTTACTAACATAATATCTTGTTTTTGAAAACACATGTGCTCTTATTCCGGTTATTAACCTAGAATTACTATGTGATGCGCACGACATACAAGTATAGACATGGATCGCCTAAGTTGGAACAAAACATCTCATGTTTGTTTTTGAAAGTGGTTTGCTACTCGCAAGTAGGCTAAAATGCGGATTTTGCCACTCTCAGGTGGGCTTAAAACTCGCAATCAATGAATTGTTCCAATTCAAGTAATCCAACCTTCACCCACAGGCATTTAGGCAGTTATATCACATAAGCAGTTAGCTTCATGGCAAGCATGCTATCATGGCGGTTACTCACACACATGCAAGGATGCTAAAGCATAAACACTTACCGAGTATTCCGAGCCAAAACAAAAGCTATGTTAGAAATCAATGCATGATCCTAGCTATGTCAATAATACCTAATGCAACACATACAAAATGCAACTAAGATAGGCTCGGCTATTCTAAAATGTCATGTGAAATGTAATTGGATACATGTATTCAAACAGGATTTGAAATACAATGCAGTTAGCATGATACGCCGAGCCCGGTGTATGCAGGACAGATGAATGGATACAAACATGTGAGCATCAGGATGCTAATTGAAACATGCCCTAAAACTAACTATCGTAAGCTGGTAAATAAAAGGGAGAAAAAAATGGGGGTTGGAAGACATGCATCACACACACGCACACTTATTTACAACATTGCCCTCTCGGAGGAGGGTCCGAATAAATATCTGAGAAGCTAATTAACTAACTATTCTAGCTAATTAATTATTACACAACCAAAATTTAAACAAATATACATTCTAAGCTAACAAAACACTGAAATGGCCTCATGACGAGGGATGCATGCATGCTTGAATTGCCTAGCTTGGAAATCCATCGCGATGCCCCAATTTGCCTCTGTTTGCAACTGGTCCCAGAACACTGCACAAGGCTCCAGAAGGCTGAAACTCCACCATAGAAACTTGTAGGGATGTTGCCAACCAATTGTTGGCATTGGAGACCACCTGCCGACCACTTCTTGTGCTAAAAACCAGAAAAAGTGGTCGACGACCACTTTACAGTCGTCGATCGGTTTCTCTTGCCCGGACTTCTTCAATTTGTCAGAATAGAGAGCAAGAAAGGGCATGGCAATGTATTTGGAAGATATGTGTGCACAACCACCCTCCCTATTATTTCATAAGCTCAAGGGAGTGTGGTTCTCGACCCTCAGGCCATCAATCACGCATTTCAATGCATGATGGCCAAGAAGCGAAGTTGCACAATTCAATATGGAAATGAATGCACAAGTAAACACATAAAGCCTAAAACTCTATCATGCTTGATCAAGGGCGTTGGCGACCGAGAATTGAGGTACGTTTCATCACTTCAAGTATGAAACGTCCCTCGTTTCCCGTGTTTGGACTAACACCTATTCCAAACAAAATGCAACAAATGACATGGCATACACAATGCAATGCGACATCAAGCATGCAAACATGTAATGCAACTCGAACATGCAAACATGCAATGCAACTCAAACAAGCATGCAAACAACATGTAAGGGGCAAGCATGCAAGCATGTAATGCAATGTAACATAGCATACTCAATGCTAATGGCATGCACAGTCAATGCAAGGCAAGACAAGATTCTAAACACAATGTAATGCATGCATGCACAATGCAATGCAACAAGGGCAATTTATCCAGGCTACGGATATGCATGGACAATGCAAGGAACAATTTGGCATACGCAATGCAAATGACCACATAGCATACACAATGCAATGTAAGATGACATACACGATACTCGATGGACTTAAACCGAAATGGACAGACCTCAGCCATGCCCAAAACAGTGGCCATAATCACCAAAACGAAGGCAGAAAAAGCAAGGCATGCATGCACATGCATTGGCCTATAAGCTAGGTAACAATAGACAATCCTTAGAGGCACTCAAAGGGTGAAAGAAGTGGGAATATGGCAGGCCTAAATGCTCTGAAATATCATAGGAAATGATGCCAAATCACCCAATCAACACAAATGAAGTATGCAATGGCACCAAAAGTGTAACAACCCTCGTACTGATTACCGATAAATTACTGATTAATTAATGATTACTGTTAACTGAGACGGATTATGACTGATAACTGGACTGGATAAAATACTGAACTAACTGACTGAAATTTAACCTGAATTGATGGTGTACATCTATTGTATTGCATATTCTATCTGTTTGATTGCTTACTTATCTGTTCGTGTTTTATGTTTAGACCGCTAATTGAAGGCCTTATCAGCGGCCGAACCGTAATTAGATCGATGTTTTAGGATCACCATAATTTATGTGATTTAATGGTATAATTATCTGAAAACTGATTAGGTACGATTAAATTAGATTAAAATAAGCTAAATTGAACAAGTTGGCCTTATTTATCAAATTAGCCCTTAGTGGGCCACTACTTCACACACAATTGAGCATTGTGAGACACTTATCAACACATTCATCAACTCATTTTGGAGCTCACCACCGACTAGTGAGAGAAAGATAAGGGAGAGAATTGGTTTCATCTCATTTTGCTTGATTTGGCTTGGAAATTGAAGGAAATTGAAGTGTAGTTGCCAATTGAGCTCCTTGACCTTGAATACAAGACTTAGGTAAGAGAATTCATCCCTCTAATTGTGAGTTTAAGCTAAGTCTTGCATGTTTCATACTCCATTGTAGAACTAAGTTGTGTTGTAGCTCATACATGGTGAGTTATGCTAGAATTCATGCATGCATGCTTGAATGGGTGAGTTTTGAGTGGAATTCATGGTAGAATTGTACATGCATGCTCATGTTTAAACTTAAGTCCATGTTTTTAACTTGTTTTGAAGAGAATGAGCTCATTAGAGCATGTTTTGAAGCTTGTAAGTTGCGTAAAGTTCATGCATGGCATGGTTGAGTGTTGTTCATGAAATCGGTTTCAAATTGGGCTTAAAATTAAACACCCTTGGGCCTTGATTTCTTAAATTGACCTTTGAAACATGATGTTCTATGAGTTTGCAAGTGTTTTCCAGAAAATGGGCCCAAGAGGATCGAATTTGGAGCATCAAAAAATGATTTTGAGCTTGGGACTCGAATCTGGAATTCCCAGATTTTGGTCGTCCGGCCGGAAGTGTCGCCGGCGAAATCAAGCTCCCAGCAATTTTGACTGTTTCTGATCCGCTCAGCAGTGATCTTGGCGCTCGGCGGAGAAATCGAGCATCCAGCATCTTGCACCGTTCATCAGTCCGCTCGAGCGGAGGAATGTACGCTCGAGCGGAGGATTGTGTGACACGCTCGAGCGGGTAAGTTGACGCTCAAGCGGGGACCTTTGTTTCCTTGTCCGCTCGGCGGAAACTCAAGGCCGGCGGAGGCCCTGTTCACTAAAATTTCTAAAAACTTTTACATGCACATCTTTGCATCCTCATCCCATCCTAGGCATCCTTAGGCCTAGTTTAAGACATCTTAATGAGGATATAGATGTAGAACACACCGAAGCGTAATAGGGAGTTGATTATTCCACTTCCCAACTGTGAAACTTAGAGTGTGTTCAATCTGTTAAATGTATAGGGCTGGCATTTTGGGGAGACGCTCTAGCTACTGATAGCCTAGAACACTGTGAGTAACAATTGTGTAAAGATATGTTCAAAATGGCTATTTTTACGGACAAATCAATCGCATGTCTTGTTTTACTGGCATTTCTTTGTTTACGAATGAATATATGTCCTTTATTCTGAACTGTATTGTGGCATCCTTAGCACTTCCATTTCTTTATTCTTTGTCTGAGATCTCTGTCGGTTCCCTCGTGGAACCACTACTGTTTACTGACTGATGGCCATCATTACTGTTCGGTCTTTTAAGACCTACTGCTACTGTTATGCTCATGGATGTACCACATATGACTGTTTACTGTACTGAACTACTGATATACTGATTGAATTGAACTGTTTTCATTACTGTAAGGACATTCATTCTAAACCTCTTTACGCATTACGTTATTCACTGGGCTTTAGCTCACTGCTCATATATATATGTAGGTGTACAAGCACCGGACCAAAGCTAGACGCGTCGGGGTTATTCCAGTTTTGTCAAGCCAGCCTATGTGCCTCACTGTGAGGTTCCGAGTTGCCACGTTATGGCTTAGGGGCATTTTAGCATTTCCTTACATCTTGTCTCACCGTTTTGTATAAACCCAGCTTACTTCTTGTCTTGTTATCAAAGGATTAGGTCCCTGCACTGTTTGACTGTAAATGTTGTACAGACTGCGCTGTCTAAATGTATAAATGCATGAAAAATCTTTTTGGCATACAGACTGTCACAGCTCAATGGACATTATTTATTTACTGTATTGGCTTCCGCCAGGCCCTGAACTCTGTTTTCTTGTTCTCTTGTTAGCGGGCCTTGGTAATCTCGGATTCTTGGCGATTCTGATGCTAAACCCATAGGGCCGGGTTTGGGTCGTGACACAAAGCTTGAAGCTAGCATATGCATTTGTACTACAACTATGCAAAACATGAAGCATATGACCAATGTAACCAAAAATAGTCCTAGAGCATGGCAAATCATGGACAAAAGCTTGTTAAAGTTAAGCCAAAAGCATGCTAGAATGACATGTTAAAGCATGATGCATGTTAGGCTATTTTATGGAAATGCATTACAAGTGCAAGGAGCATGCAAGAGCCAACCAAACCAAACCAAAACAGAGTCATGACATGGCAAAACATCACAAAAAGCATGCTGAAATGGGAACAAAACAACCTAGAATGACATGTTACTTCATGAAGCATACAAGACTAATTTGTGTGATTTACACTATAAGTGTATTAGGCATGCATGGGATGAACGAACCAAGTCAAAATAGATCTGAGGCATGCCAAAATAACCCCAAATAAATACTGAAATGACAGCCCAAAGGCCTAAGCATGATGGCATGCACAATGACCTATTCTTAAGGCATGAAACACCAACTCTTCAAAGCATTGAAAGAGTGACCAATGTGAGGGTATGGCCATATTACACAAACTAAAATCATGTTAGAGATGAGGCCAAAGCATGCAAACAACTCAAGTAAGCCATGTTAGGAACCATGAAACTCAAAGCTAGTGAGCCAAAATGCACTAAGGCTATACAAAGCAAGGCATGCATGACCTAAAACACTTAAAACAGAGCTTAAGCATGGAAAAACATGGACAAAATCATGCTGGAGTGTGGTAAAAAAGGCTAAAATGATGGTCCAAAGTATAGAGCATGTTAGGCTAGCAATATGGAATTACACTACAAGTGTATGAACCACTCAAGAGACCATCAAACCAGCCAAAAACAGAGTCATATCTGGTCCCAAAATTCACCAAAACAAGCTTAAACAAAGCCACAAAGAATTTCAAAAACATGCTCATTTGATAGACCCTCTATGCATACAAACAAGACAAGAGGAGAGGGGGACCACCCCCTCTTATTTCAGGCCTTAAAACCACATTTCCCCCACTGAAAATCTACTAGATTTCAGTGGTTAAAAGGCCAAGAGAAGGTGATATCAAAGGCTTAAAGAGATTGCTCAAAACAAGGCAAAACAAGGCCTAAGAGGAGGTAGACCACCCCCAACACCAACAAGGCCTCAAACAAACATGTTAGGGGCTGAAAAACAAAGGTTTTTTTAGTTCAATGTTAAGCCAAGAGAAGGATGCAAATATGGCTGAGAGAGTGATCAAAACAAAGCTTAAAAGGAAGAGAAGAGGTTACCCTTGAAGCACTGCAATACCAGCCAATTTCTCAGCCAAGAACCAGCTTTTTAACCTCCAAAAATGTCCCCCAAGAACCTCAGTTCAATGATGGGGGTGTATGGTTAAGAGTTGTGGTGCGAAAGTGGAGAACAACACACTCTTTTGGCACCAAATATAGAGATATAGAGGGAGATGTATGCTTATGCCTTAGGAAAATTTCAGAACCCTAATCATGGAGAGGGAGAGCCTCTCTTATAGAAAAACCAAGGTTCAAGCTTCTTGGAGAAGCTAAAACTTGGATGCAATCCCTCCATATACAGTCTGTGCCCTCCAGCTGGCACAGCTGGCATCCACACAGTCTGCCAAAACAGGGGGAGAGCTGCCGACCACTTAAAGTGGTCAGCCTATTACTTGCAGTGGTCAGCCGACCACTTCAAGTGGTCTTTTAGAAAAAAAGTGGTCAACAAGGGGAATTGGTGGCCTTCACACTGAAAGCAAGCCAATGGTGGGGTGGGAGACCAGAAAAGGTGGCCCAAAGACCAAGAAAACCAGTTTCCCGACCAAAAAACCGACTGGCGGGAAGGAAAGTGGTCTCTAAGGGAAAAACTGGTCTCCCACCCTCATACCACCTTCTAAACAAGGAAAAGAAGGTTTGTACCAAAAACAAACCAACACGGATGCAAAACGAGAGTCGGGAGGCAAAACGCGCAGTTGAGAGCCTCGAAAACTAATTGTCGAGCACCAAAAGTGGTACACGACCACAAAAGTGGTCTACGACCATAGAGAGATGGTCTACAAGACCTCTCTCTCCCTCTGGGAAAAGAAAACAAGGTTCGGTCTACAAACCGAGCCAAAGCACAAAGAGTTCGGAGATCCGGAGGCAAGGCTCTTAGCCAAAACTCCGAAGCTCAAAACGAGCACAACATGTACTATCATCAAGTGCTCAATCGATGACGTCTGAGTCTTAAGGTCGGTCAAAAATGGGGTGTCTACAGTGAGGGAATAGGAGCTCCTGTGGCAGGTAAGACGACTCGAGTGACCAGGGCTGATACTAGAGGGGCCTCTCCTGTTAGGCAGATGACCGGTTGGTCGGAGATTCTCACTGCGCTCACATGTTGGCGGCCGACCGGGATAGCATACGAGATTCTGATTGAGCCGGCAGAGGCAAGTCACAGATATATTAGAGCTCGAGGTGCGCCTCAGGTATGAACCACACTTTACAATTTGCACTTTACATTTCCATTTCAGATATGTTTATTCCAGATATTGATCAGTCAAATGCACTTGCAGGCACTTACGGAGCATACAAAGAGCTTTCTCAAGCTAGTTGCCTCTCTGATCGACATGGTGCAAAGGAGAGAGACGCTGCTTGGTCACCACAGTATTCAGGTAATTTCCTCCGTTTCAGCATGTATTTCACTCCTAACTCTATTGTGCGCCACATTTATCATATTCCCATTGATACATTGGCACCTCAACTGTAGTCTTTCCCAAACTGCATTGATACACTACATTGGCACACTGTACTCATACTGTATCCGATTCTTGCATGATGCTCATTCTACATACCATGCATGTATCTGATACACACTGTAGCTGATATGTTGACAACTATTTTTCTAGATTCCATCTATATCAAGGACACCAGTGGCAGCAGCAGCGCCACACCAGTATTGGCAACATCTCTTCCAGCAGTAGGAAGGAGAGAAAGGTAGGCCTCAACTCATGGCTGAGATGTGCGTCGCGGTCGAGGCAGGGATAGGGGTACCCGAGGCCAGAGCAGTCCTTCTGAGCCCATTTTGAGCGATGATGATGCTGAGACTAGCGACTCCGAAGAGGCAGCGAGTCGACATTCTAAGTCATCTGAGAGCGGAGATAATGATGCTGGCTCGGGGATCTAGGAGCAGAGATGACGTTGATGTGACGCCTCGAATCTACACTATTAGTTGCAGTCAATGTAGAGTCAGTAATAAGTCTTATGGTTAATAACCAAGTAAGATCCCAGATCGCCGGAGGAGTCAAATTAGCCTCCCTTCTAAGTCTAGCTTTCTTAGGGAGCGTACTATCCTTTTGACAGATCTTAAAAGGTATTGACACAAGGTCTCATAAGCAACGATAAGGTTTATACATATATATATATATTAGAATATAAGTACATAATAACCACGAATATCCTTAATTTCAAAAGCTTGTTCCATTACATTATATCCCAAAAGAAAATTTAAATCTTCATATGAGCCTTACAAAATATCAAAAATGAAATTTCTAACTTTTCTAAGATAGCCAAAAGTCTTCGAAGGTTTCAAGCTCGTCGTCTCCAGCTATAAGCTCCTCTTCGACACCTGGCATAATATGCTGTGAGCTTTGAATGCCCAGTAAACACACACACACCCCGTCCCTTTTTCCCCAGTCCAATACACAATCACAAATATGACAGCAAGTAATAAAGCATGATACTCAACTAAATAAATAAAAGGTTACAAGGTTAGATGTTAGTAAACTAGAAATCCCCCAAAGAGATTTCATCCTCCCAACCACTAGAATCGGACGCGGATTATTCGGTATGCCCCCTCTTTTGCTGCTTTGTTGCAGAACTAACCTCGGATGCCTATCAACGGTTATATATCGCGTAGCGCCAACCGCAGGGCCTCAAAAGAAACGGTAATAATGGGCCTTGCCCAAATCCCTTATCACACCAAATACCTAGGGTCCGAATACAACCGCTCCGTTTAAGAGTTCCGAAAATCACTTGCGCAAGACTTTAACTTCCAAACAGGGAACGCATCCCAACAATCCATACATCCCATATTATCATCTTTTCATTACTCAATTGATCGAAAATCCAATACCATCCCATTTAAGTTTTCCATTGAGTTAAATGTTTTAAATCAAGGTTAGACCAACTTAAGAAGATAGTAATATCTACGTAAGCATGCATAATTAAAATGAATAAGAAAAGGAACATAACCATAACACATGCAATATCATGCCAAGACATGATCATAAGCTAATAAGCATATTCATAAACATAAAAGTATAAAACACCTATGCAAAACAAAATTTCCAGATTCAATATCATTTAAAGATTAAAATAAAAGGGGCTATTTTAGATTTTTACCGGACTCGGCCTTCCTATGGTTCGTAGAGAATTTAATCTAGTTTCCAGAACATATTTCAGAAATGGGATAGCTTTTCTAGATTTTTAGTTATTTAAGAAACACTCCAGCGCTGTCCAGATTCGTCGACCGTTACGAACATTTGATTTTCTTACAAACCGCTCACTTTTTTTCAGTGAAACCAATTTTAGTTGAAAGCTAACTCCTTAAGAAAGATTTTGACATAAAATGGAGGTCTAGAATAATTTTATACATTTTTCTATAATTTTTGAAAGTTGGCTGTGAAAACAGATTTTTAAGGCACAATACCCAAAACAAGAAGATGTGTGAGAAAGGGATCCACTAAGGGAAAATTTTCATTTATTTTGTGATGAAAACATACTAAATAATATATATTAAACTCAAAAAATTAGCTTGAAGGTGTGCCTTTGGAAAGTTTGAGAGATTAGTATGAAAAAGATAGTTTTGTACCAAAATGAGGGTAACTACAAGAGAGGTAGGATCATGGCTCAACTCTTATCATTTTTAACACAAGGAAATCATTAATAACACATCTGAAAACAATGGGTAGATCCCTTAAGAACATGTGTTTGAAAAAGGAAAATAAAAGAGAGAGTTGTGTTGTGGCTTACTTGCTAGGCTAGGCGAAGTTGAACAAGATTGCTCCCCTCTTCCTTCCTCTCCTTCTGAAGACTTCTCTCCTGCTCTCCTTTCTCTCCTCTAGGCCGAATGTATGTGAGTGTGTGTTGTTTGTGTATGCCAAGCTAGGGAGTGGTTGTATTTACAGGCAATTTTGATGTAAAAAGACATAAAGGCCCACTAGTTGGAATTGGATTGAAAAGTTTAGATTTACTTGGAGTCTAATGGAATAGGGAGTGATTAGGGAACTTAATCATGTGATTAGATAATATTTAGTTGGCCTCTAGTTGGAATGGAACTAGTGTTGGGAACACAACCCTAGATTTAAGGGTACTAGGTACTAGAGCTTCTAGAATATCATAATTACAAGTCTTAAAAATTGGTCCCTCACATTCTCCTAGGTTGGCCGGCCATGGGGAAGGGAAATGGGGAATTTTTTTATTCAATATATAGGTACTAGGGACATATTCCCAATGTATATATATAGATCCTCAAATTGATTTGGCGGTACAATAGTATAAAAGATACATGTACTAGTTTTGGGGCAAATCTTGAAATTAATAAAAGAAGTGAGGGCTTGGAATAAAACTTATGTTTTGGAACCTCATTTATGTAGGATTAGATTAAATTAGACTAAGGAACCTAATTCGGCTAGGATATTCCGGTTTCGATAAAAATTAAAAAAAAATACTAACCAACAAGATTCGAAATAATTCAAGAAACTGAGGGGCTTTAAGAAAATTATTCAAACATAAGGGTTTTTAAAGAGAATACATTTTTTTTAGGAGCTTCACAGCCGATGCGGGCTCTGAGGCAGGGAGCGGAGATGATATTAGCTCTGGTTTAGAGTCTGACTTTGACAGTGGTGTTGATAGAGACAGTGCCCCTGAGTCCCCTCCGAGGAAGAGGACGAAAAGGGCCTCTCGAGCTTGAGATGACTAACGCCGATTTTTGTACTCTTTGCTTAGTTTCTTTTTGTTTGGTAGCATTAGCACATGCATAGCTTCAGATAGGTTTTACTTTTGCTCTTGAAAATTGTACTCCTCTTTTGTAAAAAAACCATGATCGAAATAAAACCTCGTAGTTTTTATGAAAAGTGTTATCATTTTTGCATCATGAGCACCATATTTGCATGAAAATGGACATGGAATTGAATTTGAAAATGAAAACTTGCATTGACACGATGTTCTTAATCAGGTAATGAAACAACCAACGACCAAATACAAAATACAACTCGATAGGCAAAGCAAAAACAACCCAAACACAAATATACACATTTGCTATGACTAAAAGACTCAAAACAAGACCTCAAAACACAAAGATCAAGACAAAAAACAGGTTGCCAACACTGCCCAATACACAAGTAAATGGCATGCTAGAAAAGGGGGTTGTCAGCCACAAAAGGGGGGTTTCCGACCACAAATGTGAGGATCACCAGATTGTTGACAGCAAGCCTCCACTCATAGTCTCATCTTCCATAAAAGGTCCTCATTCGTGATTTCTTCTTTAGAACCTCATTTTAGCTGCTGTTTCTTCTACAAATGGAGATATTCTTGGTTGAGAAGCTCACAGATTGGATAGTCACTTTAGACGGCATGGGAAAGGTAAATTTTCGGGGTTTCGGCATAAATGCACTTTTTCTGTTAAACCATACTCTACTTTACTTTCCGTTCCTTCATGCCGTGGCCCGATGATGGGACCCAGTTACGCATGTATTTTGCTTCAAAACACAAGAAATGTGCCCGACTCTTGAAGAATTTCGGGTATTGATGAAAACCCAATGTGATGAGAAAATTATGCCTCAGCCCCGTTTTGGCCACGCCCAAGTTTCGGGACGAGTGTGTGGGCTTACTTTACACGAAGCCCAATCTTTGGCTCATGACGAAGAGCTAGACATACCTAGCTTGATTCATCAATTTTTTGATATTTGTGACAGAAGCGACCTCCTCTAGCAAGGTTTTCAGCAACATGCCCTCTATTTATGTATGCTTGTGCATTTTCTTCTTGCCCCTAGTTTTGGCAGAACCAACATTCGGTTGATTGAAGTGGCCCAATGTTTGAAAGAAGGTAAAAGCTGCATCGGTTTGGCCCTGGCCGAGACCCTGATGGGCTTGGATGCTTTTCATTGGCAAGAGACCACCAGGTTTGCGGGGAGTCCACTATTTCTTTAGGTATTGTTGCACACCCTTTCTCATATGTGTCTTTTATATCACTCGGCATTCATGCTCTATTTTTCTCTCAAAGCCCTTTCTTTACTTTTCTCTTCACGCGCATCTCTCTATTCTTTAATCTCTCTTATTTTTCATTCCTTTCCAGGTATGGCTTATGAATAAGCTGAAGGTGGTGGACTCTTGCCCTGAGTACTCAGCTCGAGCTTATTTCTTCCTCCAACGACTAGTGGATTTTCCTAACGAGGGATGGTGGTGCAATTGGATGTGCAGTAGGTCTGCAGCTGACATAGCTTGGCATTGCCCCTAGCTTCATCTGATTGAGATGAGTTATAGCATGACTCGGCAACCTGGCATATAGTTCATTGGCCTCACGCACTGCATGTTCTACTTTCCTTTCCAGTTCAGACGCCAGTTTGGGTATGATTAGACTTGCCTAGAGGAGGGGGTAAAATACCCGGCTTCATTCCCGATTCATGTTTCACACCTGGCTAGGTACCTCGTTGCTTGGAGGATGAGAGAGCTTTTGGCGCTTGCCCCTAGTTTCAGTTATGCCATTTCTGGCGAATGCTTGGCTTGGCTCGGCTCGAGGATGAGGCACAAACTGGGTCCACTTTGGCTTCAGAAGCTTTCGTAAGCACGAGTAGAGGACGCATGAGCACCTAACTCGCCTATGCCCCTAGTTTATTGCTTTGACCTTTCTTTTCACGTTTTATGATGTAAAAGCAACTTTGATTTGTATTAGAGAGTTGGAGAACTTTATGTTTTAAATCAATGGAATTAAAGTTGTGAGTAATAATTTTTTTTCTTTTGGTATAAAAATGGTCTAAGTTGTAAAAAGTAAAATTTTGAACAAAATCAACTTTTATTAAAACTTTCCAAAACCATTTTTGAAAGTGATCACCACCTGACACGCACGGAATCAATCCTCAAGATGTACAACTTCGAATCAAAAGATCATAATTGCCCCTGCTTGAATAACATTACTACTCGGCATCGTAACTAGGTCTTCTTTCTAGAATAAAGATCACAACCGAACTCTCAGATGATGGACAAAGATGACCAAATCAGACACATGTACAAGACAATTGAATTGGAGGTGATTACGGCAGAACTTCAAGATAAAGTTACCTATGTATCCCAAAGATGGGAATCAGGCCTTACGTAGTTCAGTTCAGGTTCACTCAAATATTAACTCTTTCCTTTTGCGCTCTAACTTTTGCCAAAGTCGCCCTTTAGGGTTTTCAACCTTGCGAGCTTAGTCTTTCTTTATTTCTTATTTTTGATGCTCTAACTTTTTCCTAGGTCGCCCTTTCGGGTTTTTGGCCTAGCGAGTCTCTCAGGGATAATATTTCTTCAACTTGTCTATGTTGATTGATTGCGAAAATTCTAGGCCATCTAAGTCCATGAGAACAACTGCTCCTCATGACCAGATAGCTTTGTTGATGTAAAGACCATTCCAATTGGGTCTGAACTTGCCTCTAGGGTCATGGATTGGAGCTCGGTTGTCTTTCAACACCATATCTTCTTCTTTGAGATTCTGGGACTTAACTTTCTTATTAAAAGCCCTAGCAATTTTGCACTGGTAGCCTTGAACATGATACAATGCCTTCAGCCTTCTCTTATCCAACAACATCAACTCCTTAAATCTGCTCTGTTGCCAGTTCGCCTTCGTTATCTGACACTCAGCCATAACTTGCAGCGACGAGACTTCTATTTCAATTGGCAAAACGACTTCCATCCTGTAGACAAGAGAATAAGGGATTGCTCATGTAGATGTCTGGATCGAAGATCTGTAGCCCCAAAGTGCGAATGACAATTTATTTGGCCAATCCCTGTAGGTTTCAACCATCTTTTGCAAGATGTTCTTGATATTCTTATTGGCGGCTTCAATAACTCTATTGGTTTGCAGCATGTATGTAGATATCTTATGAAAAGCCATATTGTATTTGTCCAACAAGTCTATCACCTATTTCTGGAAGTAGGAGCTGTTATCTGATACGTTCTCGTTCGGAACTTCGTATCGGTAAATGATATTGTTTCTGATAAACTTAGCTACATGCAATGCCTTCAACACTGTATAGGACTGAGCTTCCACCCATTTTGTAAAATAATCAATCGCCACCAAGATATATTCATGCCTATTCGACCCTTTTGGTGTGACTGCATCGATAACGTCGATTTCCCAAACTGAGAAAGGCCATGGCGAAGTCATGTTGTACAGTTTTGATGGCGAAATATTTATGCGATTGGCATGAATTTGATATTTGTAGCATCGCCGCACAAAACTAATACAATCCTCCTCCATGGTGGACCAGTATTAACCTTGCCTGAGAATCTTCTGGGCTAGCATCACACCATTCATATGCGCTCCACATTCTCCGCCGTAGATAGCCTCCATAAGGCGCTTCGATTCCTCTTCTTCCACACATAACTTATGCATTCCTAGATGACCTATTTTATACAACTTACCCCCGCAGATGATAAATTGGACAGCTATTCGCCGTATTCCCCATTTGTCCTTGGCATTTGCTCCTGGTGGATATATCTCATTTTTCAAGAAGTTCCAAATATCGTAATACCAGGGGTTTTTGTCTTGCACTTCTTTATCACGGCAATAGTTTTATAAGCCGGCATGTATTTCTGTTCGATGATAATCAGATGCATCCGGACTCCAAGTGGAATCGAACCTGTTTTTGTGTTTGGTTCCGATTTGGTTTGGTTATCAAAATCCTAAAACCATTAGATACGGCTTGATTTATGGATTTTCTCGAAACTGAACCAAAGTCCCTCATATGTGTCACCATCTATAGATATATATAGAAGTTCTTTACTGTTTGTTCAAATTCTTTCACTTCTCTTTTACTCTTTCTCATGTTTCCCTATACCACTAAATTAGAAGAAACTTTAATTGATTATGGTAGGTACAATTTGAATTGTTCTGAAAATATAAATGTGAAAATCTATACATATGTTTAGCAAAATTTATATACTTAAAAGCATACAATTATGGATAGTAAATTAGCCTAATTGGGTAAATAACTTGTCCCTTCTCATGTCTGTGTGTTTAAAAAGGATCTATATCTTTGCCTAGTTAAATGCCCCCATCTGAATTAGTTTTCTCACTTAGCCATTGATTCCAACCCAAATTTCACAGTCCAAAGACCACACCAATTACTTGGCCATGCCTGACATTTTTTTTTTTTTTGGAATTGGACAATGTTGGGTTACGAATGCTATTGGAAGGCGGTGACGCCAGACATGAAAGTAGCCGTTGTGTTCGGCTTAATTGCAGCGCGGAGATATGGGACAGACATGACACTAAGGCAAGGCATGGAAGGCAAGGGAGACCCTTACAGGACCCTCCTGTAGGAAGGGACAACAGCCCTCCTTAACTTCTACAACAGCATCTAGTTTCCGTACCAACCCCTCGGTGTGATCCATGACATGAATTGGGCCTTATTGGGCTCCACTCGGCTTATTCTCCACTGCAGCGTCGCTTCATGAGGGCTAATTCAGCGGCAGGAAAGTCATTGCAAATTCACTCCCTACCAGTGATCATTTTTGAATTTATTAATTTATATAAAAGGTTGTTTTTTACTATATATACGGTCATATTTATGTTTAATAGAGTGAATTGACGTGTTGAATTGGCCAATTCTCGTTATTGTGATTTGAGAATTGAACTTGTCATATTGTTATTTTTATCATGAAGGATTGAGTTAGAAGGGTTTGGGTGATTCCTTATTTTAGCCATGGAGTAAGTTTGAGTGATTGTTTCTATGAGGCAAAATAAAGAAATGGATGTTACACTCTAGATTTTGTAAATTTAGTAATATTTTGGACTCACCCAAATTTCTTGTGTCTACGAGACTCGTTTGGGAACATAATTTTTTTTAATAATTTCTTGATTTTTTGGTTAAAATATAATGTAAAAAAATTAGTATATTTAGGATGATTTTTTAATTTTTTATGAAAAGATGTGCAAAAAGTAGAGAAAAAATAGAATCTTTGACTCTTTAATTTTTGGAAAAATTACTCATAAATCTCATTTTAATAAATGTTACTCTAGTTAGTCCTAAGTGTTTTTTTCTTAAACCATTTAGTCATTTTTATTTTCGGTGTGATATATGTTTTTGATATATGATGTTTGATAATGTTGGTGGTGTGGTTAATGTCTTCATCAAACATCAGCAATGGCGGATGGGTGAGGATCATTTTTGCAATGACGGATGGGTCTAATTTATTAAACTTTATCTCTCTCTCTCTTTCTCTCTCTCAACTCCGACATGTTTTGGAAACCCTAGCAATGGCAGACCAATCGGCCACCGTCGATTTCATCCCTTCAAACCCTAACCTTATCGACTTCGATGCCCTCGCAATCCCATCCCTTGACTCCGCCGAAGTTGTCGCTCATTACCTCCATTATCCACCACACCATTCATCGGACCCCTAGTCCTCACCACGTAACGCTGCCAAGCTAATTGCACATTTATAGTTGCCCAAGTCCTCCAATTGGATGAGTAATATCGTGCTGTTTGCTTGAGTCTTTCATTTGCAAATTTGTAACGAAAGTGAACATTAATGTATCGAATATGGTTTGCATCGAGCCCAAACGCTTCAGTTGATTCAAGACAAGTGAATGTTGCAGATGAGGTAGGAAGGCGGCAAAGACACCATGATAGTAGCTCATCCTCCAAAAATCCTCCTGGCTCTAGTATGCTTGTGGCAATTATGCCTTTGTTGAGATTTTGGCTACTTTTTACTTTTTACATGTTCGTGAACAATAAACATGATGTTGATCATGTTTTATGATGTTGGTGATGTTGATGATATTTGATGATGTAGTTGATGTTTGATGATGTATGATGATGTAGTCGATGTTTGATGATGTTCACAATGTTGGTGATGTTTGATGTTGTATGATGTTGTATGATGATGTTGATGATGTTTGATGATGTAGTTAATGTTTGATGATGTTGCTGATGTTTGATGAGGTTGAAGATGTAGTTGATGTTTGATAATGTTGATGATGTTTTGTGATGTTAGTGATGTTGATGATATAGTTGATGTTTGATGATGTTGATGACATTGTTGTTGGTGTAATTAATGTTGCTGATGTTCGGAAATGAGGGAAATTTAAAAAAAGGCCTATAATGAGCTTTTAACATTCAAATAGGACTTATTAGTCTACAAAATAAAAGGCAGGACCAAATGGTTAAACAAATTAAAATTTGAGATTTATTGGTGTTTTGCCCTTAATTTTTTAATATTTTTTTATTTTTAGACTAAAAAATAATATTGTCAAACGAAATTTGATCTCTATCTCTATCTCTCGGAGCTATGTACACGTGATGCATTTCTTGAGATTTAAATTTGTTGGTTCATTTAGGAATTGACTTTCTAAGTGATATTTTATTTTTTTATTTTTTATAAAAAAAAAATATGTACAAAAATAAGGAAAGTGATACTTTTTGTAAAAATTGTATCTTCCCAAACACCTTTATCCTATTTTAAGCTAACTTAAAAAAAAAAATCAAATAAATAATTTAAGTTTTATCAAGTGGAATGATTTAATATTGAGAAATCTCTCTTGAAATGATATGTGTATTTTCTATTTATTAGGTTATATTATCAATTAGTAAAAGAGAAATATTAGAGATCCATATATATATTTTTTTTTACCCACAAATTCACGTAGGGTTGGGCCTGTTTGTTTTGGGATATAGAGAGGGGATTGGGATTCATAGTGAGGTGAGACTCACTAATGTTATGTTTGTTTTGAGAGATGGAGAGGGGATTCGTAATCTCTTCCGGACTACGAATCCCCTTGGGGAGGGGATTAGGATAGGCCTAGGGGAGATGGTATTAGAAAAATAGAGAGGGGATTAGAATTTTTTTTATTTTTTATATATTGGGAATTTTTTTTATAAATATTAATGTTTAATTTTTTATATTTTTATATTTTTTTATTTGTTTTATTGTTTTATATAAAAATAATTTAACAATTCCTACATTAACAACTATCATCAAACAAACACAGTTTTACTTAATATCCTCACTATCAATCCCTTCACTAACAATCACCTCACTATTAATCCCCTCACTATGAATCTCCTCCATTCTATCTTTGAAAACAAACGGGGCCTTATATCATTAAAGGTATAACAAATTAAAAATAAATACTTGTCATATCATAGTACTAGTGTATATTCGTGCTTAAAAGTATGATGTAATTAATAATGAGATCAAAATATAATTGAGTACAAAATTACTAAGTTAAAATGTAACTTACTAAATTTTGTTGCTAAAAATTTGAGGTGAAAATATAAATACAGATTTGATTAGTTATCTGAAAATAAAAATATGCTATCTTTTTCACTGAGGTAAGCTTTTTCAGTCTTTAAGAAATCACACCATCGTATTATCTCTCTTATCTATCCTTGCGAAACGATTATATTTTAATAGTAAAACTAAACCATTTGTTTTTGTTCACATAATCCAATTTAAACCCAATTTAAATTTTGAATTCAAATTTGTTCCAAAAAAAAAAAAAAAAATTCCAATTATATTTTGATTTCATCATCAAACATAAATATTTTTAATAATATTTCGTCTCTTAATAACCAAACAATTTCAAATTTTTTTATTTATTTAAATTTTGAATTTAACTTTGTAAACTAAAAAAAAATCTCACAAATATTTTTTAGTCTTCTTTTAGAATGTAGATTGGTTTTTTAATTTGTTAATCATTTTAACTTGGGGCTAAGGCCTATTTTGGAAAGATGGTTATAATCAGCTTTTTGGTGAAAAGCTGCTTATAAGCAGTTTTTTTGTGAGAGAGGAAGTGAGTTATAATCTGAGAAGTGGATTATAACCCACTTTCCAAAATAGGCCTAAGCCTCGTTTGAGGGGAGGAGTACTTGGGCATTGGGCTTGAAGAATAGGGAGAGAGATTTAATTTTTTAACTTTTTGATTATTTTAACTAGTCTATCACCCGTGCTATGCACGGAATAATTATAGATATTTATATTTGTTTTAATTTTTTTAATATAAAAATTATATTTTTTAAGATTTTTTATAAAAATAATTTAACAATCTTATCACTAATCATAATATACAAGAGAAATTAAAAAAGCTACTGCAGTAACTATGCACGGGCTGTATTTATAATTATTTGTATGAGGAGATTTTAAATGCTAATTAGGAATTTTGACCAAATTAATAAATGCAGACATGTGTATTGGAAAAAGTTAATAAATGCTGATAAAGGGATTTTGACCAAATCAACAAATGCTGAGGTTTTTTTTTTTAAATAAAAAATTTAGAAAATTAAGATTGAGAGATTGAAACTCCCATAAGACTTGGGGTTTAGAAATCCCATTTTCCTTAATATATTTATTAGCATATTACCCGTGCTATGCATGGGTTGTATTTACAATTATCTATATATGTAAATTGTGATTTTTAAATGTCTTTTTTTTTTTTTTAATAAATGTCTTCTTTTTTTTTTTTCATTTTTATATTATATTGTTTAATATTTTGATAATAATCATATGTGTTGGACTTTTCAAGGAATTAAATGTCTTGTTTTTTATATTATATTAAAGTTTAATATTTTGATAATAATCATATGTGTTGGACTTTCCAAGGAATTAAATATCTTCTTTTTTTTATATTATATTAAAGTTTAATATTTTAATAATAATCATATATGTTGGACTTTTTAATGAATTTTTTTTATACTTGTTCTTAATGCATTAAAGTGTTATTATGAGGGATAATAATCATATGTGTTGAGACTTTTTAAAGAATTCATATGTGTTGGACTTTTCAAAGAATTTTTTTATACTTGTTCTTAATGTATTAATGTGTTATTATGAAGGTAAGGTTTGAAGGTTGGGAGAAGTTAATAAATACTAAGGTTTTATTTTAAAAAAAAAAATCAAAAAATCGGGAAATTTAGATAGGGATATTGGAGCTCCCACAAAACTTATGGGTTAGAGATAGATATAAATAAATAGATAGATATAGATATAGATATTTATATTTGTTTTAATTTTTTTAATATACAAATTATTTGTTTTGGAAAAAGTACTGCAATAATTATGAGAAAAACCAAAAAGTCTTGTGGGTTATAGATAGACATAGATAAAGATATTTGTATTTGTTTTAAATTTTTTTTAATATACAAATTATTTGTTTTGGAAAGGTACTGTAGTAATTATGAGAGAAATCAAAAAGTCTTATGGGTTGAGAGAAGTTAATAAATGCTGAGATTAATTTTGTTTTTAAACAAAAAATTAGAAAATTAGGATTGACATATTGAAGCTCCCAGAGGCCTTGAGGGTTAAAAACCCCCTTTTGCTTAATATATAGTATAGATAGATAGATAATATATATATATATATATATATAGATAGATTATAAGATGAGAGAAATAAAGTGCCATCTTATTATAATGGAGGAGATCTTATAAAAAAAAAACGTGTAGACATGAATGCCCTCCTATTTTATTATTTTTACAATTATCTATATATGTGAATTGTGATTTTTAAATGTTTTTTTTTAATGTCTTCTTTTTTTCCTTTTTTATATTATAGGTTTAATATTTTGATAATAATCATATGTGTTGGACTTTTCAAGAAATTTTTTTTATGTTTGTTCTTAATGCATTAAAGTGTTATTATGAGGGATAATAATCATATGTGTTGGGACTTTTCAAGAAATTCATATGTGTTGGATTTCAAAGAATTTTTTTTATGCTTGTTCTTAATGCATTAAAATGTTATTATGAGGGTAAGACTTGGGAGTTGGGAGATATTTTTTTGGGAGTAGGGAGATGTTAATAAATGCTAAGATTTTTTTTTTAAATCAAAAAATCAAAAAATTTAGATTGGGAGATTGGAGCTCCTACAAGACTTGGGATTAAAAATCCCTTTTTGCTTAATATATAGTATAGATTACAATTATATATATATATATATATATATGTGAATTGTGATTTTTAAATATTTTTATTTTATTTTATTTAATTTTATTTTTTTTAAATGTCTTCTTTTTTTCCTTTTTTATATTGTATTAAAGTTTAATATTTTGATAATAATCATATGTGTTAGACTTTTCAAGGAATTAAATGTCTTCTTTTTTTTTATTATATTATATTAAAGTTTAATATTTTGATAATAATCATATGTGTTGGACTTTTTAAGGAATTAAATATCTTTTTTTTATTAGTATATTATATTAAAATTTAACATTTTGATAATAATCATATGTATTAGACTTTTCAAGAAATTTTAATGTATTAAAGTGTTATTGTGAGGGATAATAATCATATGTGTTGGGACTTTTCAAGAAATTCATATGTGTTGGATTTCAAAGAATTTTTTTTATGCTTGTTCTTAATACATTAAAGTGTTATTATGAGGGTAAGACTTGGGGGTTGTAAGAAGTTAATAAATGCTAAGGTTTTTTTTATTTTTTTAATTAAAAAATTAAAAAATTTAGATTGAGAGATTGGAGCTCCCACAAAACTTGGGGTTAAAAACCCCTTTTTACTTAATATATAGTATAGATTTGGGATTAAGCCTCCTTTGGAGGGAGGAGTACTTGGGCGTTGGGCTTGAACGTGAGAGAGAGAGAGAGAGAGGGGGAGTAAACATGGTTCGGATTGGACCGGATTGGAGTAAAATTAGGACCAATCCGTTATCTACAGTTTCTGAAAAATTGGAACCAATTCAATCCGTTTAAATCATGGAATCAATCCGAACCAATCCATTTAAACACGGATTGGATCGGTTTAGGACCACAAATTCACATAATTAAGCAACAAAAATATATATATATATATATAACACTTTAATTTCATAAGAACATAAACATAGCGCTACATTAGTTCTACAATAGCAGCATGTTTTTCTATAATAGCAATATACTGTTCTAGAATTTAAACAATCATAAGAAAACTAGATTCACTATAAAAATTTAGACCATTATAAATTAAAACTAAAAATTAACAAACAAAAGTAATAAAAGACGATATTATACGGGTTTAGGTTTAAGTTTAGGTTTTATATAAAATAAGAGAAGATACTATAAGGGAGGACGTATAATAAAAATATAGACTATTTGCATACGGTCCGGATCGGTTTTAATTCGGAACCATAGGGTTCAATCTGGAACCAATCTGTGGATTACGGATTTTTAATTCTTCAATCCGGAACCGAATCACGAATTTAAAAAATCAATCCAAACTTATCAAATTAAACTGGACTGGATCAGATTACGAATTTTACGAATTCCTTACTCAATCCACTTGGGTGACATGGGAGGCAGAAATGTTAAATTCAAATGAGAGACAGCGTACTTGGGAAGAGAAGTAGGAGGGAGGGAGGGAGGGAGAGAGAGAGAGAGAGAGAGAGAGGAAAAGAAAAAAAAAGAAAAGGAAGTAAGTGGGCGGAGCTAAGATTAATCCGAACCATTGCATTAACACCAAATGCAATTTAGGCCATTGAAACTAAGGCCTCGTTTGGGAACAGGCTAATTTAGTACCTTTTTGGCTATTTGGCTAAAAATGTACGTAAAAAAAACTTATATGTTTGGGATGACTTTTTGACTAATTACAAAAAGATGTGCAAAAAGTAGAGAGAAAAGAGAATCTTTAACTTTTTGGTATGAGTAGTTGACTTTTTGGCTAATTTAGTAACTTTTTGGCTAATTGGCTAAAAAGGTAAGTCCCTAAACGGGGCCTAAGGCTTGGTTTGGGAACATATTATTTTAGTAATTTTTTGACTTTTTATGAAAATGTGTGCAGAAAAGTAGAGAGGTGATGTGATGTGTTTTGGTTGACTTTTTGACTTTTTTAGCCACTTCCCAAACATAGCTTTAAATATAGAACAAATGTGTCTCATCTGTACCGTTCATCTCCAGGCAGCAATAAATCTTAATCATTCAAATGTCTTGGTAAGATAAATATGTAAAGGCATTTTAAAAAATCTACTTCTCTTATTATATAGATAAAAAATCATCTTATTTTATTATATAGACTGTGAGGTCTTGTTTGGCATGATTTAAAAAAATCAAAAAATTAAAAAGTTACTATTCTATTTAAGTCACATTATTTTATTTAAGTCATATCATTTCTTTAATATATTACTTCAAATCCAATCTATACCCAACTCATATTTTATAAAAAGTTAAAAAATACACTTATTTATATTATTCCAAACCACCCTTAAGTTAAATTGTAGCAATTTTTTATTTTTTTTTAATGAAATGATTTAAAAATAAAAAAATTGTTAATTTTATTTATTTATTTCTTCATAAAATATATCTTTCACAATATTTATATAAAAAATTATTCAATTAGCCTTTGTTTTTTAACATTTACAAAATCTCCTGAATTAAAACTTTAATTTAAATAATATTATGAATTATGAAAAAAAATATTTTGAAAGGTGACTTCACTGGCCATGCCTATGGTAACCATTCTCGAAAGTCATACCTTGGCTACAATGGTGGTGTTTGAGAAGTCCCGAACACAAACAATGTCTCTCTTCCACTGAGACGACTCCATTTCTCAACTGCTTTTTGAAGAGCAAAACCATTAGAGAGATCCCATCAAATGGCGATCATGATCACTAGCTCACTCTCTCTCCTCGCTTCCTCACCCTTGATCTCTCTACTCTTCGTCTTAGTATTCGCCATCGACGGCCAGGAGTTTACGATCAAGGAAGCCACAATCGACGGCATCCAACGCGCCTTCACCGAAAATCGTCTCACCTCCAGACAACTCGTTGACTTCTACCTACATCAGATCGAAACCCTAAATCCGGTGCTTCGCGGCGTGATAGAGGTGAATCCAGACGCGGTAGATCAGGCGGAGGAGGCCGATCGAGAGAGGGAAAGAAATCAGGGCCGTCGGTTTCTGGGAGACCTGCACGGTGTTCCGGTGCTACTCAAGGACAGCATAGGTACGAAGGACAAGCTGAACACGACGGTCGGATCGTACGCGCTGTTAGGATCTGTGGTAGCGCGGGATGCGACGGTGGTGGAGAGGCTGAGGAAGGCGGGGGCGGTGATAATGGGGAAAGCGAGTGTGAGTGAGTGGTATGGGTTCAGGTCTTTGAGCATTCCGGAAGGTTGGTGTGCGAGAAGTGGTCAGGGCTTGGTACGTATCATCTTCTTCAACTCTCTCTCTCTCTCTCTCTCTCTCTCTCTCTCTGTATATATATCATAATCAGAACTATCAATTTGATTATTTTCTATGTATGATTTATATGTGGATGGCGATTCTAGAGTAAGGCTACTAAAATTTTTACTAGTGTGCATATAAGTCACGAGATATTTAATAAAATTTGTAAGATTTGAAACATTTTTGGGAGATCTATATTGAATGTTTTGATCATTAAAGCAGCCCTGTGGTGGTGGGTCTATGGAGTAATGGTTAGGGATTGGGGGAGTTGGTCAAGCTCCCTCATAATACAATTTTGATATATTAAGTACAAATATAATTTTTTTTTTTTAAATCTAACCCATATCATTATTATTAAAATATTAAATTTTAAAATAATATAACTTTTCATATAAATATTGATTTTTAGAAATTCTTTAAAAAAAAATTTATTGCTGTCGAAATTGATGTAAATTGTAACGATAACATGCTACCCTATTTGACACTGACATGTTAGATGTCTTCCAGTAATATATTACTCTGGTTCATATTAACATATTACTCTCACAATATTGTTCAAGAAAAATAAAAAATTTATTTTGTCCTTACTCAATTATGTGTTTTCTCTTTAGAAAGATTTGTGAAGTAAAATAAAGAAAAAATTACTCATAAATCTCATATTCGGAAATGTTGCTCTATCTAGTCCTGAGTATTTTTTTGTAAATCATTTAGTCCTTTTTATATTTGGTATGGTATCTTTGTTTATTATATTGTATAAACATAAAATAGAGGTAGAAAATCCTTGGACAAGTGCTTCCATGAACACCTAAATCCAAGAATTCCAAGAAACAAAGACCTAAAATTAGAGAGATGATGAGAGAGAAAAGGAAGAGTATGAATCATAGTAACAGAGATGATTTACCTCTTTATAGTGAGAGTTTGAAAGATTGAGACCATGATTTTCCAAGCAAGCATCGAACTTTCCCTGAAATAGACGTTAAAAAATTGGGAGAATCAAATCAGAGAGCATTTGCAATTATTAATGTTAATCTGTACGAATTATACATATATATATATATAATATTAGTAGTATATTTTGGGGTGATTTACGTAAGATGATGCGGTAGCAAGTGTAGAGATCTGTTTTCGTTGATCTAACGGAGGTGATATTGGAAAATTATATTCATTGTTTAATGAGGAGAGTATCATAATTTTTATATAATGTGTAATGTTGTGATTTTTTGTCTAACAGAACATTGATGTTTGATGACGTTGATGATGTTTTGATATGAACAGAACGTTGCTGATGTTTGATGATGTTTGTTTTGATAAAAACATATGAACAAAACGTTTTTGATGTTAAATTGCTTAATGTATATACAATATAACAGAACATTGATGTTTGATGACGTTGATGATGTTTTGATATGAACAGAACATTGCTGATGTTTGATGATGTTTGTTTTGATAAAAACATATGAATAGAACGTTGCTGATGTTTGTTGACGTTGTGATGTTTGTTTTGATAAACAATATGAACAGAACGTTGCTGATGTTTGATGACGTTTGATGATGTTTTGATGATGTAGTTGACGTTGCTGATATTCGGAAAGGAGAGAAATCTAAAAAAGGCTTATAGTGAGCTTTTAACATTCAAATAGGACTTATTAGTCTACAAAATAAAAGACAGGACCAAATGGTTTAACAAATTAAAATTTGGGATTTATTAGTGTTTTGCCCTAAAATAAATTCGACTGTCTTTTTTATCAAATAAAGGTTTAATGGAGGGGTTTTAGCTAAATTTTCCTTAATTAAATATATATATATATATATATTTGGTAGAAAGACGAAATATCATAAATAGTTAATTAGAGTTTGACAAAATTCTGGGAAACACATTCCCATTAGCATAAGCAAGCAGATGCTTTACAGTATTTGCTAGCTAGGTGCCGTAAATAAAAGGTGCAATTCTTCTTCCCTTGTGCTTCCATTATTTGCCAATGCATCTCCGCATGCATTTGCTTCTCTATATATGTGCTCGACTTCCTCCACTCCAAGCTGGTCCAACAGGTACCTACAGTCACAGATTAAGTTGTTAAGAGGTTGAAAATCATTAACTTGTTTTGCAAGGAGTTGACCAAATCTGAAAGAGCGAGAAACATGGAATTAAAGAGATGGGTGAAGAGAGGAGGCCAAATTCTTGAATTTTTCATTTAGCTAGTAATCAAAACTATATATTTCATTTACAATTTACACCAAATCTGTTATCTTTTTGTCAGGTTGATTTGTTGTTCACGATTAAAGCTCTTGCAATGATACCCGTGTCGCAGGGCTAACTTGTTTAATTAAATTAGGCATTTTTTTTTTCTTTTTTCTTTTTTTTTTTTTGGAAGAGTAATGCTAGGTATCATGAAAAAAATATCGTGGGTAACCATAACAATATTTCACCATAAACCGTGCAGAATCCATACGTCCTATCAGGGAACACATGCGGTTCCAGCAGTGGATCTGCAATATCAGTGGCTGCAAATATGGTGTCTGTATCACTGGGTACTGAGACAGATGGCTCCATCATCTGCCCTGCTGATTACAACTCTGTTGTAGGGATCAAGCCCACGGTTGGTCTCACCAGCCGAGCTGGTGTTGTTACTATGTCACCCCGACAGGACACCATTGGGTAAGTACTCTATTCACTCAACTCAGTCAAAACCTTGTTCCAACTACATAGAATTTGAGCCTTGCAAACATGAATCCTATTTCTACACATTGAGCAAGTTGGGCAGATATTGAGAGGAAAAAAAAAACAACTTAGGTACAATTCATTAGGTGCAGATGATATAGCCTTTTTTATGATAGTAAGAGCTGGCCATGGTCATGTGATTTGTAAAAGTCACACACTTTTATATACAAGTTATTTGTCTGTTAAAAACACATAATCAAGAGATTTATCACTCCTAGTTTTTCGTTTGAAGGCCTGTATGTAGGACATTATCAGATGCAGTTCACGTGCTTGATGCAATTGTGGGTTTTGATCCAAGAGATTTCGAAGCCACAAAAGAAGCAGCCACGTTCATACCTGCAGGTGGTTATAAACAATTTCTCAACAAAGATGGCCTCAAAGGAAAGAGATTGGGTGTGGTGCGGAATCCATTTTTGGCCCTTCTAAATAGGTCCAAAGCTGTTGCAACCTTTGAGCATCATCTATACACATTAAGGTAAAACTCTAGTCAAATATTAACAGAAGGTATTGGTTACATTTAGAATTATTGATGCATTTTGAATGTTTATTTGGAATTTGAAGGCAAAGTGGTGCAACTATTGTGGACAATTTGGAGATAACAAATGTTGATGTCATTTTGGATCCCTATCAAAGTGGTGAAGCAGTGGTTATGCTGGCTGAGTTCAAGCTGGCCATAAATGATTATTTGAAAGAGCTAATCACCTCTCCAGTGCGGTCACTGTCTGATGTTATTACGTTCAACATGAATAACACTGATCTGGTATGTAATTGTCCAATTAATCATCTTTGGTTAAAGAAAATTAAGCAGAGAAATATTGTTAATTTATCGGCCAAGAAGGGCATCCTAGACTACTTTTTATGCTGGTATAAATTGATATTGTAGTTCAAACTTTTTGTTAGTGTATGTGCATGTTCCCTCTATATTGAAATCTTGGGTCTGTCCCTGTTTATTATGAAGATAACAAATATGGAGTTGGTCTTTGCAGGAGAAAACCGAAGAATATGGTCAGGAGATTTTTTATGCTGCAGAATTCACAAATGGACTTGGGGAGGAAGAGAGGATGGCAATAGAGGCTATAGAAAATCTGTCGCGAGATGGCATTGAGAAGCTAATGAAGGAGAACAAGTTGGATGCAATGGTGACACCAGGTTCGGGTGCCTCCCCTGTGCTGGCAATTGGAGGGTACCCAGCAATTTCTGTCCCGGCTGGGTATGACAGCGATGGAATGCCATTTGGGATCTGTTTCGGAGGCTTGAAGGGCACAGAACCGAAGCTGATTGAGATTGCTTATGGTTTTGAACAGGCCACCATGGTTAGGAGACCTCCTTTTTCCTTGTCAATGGAATCGAATGAGGATGCTTACGTGTGACTTGTGATATATTTGGTGTCATTGTATGAAACTGTTGGCACATTTTCTTTAAATATACAAAGGACACGACTCAGATGCATATCTTCTGCTTTGGCAACCAGCAAACCGGCACATAATCAAAAGTCGCAGAGTTTCAGGAGTATTAGCCCTCAATATTGTGCATTTAAGTCTCTTGTTATAATGTTATCGATTTTCTACTTGCATAGAATCGAACACAATCGGGATGATACATCCATGCTTGGTGGTGTACCCCATGCGAGAAGATTGTCTCCTGTTTTGTTGTCGTTCCATTTTGTGCACTCAAAAAATTTCTATTGTTAATTGAAGAAGGAAGAAATAGACACCTACTACAAAATTTGAAAATTGAGGACTATAAGACCATTTAAACTGATTTTTTATTTATTTATTTATTTATTTATTTATTTATTTTTATAGTTTTTGGGATTTAATCTATAAAATTAGAAGATTGGGGACAAAAGTTGCAATTAAATAAAAAATTATATGGTAGTCTTGAAATAAATATACATGATGTTTCAGCTTAATATTTATTGATTAAAAGTGTGGTACCCAATACTTTTTATTAAAATTTTAAAAGATAACTTGAAAGTGTCAAGAGTATCTCTAATGTTTGAATCAAAAGTTTCATCAAATTTAAATAAAAGTTTGAAGAAAAATTTGATTTGATAAGAGTATCTACTCTAATGTTAAAATTTGATTTGATTTGATAAGAATTTAAATAAGAGTATCTACTCTAATGTAAAAACTTAAATTTTCATCAGATTTTTTTACAAATTTAGTTGTCTGACTGGCCAATGTGAATTGAATAAGAAATTGTGAAACTTATTTCCCTCCATTTGGTTGACACACAGGTTGTCGGGAAGACATCCTTCAAGCCGTTCGGTATCTTGGTAAGCAACGGCTACTTACAAAAGTTTGATGAACAATAAAAGCTTTCTTTATTTGATGAAATTTTTTATTCTCCTTTTATTTGATATGAGTTTAATGAAATGGTTAGAGCTGAAATGTTAGCGTTTTCATCAAATTTAAATTTGATAAAAGATTAGATACAAAGTTAGAGATAACCTAATTATTTGAAAAACTACATAAACAACATGTGAAAGATAATATTGAATAATTACAGGCATTTTTGCGACTTGACGTTGCCGCTATTCAACATTTTATATATACGTAAAAATATTTCCAATGAGGAAGTCACGGTGATCTACGATCCAGCTTCCTCAGTCTTACCCAAAACATTCATCTCTCTTGTGATTATCACCGGTTTAGTCCTCACCATGAACGGCCAGGAGTTCACGATTGAAGAAGCAACAATCCGAGAAATCCAGCAAGCATTCGCAGACAACAAGCTCACATAAAGACAGCTCGTTGACTTCTACCTGAACCGAATCGAGGAGCTGAATCCGGTGCTTCGCGGCGCAGTGGAAGTGAACCCGGACGCTCGAGATCTAGCGGACGAGGCAGACCGAGAGAGGCAGAGCAATGGTGAATCACTGGGAGATCTACACGGCATACCATTGCTGGTGAAGGACACGATTGGTACGAAAGACAAGATGAGCACGACGGCTGGTTCGTACGCGCTGATCGGATCGGAGGTGGCTCGAGATGCAGGGGTTGTAGAGAGGCTGAGGAAGGCTGGTGCGGTGATATTGGGGAAAGCTAGTTTGATCGTATTCGTTCTATCAATGGTGTTCCAAATGGCTGGTGTGCTCGATCTGGACAAGGAGTGGTAATTAGCTCTTTCTCCTCTCTCTAAATTCTGAATGATGAACGATCCTACTTCATGTATCAATGGAGTTTAAGCAGTTTAGTTTAGTTGAGTTGAGTAGATTAATAGTTGGATGTTTAAATTTGATTTGAAATTTTAACGAGATTTGAAAATATGTTTAATCTTAATTTGTTTATTTTTCAAGCTGATGTAACTCTAATAAATTTAATCACGAGCGGAACATTGTTGTTTGAGTTTAGAAAATTAACAAGTTTTAAAATATGTGTAAGGCTTATTTATATAACAAATTGATTTTAATTGAACTTTTAATTTCTGCTGTTGAAGTCTTTTAACAGATTTAAAAGGGTTGATAATGCTAGAAAATTTGGTTTATAAGACTTATTTTGGGCCAATTTTGAGTCCAAAATAGAGTGAGCCCCATACGTCTTTTGGGGTGGGTTCGAAGAGGTGACGTGTGCCTTACCGCATGGCAAATCATACGGTGAAGACAGTTCGTCAAAACTATTTATGAGTGAATGAGAAGTTGATGTCGTTTTCGGGTTCGTGGAATGAATAGTTAAAGAAGTAAATGTGGGTTTCTTTGAAATAAGTTGTCCCATATTGAAACTTTAAGAGAGTTTGTGTATGTATATAAGTTCTAGATTACAACACTTAGGTTGGGCTTCAAGGGGCACCCCAAGTTTGTAGAAGGGAGGAGTTATAGACAAAGTGAACCTTAACCCAAACCACCACACGTGCTGACCGGCCATGCCAGGCCCGGGTGTGGGTCAGGTCAATTCTTATATTACTTTTTTGGACAAAATTTATTTGAATTTTTAATGAAATAAAATTCAAAATTTTGTGTCAAAAATTGAATTTATTTTCTTTCCATTTCCAAACAGATTAAATAATTCAAAACTGTTTGAACCCCGGACAGATTCAGTTCCAGCTAGACAGATTTAAATTTGTCCAGTAGTTACCAACAAATAGAAACTGCTGGCAGTTATCTGTTGCACGTGTCCAATTTGAAATTGCATCTGTTCACTTCAAATTTTATACCTGTTCGGATCTATATAATTCCAGATCTGTTCTAGCATTTGGCAATCCGAAAATCAGTGCTGTCCAACTTTACTCTTTTGGTGCATTATTCTTCATTCTAGTTTTAGAGAAAATTAAAAAGAGTATAGAACACAAGGTTCTAGTTCGCTAGACAAATTTGTTTGGAGTGTTACTACAAATTTATGAAGATCATTGTATCTTGGGAGATAGACGTCACTTAACCATAAGCACTGTAGCGGGACGAATCTGTCTTAAGGACACAGTGTCACACACTCGACTTGATCTTTTATTTTTCATTCGGTTCGATAAAATAAATTCTGTAAATTATTTATTTTATTTTGTTTGATTTAGTTTCATTTTATTTTATTTACACAGAATATTGTTTCAACAATCTTAAGACAGATTCGAATTATTCTATTTACAGAATTTTTCGTTTATTTCCTTTCTTCTTTCTTCTTCTTACAGAAATTATTTTTTGTGATTTTACAAAATAATATTCTGATTGGAAAACAAATAATAGTAATATACTGTTTGACAGATAGTAGTAATATATTGTTTTTTTCTTTGACAACTAGTAGTAATATACTGGTGTCATCAACAATTCAGAATATTTATTTGTGGAATTGTGTCAGAAATTAACTTTGATTTTCAGAAATTATTTCTAATGCTGTGTTTGGTTGAGAGATTTGGAAAGGGAAAGGGAAAGGGAAAAGGTGTATGAAACTAGGTAAAATATAGGTATATTTTATTCACATTTTACCTAACTTTTCCCTTTCCCTTTCCAAATCCCTCCTCAAATCTTCCGACCAAACACAGTGTAAGAGTTCATTAATTAAAAAAAAAATTCTGTTTTAGTTTTTAATTATTGAAGTGTTACAGAAATTTAATTTTCTGTGTGGAATTAATTTGGTTAAATAAAATTTTATTTTATTTCCAAATTAATTGAAAAAAATAAAAGTTCTATTCTTGTTTCTTTTATTTTTACAAAATTTAATTCTGTGAATTTGGGTTAAATTTTCTATGTAGTATAAATTCTAATTATAATTTAGAATTCATGGCTACTGAAACTAATGCCCAAACAAGTACTAGTGTGGTGGTTACAATTGTGCCAACTCCCTCTCCTATTGTGACAGTACCGGTAAATCATGGTGAAAAGCCAGAGAAGTTCTCAGGAACTGATTTTAAAAGATGGCAACAGAAAATATTATTCTATCTTACAACTATGAACCTAGCTCGTTTTCTCCATGATGATGCTCCTATTTTGAAAGAGAATGAAACCAATCGGCAAGTGGTTGCTGCAGTCGATGCCTAGAAACATGCTGATTTCCTTTGCCGAAATTACATCTTGAGCGGACTTGACAACACATTATACAACGTATACAGTCCTATCAAGACAATAAAGGAACTTTGGGAGTTTTTGGAGAAAAAATACAAAACGGAAGATGCTGACTCAAAGAAATTTGTGGTAGCAAATTCCTGGACTTTGTGATGGTTGATTCTAAGACTGTGATCAGCCAAGTTCAAGATCTCCAACTCATTCTGCATGACATTCACGTAAAGGGCATGTCTCTCAGTGAATCCTTTCAAGTTGCAGCCTTACTTGAGAAATTACCACAAGGCTGGAAGGAATTCAAGAATTACTTCAAACACAAGCGCAAAAAAATGTCTTTGGAAGAATTAATTGTGCGTTTGAGGATTGAGAAGGACAACCGAATTCTGAAAAGCGGGCTGGTAAGCATCCTATGGAGTCTAAGGCAAATGTGGTGAAACATGCTTCAAAAACCAAGAAATAGAAATCTTCTGGAGAAAGTTCATCACAAGGCTTTAAAGAGGGGGGGGGGGGGAGGGGGGAATAAAAAGTACAAGTTTAATGACAAATGTTACATCTGTGATAAAGAGAGACATCGGGCCAAAGATTGCCGTAGCAAAGACAAAAACAAAAGAAGAACAAGCAAGAAGCCTGCTCAAGCCCATATGACCGAAGTGGACAATATTTCTAATGGTATAGATGACATCAATCTTTTTGCAGTTGTTTGCGAGGCAAATCTTGTCGGAAATCCTAAAGAATGATGGGTGGACATTGGTGCTAATCGCCATATTTGTGCTAACAAAAAGATGTTCACATCTTATTCTACAGTGGACAACGGTGAACAACTTTTTATGGGTAACTGCTCAACTTCCAAAGTTGAAGGATAAGGGAAGATTGTTTTGAAGATGACATTTGGAAATGAACTAACTCTCAACAATGTACTGTATGTACTGGATATTCGCAAGAATCTTGTTTTTGGATCTTTGTTGAGTAAGAATGGGTTTAGGCTAGTGTTTGAGAGTGATAAATTTGTACTTACTAAGAATGAGATGTATGTAGGAAAATGCTACATGTCTGATGGCTTTTTCAAGATGAATGTAATGACCGTTGTACCCTCAGTTATTAATAAAAATACATATTTTTCTTACTTGCTTGAGTCATCAAATTTATGGTATGGTAGACTAGGACATGTTAATTATGGATCTTTACGTAGATTAATTAATATGAAATGTTTACCTAAATTTGATATTGATTCAAATTATAAATGTGAAATTTGCATTGAGGTAAAATTATTTAAAACTCCTTTTCATTCAATTGAAAGAAGTACGGAACCACTTGAATTAATTCATAGTGACATTTGTGATTTTAAATCAATGCAAACCAGAGGTGGGAAAAAATATTTTATCACTTTCATAGATGACTATACTAGATATAGTTATGTTTATTTAATTCGAATCAATGATGAAACTTTGGAAACTTTCATTCAATATAAGAATGAAGTTGAAAATCAACTTGGTAAGAAGATTAAGAAACTTAGAAATGATAGATGTGGTGAATATGAATCACCTTTTGGTGAATTTCGTAAAGAACATGGAATAATTCATCAAACCACCGCTCCTTACTCACCTTAGCAAAATGGAATTGCTAAAAGAAAAAATAGGACTTTAAAAGAAATGATAAATGCTATATTAATAAATTCTGAATTACCTCAGAACTTGTGGGGGGAAGCAATACTTTCTGCTAATTATATTTTAAATAAAGTACCCTGAAAGAAAGTTAATCAAACACCTCATGAATTGTGGCATGGGAGAGTACCATCCTACAAATACTTAAAAGTGTGGGGGTGTTTGACTAAAGTGGCTATTCCTAGTCCTAAAAAGACTAAGATAGGTCCTAAAATCATTGATTGCATTTTCATTGGTTATGCCAAGAATAATAGTGCATATCGATTTTTGATTCATAAATCAGAACATTCTAAAATGCATGTAAATACTATTATTGAATCGAGGAATGCATCTTTCTTTGAACATGTATTTCCAAATAAGATTGGACAAGAGACTAGTCATAATAAAAGATCTCATGATCTATTACTAGTCACGATCAAGAACATGATAAAAAACAAGAGTTAGATCAAAATGAGGAAGAGAAACTTAGGCGTAGTAAACGTGCTAGAACCTCAAAATCTTTTGGTCCAGATTTTCTAACATTTTTGTTAGAAAATGAGCCTTTAACTTTTAAAGAGGCTATGTCCAGTCTCGAGGCTCCTTTATGGAAATAAGCTGTCAATAGTGAAGTTAAATCCATCTTGCAAAATCACATTTGGGATTGGTGGATTTACTACCAGGTTGTAAACCTCTTGGGTACAAGTAGATTTTCAAAAGAAAAATGAAAGCGGATGGATCAATTGACAAATACAAGACAAGACTTGTGGTCAAAGGATTTAGACAAAAAGAAAGTCTTGATTACTTTGACACATATTCACCGGTTGTTAGAATAACATCCATTACAATGCTAATTGTTATTGCGTCTTTGTACAATCTAGAAATTCATCAAATGGATGTAAAAATCACTTTCTTAAATGGTGAGTTAGATGAAGAAATTTATATGGAACAACTAGAAGGTTTTTCTGTTTCACGAAAAGAAAAGAAAGTGTGTAAATTGGTTAAATCATTATATGATTTAAAACAATCGCCAAAGCAATGTCATGAGAAATTTGACAAGGCAATGATGTCAAAGGGATTTAAAATTAATGACCGTGACAAATGTATTTATATTAAAAACATAGACAAATGTTATGTCATTGTATGTCTTTATGTAGATGATATACTCATTATAGGTAATAATAATGATATGATTAAAACTACTAAGAAAATGTTGAATAAACATTTTGACATGAAGGACATGGGTATTGCTGATGTAACTCTTGGTATGAAAATTACTAAAACATCAGAAGGTTATGCTTTGTCATAATCTCATTAAATTGAGAAAATACTTGACAAATTTAGCAAAGATGATGATCATCTTGCTAGAACACCTGTGGATGTTAATTTGTTTCTTTCTAAGAATATCTGAGGAAAGTATTTATCAATTAGAGTATGCCCAAATTATTGGAAGCTTAATGTACTTGATGAATGCACTTTTGAGATATAGCTTATGCGATAAGTAAATTAAGTAGATATCTGAGTAATTCAGGAGTAGAACACTGGAAAGCTATTATAAGGGTTCTTAGATATCTCTAATTTACTCGTAACATTGGGCTTAATTATACTAGATATCCAGCAGTACTTGAAGGATACTATGATGCAAATTGGATATCAGATACTAGAGACTCAAAGTCTACCAGTGTGTATGTCTTTACTTTTGGTGGGGCAGCTGTATCTTAGAAATCTTCCAAATAGACTTGCATTGCTAAGTCTACTATGGAATCGAAATTCATAGCTTTAGACAAAGGCGGGAAGAAGAATAAACCGCCACTTCCTTGAAGATATTCAATGTAGCCAAAATTGGTGCTGCTAATGCATACATTGTAATAGTCAATCGACAATTGGTAGAAACCTGAGTCATATATATAACGGTGAAGTCACGACACATTCATCATCAACATAACACCGTGAGACAACTACTCTCTAATGGAATTATTTCTATTGAATATGTGAAGTCTAAAGACCACATAACGGATCCACTAACCAAAAGGTTAGTAAGAGAGTTAGTTGAGAATTCATCGAGGGAAATGGGACTTAAGCCTATTAAATAAGAGTTACCACAACAGTAATCCAACCTAGTTGACTGGAGATCCCAAGATCTAGGTTCAAAGGGACAACCGAGTAGTGATTGACTCAGAAGGATCACTGGGGAGTCAAACTCCTACCCATTTCTATGATAAAATAGTGATGTCTACAGCGTTTTAGGTTAAGTAATACTTTTAATGATTCTTATATCTAGGTATACGTAGTGGAGTATGGCAGGATACTCTTCATAAGAATCACCTATATGAGTGTGAACTAGGCCGGTTCTATGAGATTTGTGAAGGGCTACAAGTCTTTAGAGCACTCATGAAAAACCAGGTTGTTCAGGGCTAAAATGAACACAATAGTGAGAACTAAACTGTGTATGGGGATACACTGTGTGAGTTTTATTGTCTTGGTTTACACAAATGGCTGAACAGTTTAAGACATCATGTTCACTAGTTAGCTAGTAAATCCGATAGTGTTTCACAATGGAAGGTTTAAATCCAAAAGCTACCTATCATTTGCAGAATATTTCCAATTTCTGTACTCTCTGTAATTAGATCATGTTGTTGTATTTTCTCTCTGTCAAATTCCATTCATGTGGGGGATTGTTGGAAAATTTGGTTTATAAGGCTTATTTTGGGCCAACTTTGAGCCGAAAATAGAGTGGGCCCCAAACGTCTTTTGGGGCGGGACCGAAGAGGTGACGTGTTCCTTGCCGCATGGCAAGTCACACGGTGAAGACGGTTTGTCAAAACCATTTATGAGTGAATGGGAAGTTGACGTCATTTTTGGGTTCGTGGAATGAATAGTTAAAGAAGTAAATGTGGGTTTCTTTGAAATAGGTTGTTTCATATTGAAACTTTAAGAGAGCTTGTATATGTATATAAGCTCTAGACTACAACACTTGGGTTGGGCCCCAAGGGGCACTCCAAGTTTGTAGAATGGAGGAGTTATGAACAAAGTGAACCCTAACCCAAACCACCACACGCGCGTGCCGCCGCCGTCCGTCCGACAAACCAGCCGTGCCGTGTGCGGGTGTGGGTCGGGTCAGTTCTTATATTAATTTTTTAGACAAAATTTATTTGAATTTTTAATGAAATAAAATTCAAAATTTTGTGCCAAAAATTGAATTTATTTTCTGTCTATTTCCAGTCCAAAATTCAAACAGATTAAACAATTCAAAACTATTTGAACCCCGGACAGATTCAGTTCCAGCCAGACAGATTTAAATCCAGCTATTACTATGAGATAAAGCTATTTGGCGATTATACATTGCGTGTCTAATTTGAAATTACATCTGTTCACTTCAAATTTTGTACCTATTCGAGTCTATATAATTCCAGATCTGTTTTAGCATTTGGCAATCCGAAAATCAATCTTAAAAATTCCTTTTGCCGTCCAACTTTGCTCTTTTGGTGCATTATTCTTCATTATAGTTTTAGAGAAAATTAAAGAGAGTATAGAACATAAGGTTTTAGTTCGCCGGACAAATTTGTTTGGAGTGCTACTACAAATTTGTGAAGATCATTGTATCTTGGGAGATATACGCTACTTAACCGTAAGCACCGTAGTAGGGCGAATTTGTCTTAAGGACAGAGTGTCACACACTCAACTTGGTCTTTTATTTTTCATTCGGTTCGATAAAATAAATTCTGTAAGTTATTTATTTTATTTTGTTTGATTTAGTTTCATTTTATTTTATTTACACAGAAGATTATTCCAACAGATAATGTCACGATTAATGATGGGTTAGCTTACTGTGCATTTGTTTCGGAAGATTGAGGGTTTTGAGTCTTAACTCAAATGTATTCTTCAATGATTTATTGGTACTAGAAATGGTCTTGGTGAAACAACCATAAACCACTGTTTCGATCTTATATGTGCAACTTCCCATTCAGTAATTTAATTACTCGAGCAGCTCATATGTTCAATCTAATTACTCGAGGAAATTAGTTGGATATCTCATATGTGCAATTTAATTACTTGAGTCGAGCTTCTATGCATAACAAAATTAATTTGGTTGTCTGAAATATCCGATTTGAATGTGCAGAATCCTTACGTGCGTCAGGTCTCCTTGGAGTCAGCGGTGGATCTGCAATATCGATGGCTGCTAACATGGTGGCGATCTCATTAGGGACAGAGACCCAGCTCCATTATTTGCCCATCGGATCACAACTCTTCGGTTGTTCGACTCAAACCACGATGCGGTGAATTTTAGAAAATAAGTGTTTTTATTTTATTATTTTAAAATTAATATTATTATGGAATTATTTAGTTATTTAGTTTCCTTATTTTTGTATTGCATTATGGCAGTTGCCAATTCTAGTTGTTTCCTAATTAAGTTAGGTCTATGTTTTAGTAGTTGCCAATTCTGGGTGTTTTTTAATTAAGTTAGGTCTATATTTTGCTTATAAATAATGGATGTAAGCCTTAGGGCAAGGAGAGTTTTAAGAAGTAATATATTTCGAGTTTTATACTCTTTTGATCCAACTTTGGGTATTCTTGCGAATCAACCATGATTGAGCCTTTATTCTCGGTATTCTTTGTGAATCAACGAGTCTAGAGAGAAATCTTATTTCCGGTATTCTTGTTTGAATCAACGGATTTTAAGATTGTTACTATTTCATGTTTCGCATTGCATCAAACCCACTACTGGGCTTACCAGTCAAGCTGGAGTCATTCCTTGTGCACCCCGTTGGGACACCATTGGGTAAACATACACTTCACAAATCACGAGCCCAATGTGAAATAGATTTGATTGGGAGAAATGAAAGTAAAATTCCCAGCTCTTGTCTGAACTGATGAATGTTCATGATGGTAATATTTATTACAAGCCCATATCTTGAACCGTAGAAGAAGAAATTGTTTATGTGCTTGATGTGATAGCAGGGTTTGATCCAAGGGATGATGAAGCAACAAGAGAAAGATTCAAGTTCATTCCTGAGGGTGGTTATAAACAGTTTCTCAAGAATGAAGATCTGAAAGTAAAGAGATTGGGTGTTGTTAGAAGTCCATTTGTGGATAAGCTTCATGATTCAACCATAACTGCATCTTTTGAGGATCATCTCAGTACATTGAGGTATTATACTAGTAAGGGCTCTGTTTGGTAGAGTTTTTAAAGTCTAATTCTATCCCTTAGTTTGAGTGTGTTGTTTGGTTACAGCTTTAGAAAATTAATTCTACACCCACTTTTTAAAACACTTTTGAAAATATTGACTTTTTAATATTATATGACACATCACTCAATTCAAACTCTTTTCAAAACTCATAACCAAACAAATTTTCCATACTCAAATTAAAATTCCAAAACTCACAAATTCAAAATACAACTCTATAATCATAATTCTAAAGCTATACCAAACATAAAATATCTTTCTCTCATATTATGCCACTATACAAACAATTCAAGAATGGACAACTAAAGTTAAGAGGGATAGATAATATAAATGACCATGCGTAACATCTCATACCGATTGGGCTCAATTTACTTCCCATGCATGGCTAATTTTTAAGAAGTGAAAACAGTACAGAAACAAAGGGTGCCTGTGTACACGAGTGTTAAAAGTTTATGTACTTGAAATTTCATCGTAACTGTACTAATATCTGTTGGATATACCTCATTGGAGTGTGGGACCCAATTGGTTTATTAAAAGAGTTTAATTTGATTTGCTATTAGTTATAATATATTTTTATATATTATATCTAATTTTGTGGAGACCCAATTCAGTTTGGAAACAACTAAGGTTTTGATAAAAAGCCTTAGATTCACAATATTTTAGGCATTGTTTTTGCTCATCCCGAAGTTGTGAACGGCTACTACACACACTTCAATTCGGTGGAATTAATTATTTGGGTGAGTGAAAAGTGGAATTAATTTGGCTAGTTCTTTGCTTTGTTTTTCGGTTTTTTCGAAGCTCTGTTAGTGTGCATAATTGGGTGTTTTGGTGAGTTGATTTGGTTCATTATTTTGGATTTTCTACAATTTTGATTTTGAAGATTTTGGTTCTTCTATTTGGTGAGGTCTTTCCTCTTGTTTATTTGTGATTATTTGGAATTCACCTAAGGGTGGTTTTGTGAGACCATTTGTGTCTCGTTTGTAATCGTTTGAAAACTTATTTGGTTGATAGTGGAATCGGATTTCGATCCCGTGGACGTACCTCACATTTAGGAAACCACGTAAAATTCATGTGTTGCTTTTGATTTAATTTTTCTACATTAATTTTTATTCCCATTAATTGATTTATGGAAAAAATTAGAAACCTTTATGATAGGAAATCAGCCACAAATAAAGCTTTTCTGTTTCGTAAGTTAGTTAATTTAAAATATAAAGAGGGCAGCCCTATTCCAGAACATTTGAATAAAATAAAAAGTATTGTTAACCAACTTGCTTCTATGAAAATTATTTTTGATGATGAGTATAGATACCCCATTTTTGACCGCCCTTAAGACTTGGGCGTTAATGATGGTTTACTTGGTGGTAAAAAGTGTGCAGGGCAAAGGTTCAATTTCTTCGGCAATGAGAGAGACAAATCTCAACTTCACACCCCATTTTGGACCAAAGCTATTTTGAATGGTTTTTAGACCTTAAAACCCTCTCTTTCAAAACATTTTTGAAATAAAGTTTCTACAATATTCCGAGGCTCACATTTTGTCAAATAATGCGCTTTTCGATAAACCGAGCAAGGACAAAGTGGAAATGAATGAAAAAGAGATGAAATCTTTGAAAAATATTTCAAAACACCTTACTTAGGGGTTTTAAGTTGAAGAAAAGAGGAGAAGAGGGGAGAAAACAAGTTGGAGAAGAAGTGCAGCATGAATCCGGGTGGAAGAAAGTCGAGTACCCCTCGCTGAATTGGGCCTATTCATCTGCATACTTGGATTTCAGCTATGAGGCCACCACCATTGGAAAGCTTATTTCCAGGGCTTCATTTTGCACTCAAGAATCTCCTAAAGCCAAGTCCGAGTGGGGGAGATATGGTTCGTTGAAGTAGGGGATCAGTCTGATTGGATCGAATCTGCGCGGCTTCACCAAAAAGGGCATAACGTTTTGCATAGGAGGAATTTTAATGTAAGGTTTGCGGCATTGGAAAGCTAACTTCTGGGGCTTCACTCTGGACACCCACCGGCCACTTTTTGGCCTTGGCTGCACCTACCGGCCATCAATTTGGCCGGCCGGCCAAATAAGTAGCAGGCTGGCCAAAAAAAGTAGACGGCCGGCCAAATATTTGGCCGATTGCCTCCTTTTCTGGCCGATACCACATCTTTTCCTTTTTCAAGCATAATGCATGCCAGCTGTGCCAGCTGGAGTGCACAGACCCTCTCCTCCGTGCATAAGTGTGGTTGTTTTGCCCATTTTGCACCCTTTTGGTCTAGCTTCTTGAGGAAGCTTGGACCTTTGTCTTAGCTTCCTCAAGAAGCTTGCCAGCTGTTCCAGCTTCCTCAAGAAGCCTTGGCACCCTTGCCCCATTTGACCCTTTTCTTGTTTAGCTTCTTTGAGAAGCTTCAATCCATTCCATTGCCTATATAAGCAAACCCTCTCCTTCTATGAGATGGTTCAGCAAAAACCAGCCCTAACACATACATATCTGATATATATCACCCTCTCTCTCTATATCTCTCTCTCTCTCTACTTTTGTGTGTGTTTGAGGGCCTAAAGGTGTGTTTTCTTCTTAGTTTTGCACTAAGTCACCTACTACTACACCATACTTCGACTTGGGAGGTCTTGAGGGTTTGTTCTTAGAGCTTTGGGTCGGTTTTGATAAGAAGAAGAGGGCTGAGGTTGCTGTTCTTCAAGTGTTCTTCAAGGGTAACACTATTTACTTTATTTCCCCCATTCTTACACTAGTCTTTAACCTATCTTGCATGCTGTTTTGAGCTTAACTATAAACTGAAAAAAGTTTTGTATTTGCATGCTTAAGATGTTTGTTTAAGACTATTTTGGTGTTGCGGGTCATCTCCCCTCTTGCATGCTTGTTTTGGCCTTGTTTTGTGCCATTCTTTGAGACCTTCGAGCAAGCTCTTGCTTGGCCTCCTAGCCACTAAAATCCAGTGGATTTTCAGTGGTAGGTTTGCTGTTTTGAGGGCCAAAATCAGAGGGGGTGAACCCCCCTCTCCTTGTCTTGTTTGATGGTCTTTTTGGCCTTCCAAAGGGACCCTACTTTGCATGCTTTGAAGTACTTTCCAGGCCTCATTCTGAGGGTTTTGAGGTCTGCCTTGGCTCTGTCCAAGGCCCTTTTGGCCATTCTTTATGTCTTTCATGCATGTGAGGAGCAACCCTCCTCAAGGCCTTTCAAGAGGGCCTTTCATTGTATGCTTTATTGATCAATTTCAAGCCCTTTTTGGTGAGTTTTAGGGCTGTCATAATTAATTTCCAGAGTTGGTTTGGTCTTGTTACATGTCCATCATATATGTGCTTAATAATCCCTTGTATGGCTCTCTAAAGAAGCTCATCATTTTTGCATGCATTGGCTGCATTTCATTGATTATTTGGGCATATTTTGACATGCTTTATTCACTGTTTTTGGCTGGTTTGATGACTTCTCATATGCTTCTTACACTTGCCATGTAAGCCATGTTTGCTAGTCAAAGTTGCATGCTATTTTAGTCCATCATGCTAACATCTTTTGGCCATGCTTTAAACTAGAAATGTGCATGTTTTGGGACTGCCTTGGCTCTGTCTTTGTGCTTCATGGTCAAATAGTGCTTGCTTTGCATACTTGTGGTTCAATACACGTGCCTAGCTTTGGGGTTTCGGGGCTTATTTCATGCATCTTGGTTGCCTCATTTTCATCACATGGCCACTGTTTTGGGCCTAGTTGAGGGCTGACCAAATTAGTTTAAGTCCACTCTTTACATGTTGTCACATGTCTTACACTTTGCATACTTTGATTGCATCATGTCTTGCATGTCTACTAGCTTGCATACTTGTTCATTGTTTGCTTGTTTGCATTGCCATGTTGCATACTAGCTCACATGCCTAGGAAGCATTGCATTGGCATGCGTGCTTTGCCTCTTGATTTGGGTATGATAGAGGTTGAGCTCATTGTTTGTTTATGTGCATTTCATTCCACATTGAAAATGCACACTTGGTTTCTTGGGCCATCACGCATTAAAATACGTGATTGGTGGTCCGAGAATCGAGTACCATACCCCTTTGAGTCATAAACATGATAAGGGATGTGGTGGTGCACACATTTGCTTGAAATGCATTGCCATGCCTTGTTTTGCCCTCTGCTACTGTCAAAACAGGATTCTGCAGGAAGTTTTGGCCGGCCGGCCATCTGCAGTGCCGATCGGCCATCCATCAGTGGCCGATGGCTTCACAAGTGCCGGTGACGACTCACTTTTGGCCGGTGGTGTCCCTCAATGTCCAGAGAGTGCACCTTGGGACTTGTGCAATTTTCGGAGGAGCAGAGTAGGGTAAATAGAGGCAACTTGGGCATGGCGACGGATTTCTGAGCAAACTCGAACACGCATGCATTGAACCCTCTTCCCGAGGCCTTTTACTGCTTTCCTTAGCTTAATTGATTTGTTAATTAATTAGGTGGTCTGTAATTATTTAATTAGCTTGCAGGTTAATTAATTTGTATTATTCTTTTGGTCCCTCCGAGCGAGGGCGAATTTGTAATAAGTGTGGGTGAGTGTGTGTATGTCTTCTAACCCCCACTTCTTTCTCCCTTTTACTTACCTGATTTCAATGGTTAGTACTGTAGACACCCTATTTTTGACCGGCCTTAAGACTCAGACATCACCGGTTGAGCGCTCAGTGATAGTGCATATTGTGCTCATTCTGAGGTAGCGGAGTTTCAGCTGCGAGCTTCGCCTCTGGACTTCCGGACTCTTTTGTGCTTTGCCTCGGTTTGCGAACCAGGCCCTATTTTTGCTATTTTATCTTCCCGAAGGGAGGGAGAGGTCTTGTAGACCATCTCTCAGTGGCCGTAGGCTATATTTAAATGGTCGAGGCCATTTTTCTGTTGGAGCCAGTTTACGGTTTTAGAGTCGTCGTACGTCTTGGTTCGGGACCGTTTAACTACCTTCGTTTGCTCCGGTTTTTGGCATACACCTTGTTTCCTCCCTTTTGAGGGACACTGTGGCTCGAGAGACCAACTTCGTGGTCAAATGCCACCTCCGGTGCTTAATAGTTAGTTTTCGGGGCCCCGGGCTGCGCGTCGGCCCTTGAACCTTCGTTTTGCATCGGTTTGGGTTCATTTTTGGCGTAGACCTTATTTTCATTGTTAGGAAGGTTTTAGAAGGGTGGGAGGCCAACAATTGTTCTGAAGACCAGCTTTATTCCTTCATCGCTCTTTATCGCCCGTTTTCTTCACTAGAAAGCTGACTTTTTCCATTTCCGGGCCACTTTTCTGACTTTCCACCACACCATTGTGTTGTACACACCTGGGAGGCCACCAATATGGATAGGCCGGCCATCAACTCTTCTTGACCCTTTTGAACCCCTCTAAAAAGTTGGTTTTTCTCTCTCCTGAGTTACATTTTCTGGGTTTTGACTATACAGCTGTGTTGTACACACATGGGAGGCCACCTTTTTGGGGTGGCCGGCCAACAATTTCTCTTGAACCTTTTGCACCTGGCCGGCCGGCCAGGGGAGGTGGCCGGCCAACCACCTGAACCTTCTGCACCTGGCTGGCCAAATTTCTCTCTCCTGGTGCATGCCAGCTGTGCTAGCTATTTTGCACCAGACCCCTGCCCGGGGATCTGCCCTTTTGGGGGGGGGGAATTTGAATTTGTTTTCCCCCCTTTTCTTCACCCCTCTCCCTCTATATAACCAGCACCCCTCCTCCATCTTGAAGGGTTAGAAAAAATCCTCTTGGAGCTTTGGTATACAACTTTCTCTCTCTCTCTCTCTCTCTCTCTCTCTCTCTCTTTCTCTCTCTCTCATCCAAGCCTCCAAACACCTTGGTTCTTCGCCATTTACACACCAACCCATAGCACAACACCTCCATCACTCATTCCAGCACCTTGGAGGACATTTGAAGAGGTTGGAAGCTCAAAAATTTGGTCCAAAAGCTGCTGGTTTGCTGTTCTTCAAGGGTAAACACCTATTTCCCTTAAACTTGCATTTTTTGCTTCATTTATAAGCCATACTTGCAAGCATTTATGGACTTTTTCATGAACTGAAAAAGATCATATTTTGAGCTCCTCTGCATGTTTGATTAAGAACTCTTTACTTTTTGAGGTCTTCTACTACCTCTTGTCTCCTATCTCTCTTTGTAGGCCTATTTTTGCACGATATTTTAGCCCTACTTGTGATTATTTTCGTGACTTAACATAAATTGTAAAGTGTCTTGTTTTGAGCTCTTCTTCAACTTTGTTGAAGGACTCTTTACTGTTTGAGGCCATCTACTGTCCCTTGTCTCTAGTCTCTCTTTTAGGGCTATTTCTGCATGATACATTAGCCTTATTTGTGAGCCCTTTTGAACCTCGACCTAAACTGAAAATAGTCTTATTTTGACATCATCTTCATGTTTGATTAAGTCCTATTCTCTGTTTGGGGACATCTTCCCCTATGCATGCTTCATTCTTTCATGATTAGGGCTATACATTAGAGCACTTGCGTTGGCCATGGTTTGGCCTCTTAGCCACTGAAATCTAATGAATTTTCAGTAGCTTTGATGCATTTTTGAGCCTCAAAATCAGAGGGGGGTGACCCTCTCTCACCTTGTTTTGTTTGATGGTCTTTTTGGCCTTCCAAAGAGGCCCTATCTTGCATGCCTTGTTGATTGATTTCAGGGCCAATTTGGTAAGTTTTAGGGCTATCATATTTGATTTTCAGAGTTTTTTGTGCCATGCTAAGTGTCCTTGATGCATGTGCTTAATAACCCCTTTGTATGCCCTCTAAAAGAACCCATCATTTGTGCATGTGTTGGTTTCATTTCAGAGGTTATTCGGGCATGTTTTGACATGTTTTATTCACTGATTTTTGCTGGTTTTATGAGTTCTCACTTATTTGATATACATGCCATGTAAATCATGTTTACTAGTCAAAGTTGCATGCTATTTTAGTCTGTCTTGCTAGCATCTTTTGGCCATGCTTTGAACTAGAAATGTTCATGTTTTGGGACTGCCTTGGTTCTGTCTTTATGCTTCATGATCAAATAATGCATGCTTTGTATAGCTATAGGTCAATGCATGTGCCTAGTTTTGTGTTTCGGGACCATTCCATGCATCGGGTGCCATGTTTCCATGTTTCGGGGTCATTTTGCATCACATTTTAGTGCTGGAACTTGCATGTTTTTATGCCATATTTCGTGCCTTGCCATGTCTTGTTAGAGTAGCATTTGTGCCTTAGGATCGGTCCTCGGTTTGTGTGCATGTGTGCACGCATCTCGAGTGTCTCATTTTTATCTTATGGCCGCTGATGTGAATGTGGCTGAGGTCCAATCATGTTGGTGTAAGTCCATTATGCATTGTGTATGCCATTTCATATCATAGCATTGTGTATGCTAGGTTGTATGTTAGAGCATTGTGTATGCCATGTCACATCGAGCATTGTGTATGCCATCTCATAGCATTGCGTATGCTAGGTTGCATGTTAGGATTGCATTCATGCATATCATGCATATTGCATTGTGTTTGGGATAGGAGTTAGCCTAAGCATGGGAAACGAGGGACGTTTCGTACTTCGAGTGACGGAACGTGTCTCAATTCCCGGTCGCCGACACTCCGGATTATCCATGATGGAGTTTAGGCCTTGTTATGTTTTCATGTGCATTCATTCCATATTGAGTCGTGCAAATCGACTCCTCGGCCATTATGCATCGAGATGCGTGATTGGTGGCACGAGGATTGAGGACTACACTCCTTGAAGAGTAGTCAAGCATACATATGTGAAAATACATTGCCATGCCCCTTTCCTGCTCTCTGTTGCAGCAAATTAGGAACCGGCAATCTTTTGGGGCTTCACGCAATATTCCGGGCTTAATTGTAAACAGAGGCTAATTGGGGCATCGCAATGGATTTCCGCGCAAGGCAACCCGAACATGCATCATTCATCATCCGGAGGCGAGTCGGCGTCCTAGCTTGCATGCTAATTTACTGCTTTCCTAGATTAATTTGTTAATTAATTAGGATTTTGTATTTATTCGGACTGTAATTATTCATTTGGGACTGTATATTATTTATTTGGACCTTCCGAGTGAGGGCACAATTGTAATAAGTGTGCGTGCGTGTGATGTATGTCTTCCAACCCCACGTCTTTCTCCTTTTTATTTACCAGCTTATGATGGTTAGATTAGGGCATGTTTCAATTAGCATACAGTATGATAGCATGTTTGCATTCATTCATCTGTTTTGCATGCACCGGGCTCGGCGCATCATAACTCACTGCATTGTATTTCAATTCCGAGTTGAATACATGTTAGCTGTAGCATTCTATATGCCATGTTTAGAATAGCCGAGCCTATCTTAGTTGCATTCTTGCATGTGTTGCATTAGGCATTTCTGTATAGTTAGGATCATGCATAGATTTCTAACATAGTTTCTGTTTTGGCTTGGAGTACTCGGTGAGTTTTTATGCTTTAGCACCCTTGCATGTGTGTGAGTGACTGCCATGATAACATGCTTACCATGAGGCTATATGCTTATGTGATATATCTGCCTGAATGCCTATGGGTGAAGGTTGGGTTATTTGGATTGGAACAAATCATCAACTGTGAGTTTTAAGCCCACTAGATAGTGGCAAAACCATCTTTTCTAAGTCCACCTGAGGGTGGCAAAATTTACATCTTAAGCCTACTTGTGAGTAGCAAACCATCTTTAAAAAACAAACATGAAATGTTTTGTTCCAATTCAGGCGACCTGGTCTATACTTGTATGTTGTGCGCATCACATAGTAAATCTAGGCTAATAATCGGAATAAGAATGCATAATGTTTTCAAAACTGGATATCATGGTTAGTAGAGGCCGATCTTTGATCGGGCGAGCGGGGGTGCTCACGAAGTGACCTTCCCCAATCGTACCCCAGTTCCTAAGCCGAGGCAACTTTGGTGATGACGGACACGTGACCTTAGGCAACGAGTCAGGGTTTCCTAAATTTTCCAAAAATAAAATATTTAGGTGGCGACTCTGTATCTGGCAAAGCAGTCCATGTTTGGCACTTCTTTCAAAAATCTGTTTTCTCAAAACGATTTGTCGGATTTGGACTCTTTGGTTCAGATTGAGAACCGTGACAATTTGGGTCCTGAACTGTAGTGAGCCCAAAATGAACAAAACGGGACTCATCCTTCCGGGGCATTCGAGGACGTCTACAAGTACTAGGGAATATTTATTTTAGCATACCTTATGCTATGCATGCGTGCATCTATACATTTGTCTTGCATGCACCGGGCTCGGCACATCATGCTAACTGTACTTGTATTTCAATTCCAAGTTGAGTACTTGTTAGTTGCAGCATTTCACATGCCATCTTTAGGATAGCCGAGCCTATTCTAGTTGCATCCTATATGTATTACATTAGCCATCTTAACATGAACTAGGATCATGCATATGATTACTAACTAGTTTCTGTTTTGGCTTGGAGTACTAGGTAAGCTTTTTTTTGCTTTAGCATACCGCACGTGTGTGAGTGTTGCCATGATAGCATGATTACCATGAGGCTAGCTGCTTATGTGATATAACTGCTTGAATGCCTGCGGGTGAAGGTTGGATTGTTTGAGTTGGAACAACTCATTGAATTCTGTATTTTAGCCTACTTGCGAGTAACAAATTCCAAAGCGTTTTCCAAACAAACGGATATACAATGCTTCGTTCCAAATTAGGCGATCTAGTCTATACTTTTGTGTTATGCGCATCACATAGTAATTCTAGCTAATTAACTGGAATAAGAACACATAACATTTTCAAAATCGGATATCATGGTTAGTAGAGGTCGATCTTCGGATCGGGTGAGCGGGGGTGCTCATAGCTGAACTTCCCCAATCGTACCTAAGTTCCTGAGCTGAGGCAACTTTGGTGATGAGGGATACATGGCCTTTGACACTGAGTCAGGGTTTCCTAAATTCCCCATTAAAAAAATATTTAGGTGGCAACTCTGTATCTGGCAAAGCAGTCCATGTTTGGCACTTCTTTCAAAAATCTATTTTCTCAAAATGATTTGCCGGATTTGGACTATTCGGTTCAGATTTAGAACCGTGACAAATTTGAGTCCGAGCTGTAGTAGACCCACAAACGAACGGAATGGGGAGTCATCCTCCCGGGGCGTTCGGGGACGTCTACAGTTTCTAGAAACTCTGCTAGGGAAATTAGAGAGCTTGACTCGAACTCATGATATCTTGTTTTGACTACACTTATGTGTTTCTTTTCATTGCATGTGCATTGGTGCGCCTAGGACACCGTGTTGGCCATCTGCTATTCCTGAGCGGTTTGCCAGAGGCTTGACTTTGTCAAAGCATGCCATAAGGTTGACCGGTTGCGGGCTCTGCCAGTATGGGAACACAAACCCCGGTTTTACCGGGGCACCCTTTTTGACCATTCGACCTAGTGCATATTCGGAATTCATAGTGACCATTCCAAACTAGGACAGGTTGCTTACCCGATTGTAAGTTGTTTGAAACCGCTGCGTGTGTAGTGAAACCCTAGCTCCTGACAAAATAAGACAGGGAAACCCTACCCCAACATAGGGGTGTTTTGGCTCTCTTTTACTTGCTATGTGCTTTAGAGTGCATCTCTACATGAATGCGTATATCAGTTTGCAAGTTTAGGCATCAGGCCTGCGGGCACCAGTTCAATATTTTGGGATTCGATTTACTGAGGGTATCGATTTGGGACAGAATTTTGGGGATTGATGAAAACCTGATTATCCTACTATGCTCATATCTCTGTTTGGCGTAATCGGTGAGTCTTTGTCTGTTTTCTCTTTTGCTAGGTAGTCTGGGAACCATAGCTTCAGAGGGCTCCAATTTCCCCCGAGGTTCATCGGACTTGGGCTGATAGACTTTGTCAGGTCAGAGATTGATTCAAAAGGGCAATCGGTGTTCCTTTGCCGAGGCAGGTAAAAGGGCGATCAAGCAGATCATTAGTTCGGAGTTGCAGTTAGTGGCCCTTATCCATCTCACTAGTGAATTGTTGGGCCGAGGTCTCAATTTTCACCACAGGGATAAATATACCAGTCAGTCAACCAGAACAGCAGAACATGGCAGGAATGGAGGAAATGATGCGTCAACTCCAAGAAAGCATGAAAGCTATACAGTAGGACACTGCCCACCAAGCGGAGTTTTCCGAACAGCAGGCTACGATCATGGCCCAACAGGTAGAGCTAATCACTAGGTCATAGCGACAAAGCAGACATCTGCCGCATCAAGCTCCTCCTCTACCAGGAGCTCCAACACCCGAAGAGACACCAAATGTCGGTCGAGATCTGGATATTACGATAGGGCGGTTAGCCCAATTTTACCCCAGCTATCCAAAACACCTACCAATCTGCTGGACTCTCCCTTCGAGTTCAAGGTCGACCGTACAGCGTTGAAATTAAGCAAACTTGAGAAGATGTTTAAGAAATCCCAAGGGGTAAAGTCCATCCCCGACATTGAGGACGGATATACTGATGCGGCTGTGACGCTGCCAGATCGTTTCAAGATGCCACAAATCGACCGCTTCGACGGATCTGGGGATCCCACGGTGCATCTCCGGTTATTTTCGGACAAACTGAGGCCGATGGGCCTTACCAGACTGTAGAAACTTTCATTGTTCGGTCGGACCCTGTCAGGAGTAGCCGCTATCTGGTATGCGAAGTTAGAAGATGATGTCAAGAGGAATTAGGATGAGATGGCCGAGGCCTTTGTTGCACAATACTCGTATAACACGCAAATCGAGATTACAACCTGTGATCTTGAGACGACGAGGCAAGAGCCTAAGGAGAGCTTCTCAGAATTCGTGGCCCGATGGAGGGCCAAGGCCTCAATGATAACTAGAAGGCCTACTGATAAGGATCAGATACGGATGGTTGTGCGCAACCTCCAGCCCAAACTAATGCAGAAAATGATCGTGCTCCTCTTCCCTACCTTTTCAGATTTGCATGAGATGGGAGTACAGATCGAGGATGCCATGAAGCAGGGCCTTATTGACCAGGAGAAGTAGCAGCCAGTGGCGTTTTCCCTTGATTGAATCGACCATCGGTGGTGATCTTGTTGCAAGATCTTCTGAAGTGGGCATGGTCACCACCACCACACCAAAAAAAGCTACCCCATTCACCGGTCCGTCCGGAAGTAGCTCACAGAAAACCAAATACCCACCCCAAGTCAAGAGGGTTTTTACCCCACTTTATATGCCTTTGTCAAAGGCTCTAGAGGTTTTAATCTGGAAAGGGCATCTGAAACCATTGGAACAACGGCCTCTACCTGATTCTCTCCCTTCAAAGCATGACCAGACTAAGTACTGTGCGTACCATCAACAAACAAGTCATGAGACCGATAGTTTGCTTTAAATGCAACGCCATGTACAAGATTTGTTTGACAACAAGGTCATTCTTTGCACCATCTAGTAAAGTCTATCGTCATTGGATCAGTGAACTTGCGGGGGATAATGTGATTATGTGATCAGGGGATGAACCACCTGTGGATGGCGCTCAGTTTACTCCGGATGTGGCGTTTGGCACGCACTGTTTTGAGCATCTGCGAATGCTAGTTTTGTAATTTTTGACTTGGGTGTTGAGTCAGTTCTGTAGTTTTGTTTTGAGTCAGTCTCTTTGTCTTGAGTCAGTCTTTTTGATTAAGGGTCTGTCTTGTTGTATCGAGTCAGTCCTGTTGTACAAAGGTCCGGTGATTCTGGGGGTGTTACCTCGGGGGTCACCATTTTGTTTTGCGTTTGTCTTTTCATTTTGTTTTGAGTTTGTTTCTGTCGAGGAGCCATTGTGCTAACAGATTTTGAATGAAACATCAGTGATTTTCACGCTCTCACATTTGCTTCTGCCTTGTGCCAGTTATGCCGGAAGTTCATGAATGAGATGACAGTATTTGACTAAGAACTCTATCTTTTCTGTGCCCTGAAGTCATTGTAATGACATGAGTTTTTCAAAACTTTTTGAACACTGCGGTGAAAACAAAGAGGGAGGAATTCCTCGGGATTTGCAAAACTTTGATCAAACTGAGAGAAAGAGAGACGTGCTAAGCTCTTAATGAATGAAATCATGCTTGTTAGCGTGAGTACTGAGAAGGACCTTGGCTTTGATCCAGATTGGTTCTACACTGTCTTCAGCAAGAGCGATTTGTCGCTTTCTTAAAAACTTTCAAAAAAATGTTTTGCGCGGTCTTGCGAAGACATGTGTGGAATCGCTCTTGAGATTGTGCAGCTTAGGATCGCTATCAGCCCCGAGACTCAACCCCTTTGCTTCCAAACCTTGAACCTTAATTCAGAATGTTCAACGGTTAACTACAATGTGAGGCCTGTGTGGCCAGATTCGAAGCAACCCATGAACTAGGGGCGAGAATATCATATGTGATCAAAGGAAGCTTGAAAAGCCAGATTTGAAGCAGCCCTCGACCTAGGGGCGGAAAAATGTCAGATGTGCTTGAAGAGCCGAAGATGGATCATCCTGCAAATCAATGAAGACTGGCAAATCCCTGAAGGGAAGAAAGAAGAAAGCATTGCTGAAGGACAACCGAGTTCCTATCCACAACACTAGGGGCAAATTCACCTTACATTGGATGGACTCCTGCATCGTCAGCGAACAACAGCCATTCTTTTGGATTCAGATGACTTCAGGATCTCAAAACCATTTAACATGGACAAAGCTACACTTTTACCCTTGAGAGGCTCGTTGGGCCAAAAACCCGGAAGGGCGACCCAGGCAAAAGTTAGAGCAAAGAAAAGAATGAAAAAAAAAGAAAAAAGAGAAAAAATGCAAAGATAAAAAATGGAAAAAGAAGAAAAGAAAAAAAAAAGAAAAAAAAAGGAAAAGAAATGAAAAGAATTGAAAAGAAAAGAAGAACAAAGCTCGCGAGGTTGAAAACCCAGAAAGGGCGACCTTGGCAAAAGTTAGAGCATAAAATGAGAGGTTAATACCCGAATGTACCTTAACTTCGAACTACGTAAGGCTTGATTCCCATCTTTGGGATACGTAGGCAACTTCATTCTGAAGTCCAGCCATAAAACACTTCAAATTCGATTGTGTCCATGTAATGGTTTTGATTATCTTTGCCTTCTTTGTATCCGAGAGTTCGGTTGTAATCATCGCTCCGAGGACTGATTACAATGCGCTGCGGTGCCATTCAAGCAAGGGGCAACTTTCCATTGCCATTCAATGCACTGCAGTGCCGTTCAAACAAGGGGTGACTTTCCGTTGCCATGCTGCTCTCTTCGAGCAAGGGGCAATTTTCCTCCAGATCCGAGGTTGTGTGTCTCAAGAGTAGGTTCCGTGCTTGTTGAGCATTGGCCGTTTGCAAAAATAGATTTTGAGAATTTTTACTGAGGTTGACTAATTTTCTTGAAAATTATTCCATTTTTTCCAAAACTGGACCATTTCTTGGACCCAAAAAAGGAAAATTTTCAGTGCTCATAACCTGACTTGCATGATTCCAAATTAAAAATCGAACAAGCATGCTAATCTAATTCTTATGCTGATCAAAATTGTTTTAGTAGAAAACCAAAACAAAAAAATGGTCAAAATGATGAACTAGGGGCACAGTTGAGTCAGGCTTCCTGTCTTTTCCCTGTTGTCAATGCATTTGCCAGAAAGGGCACCATACTTGCCAAGAAGGGCACTCTACCTGCCGGAAAAGGGCACAACTGAAGCTAACAACAAAGGACTGAAAGCTCTCTCATCCTCCGAGCAATGAGGTATCAAGCCAAGTGCGAAGCACAAACCGGAATGGATCAAGATATTCCACTTTCTTGTCTGGACAGATCTGATCACGTCCAAACTTCCCGGTAGAGCATCATCGATCGATGTCAGCTGCAGATTTGCTACACACCCAGTTGTAGCACAACCCCTTTGTAGGAGAAACTCACTGTTGTGAACAAGGATGAGAATCTGGTAGAATACCAGGGGCAAGAGCCCATAACTTCCTGTTTATTCATCAACCACCCAGGGAAGGGATTGAAAAATGAGTGATTGAAGAATAGAGAGATGTGCGATGAGAGAAAAAGTGAGAAAATGGCTTTTTCAGAAAAACAGAGCTTGAGGGTCGAATGATGTGAGAATCACAAATAAGAAATGGTGGGAAACACTACTCAAGGAAACAAGCTCCATGTGCACGTCTGAATGTCGTGTCTTTTTGTTTTACCTTGATTCTTGTTTTGAGTCATTTCGAGTGTTACTCGATGTGTTTAGGTTGTTCACCTTTTGTTTTCCGTTGTTGAGTCGTGGTGTGTTGTGTTCAGTCGTAGACTCAATACCCAGTTGAGAATTCATTTTCAATTTCGATTTCAAAAAAAATCGTTTTGTGCTCAGAGTGCTGTGCCATTCTCTACATTTGTGCAAAATAGAATTTGTTCTTTCATAAAACCGCAAGGTTCGACCCAGGTCATGTGAGAACAGTAGAACCAGGACCTATCTGAGGCTATAATGGTTCCGGACTGCAAAGCAAAAGCAAAAGAGGAAAATGTCAGGCATCTAAGTTTGTTCCAACTTCAGTAAGCTCCGAGATTGCATTCTGTATGCACCTTGTCAGGCCTTGTCAATGCTCCGAAGTATGAGTGTGCCTCTACTTCAAGCTCAAGATCAAGTCTGCTTCAACCCAGAAGAGTGATCAGCAGTGCTCTCCTTGAGTACCTGTCCCTGCCAGAGGCATCTTGGCCTTGTTTGCAATGAGTTCCTAGGAGACCAACTGTGACGGTGGAAACTAGAGTTCGAATGGCTGATGCCTAGAACGTAAAGGTTTGGGATTTCCGAGAGTAAAGTCTGGTTTAAATACCCAGGGGTGTATCCCCGACTTGAAATCTGTATGGAAGCCCCATAGGTTGAGATAACGTGTATGCACCTCAATTCTGGATACTAAACCAACCTAATCTGTCACCCCGTTAGAGAATAGGGAAAGTTGTGAATATGATCAGGAAGAAAAGCGGCAGCCGTAGCTCCTACATACAGATGTTGTTACTCGTCAATATTTCATAACCTTTGTACTGTGAGTTGAAGGTAAGTGTTCAAAGAACACAAGAAGGGGAGGTCCCCATCGGAAAAGAGCGGTTCACCGCCACTCACCTCATAAGGTGCTTTCTTAAGCGTCGCTTTGTCCATTTATTGCTTTCCTTAAGCATCATGCATTGTAATGCATTGTACCTATCAAGTTTCTTCCTCATTCATGCACGATATTGTATGTACGGTTCATTCAAAGAAGTTCCGTTTAAACTCATTTATTTAGTGTATCAATCACACTTCATTCACTAAGTGTATCAATTACACTCTTATTTATTTAGTGTATCAATCACACTTCATTCACTAAGTGTATCTATTACACTCTCATTCATTTAGTGTATCAATCACACTTCATTCATTTTGTGTATCTATCACACACATTCTCATTTTGTGTATCTATCACACACATTCTCATTTAGTGTATCAATCACACTCTCTTCACTTAGTGTATCAATCACACTTCATTCATTTTGTGTATCTATCACACACATTCTCATTTTGTGTATCTATCACACACATCCTCATTTTGTGTATCTATCATGCACATATTCACGTCATTATCTTTCGTGTATCCATCACACCTGTTCACTTAGTGCATCTATCACACTTCTTGTTCACCTTTAGTATATCCATCATACTTTGTTCACTAAGTGCATCTATCACACTTCGTGTTCACCTTTAGTATATCAATCATACTTGTTCACTAAGTGCATCTATCACACTTCGTGTTCACCTCTAGTATATCCATCATACTTTGTTCACTAAGTGCATCTATTACACTTCGTGTTCACCTTTAGTATATCCGTCATACTTTGTTCACTAAGTGCATCTATTACACTTCGTGTTCACCTTTAGTATATCCGTCATACTTTGTTCACTAAGTGCATCTATCACACTTCGTGTTCACCTTTAGTATATCAATCATACTTGTTCACTAAGTGCATCTATCACACTTCGTGTTCATCTTCAGTATATCCATCATACTTGTTCACTAAGTGCATCTATCACACTTCGTGTTCACATTTAGTATATCAATCATACTTGTTCACTAAGTGCATCTATCGCATTTCGTGTTCACTTTTAGTATATCCATCATACTTTGTTCACTAAGTGCATCTATCACACTTCGTGTTCACCTTTAGTATATCCATCATACTTATTCACTAAGTACATCTATTACACTTTGTGTTCACCTTTAGTATATCAATCATACTTTGTTCACTAAGTGCATCTATCACACTTTGTGTTCACCTTTAGTGTATCCATCACACTTGTTCACTAAGTGCATCGATCACACTTTGTGTTCACCTATTGTGTATCCATCACACTTGTTCACTTAGTGCATCTATCACACTTTGTGTTTGCCTTTTGTGTATCTATCACACTTTGCTCACTTCTTTCATTTAGTGTATCAATCGCACTTTGTTCATATAATGTATCTATCACACATTCACTTTGTATCTATCACACTATGTCTACTTTGTATATCAATCACACACGCTTGTTTTGTGTATCAATCACACACGTTCGCTTTGTGTATCAATCACACACGTTCGCTTTGTGTATTTATCACACATGCACACTGTATTCGCAGTGAGAACTGCAATAATTTTCTTATATCCTTTCTGCATTGTAATGTAGTTTGGTTTTTGCTTGCTTAAAACTGTTGCATTGTTACGCTTCGTTACAGCTTTCTTTGCATAATCATAAGTTATGTTCGGCTTTTTGCATTGTCAGTTGCATTTTGCCACTGCCTGCCGGCACATGTCTTTGATTATATTGCCCGTTTGTCCAAGTCTTCGGCCTTGTCAAAAATGGGTCGTCTCTGGGCTTTGACATTCACTCACGTCACTTCTTGACTTCCGAGTTCTGTCAAAGAGGGGCAACAGTAGACACCCCATTTTTGACCGCCCTTAAGACTTGGGCGTTACTGATGGTTTACTTGGTGGTAAAAGGTGTGCAGGGCAAAGGTTCAATTTCTTCGGCAATGAGAGAGACAAATCTCAACTTCACACCCCATTTTGGACCAAAGCTATTTTGAATGGTTTTTAGACCTTAAAACCCTCTCTTTCAAAACATTTTTGAAATAAAGTTTCTACAATGTTCCGAGGCTCACATTTTGTCAAATAATGCGCTTTTCGATAAACCGAGCAAGGACAATGTCACGACCCCATTCCGCCCCTAGTAGAATGGTGCCGTGATGGCCAGTAATCCGAGATTACCGAAGGCCAACTTTCAAAATTCACACACAATCAGAGTATTATATATGGGGCTAGTATGTGCGAAAGCAATATATACAAATCTAATTAGTCCATAAGAGCTGTGCATAGATCAAATGAAATGACATACATCTTAATATAGTTTACAACTTGGATACAAATAAAATAAAGTACATGTTACATCTTGATCAAAAGGCTTCTCAAGCTGAAGTATACAAAAGACATGAATTACAACTAAGAAGCATGATCTTCAAGATGATACAAAACATGAATCAAACATCTTGCACATAACATCTTAGGCGTCACCACCTTCTTGCTTGCCACCTACATATATATAAGGAGAGGGTGAGCTTGGATACTCAGTGAATGGTACAAGTAATAAAGGGTTAAATGAATGATTCCCGAAATCTTGTCAAAACAATACATATATCATAGCTTGTTCAAAACATGTACTTGGCATAACTTGTGTTAAAACATGGGATGAAGCAAGTTCATCAATCAAAACTTTCAAAGCATTCTTGGATGTTAAAACATCAACATATACTTGGGGTGATGACATTCCGGGCAAACAATCCACCCGTTCATAGACCGTCGGTGGCCGAGACTTTTCAAACATGGATGCTACATGGGCTTAACGTTTCCTAGCCCGAAAGGACGATGCTACTTGGGCTTAACGTCCCCTAGCACGAAAGGACGATGCTACTTGGGCTTAACGTCCCCTAGCACGAAAGGACGATGCTATTTGGGCTTAGAGTCCCCTAGCATGGGAGGACTTTCCAAGAATGTCATCCAAAACAAAGCTAATACTTGATACACAAAATAGGGATAATCATTAATGCTTAACAAATACTTGTCAAAACAAAGCAAAGCAAAGCTTATCAAAACATTATAACATAGCTTTATTAAAAATACCACTCACTTAGTTCTTGGGACGTCGGGATCAAGGCAAAGGTCCAAGTCCTACAAACACATGGGAAAGCCTATTGAATGCACTCTTAAAAACAAGCTTCACATAAATGCAAATGATCTAGGGAAAACATGCCAGAAAACATCTAGGGAAAACATGCTGGTAAACATCTAGGGAAAACATGCTGGAAAACATCTAGGGAAAACATGCTGGGTACCAACCAGGTCCTGGAATGGATGCACAGAGATGATCTAGGCTAAAATGACCTAGCTGAGTGAACTCAGGAGGTCTTGGCTGAGGTCCCATACCTCTTGGCCGAGGTGTGGTTACCTAGGCTTCAGTGTGCAGCTGCCTACCGAGGTGTTACAAGGTGCCGGCAAGGGTGTACCATGGTCGGCCTAGGTGTGCAGTGGTTAACCTAGGTGTGCATGCAAGATAAACTAACGTGCAAGTGATCATGCAAAGTAGGCCAAGGTGAGATACGATGCTTGGCCCAGGTGTGATCTAGGCAAGAGTGGTCTTGGTGATCACACCAAGGGAAATAAAGCCTGGAAATCTGGGTTTTCTCCTTGAAGAACATAAGCATGAAGAACATGAAGAACATGAATGCTAAAATCATAACTTGTTATTACAAGATCTGGGATTTCATGCTATGAGTTCGAAAACATGGACCTTGGTACCCATACTTGAAGATCATATGAAAACAAACATGAAAACATGCATCTTGATACAAACTTTCGGATCAAAACATTGTTTTTCCTCAAGAACACATGAATATCACTTTCTCTTTCTAAAACCGAACTTCAAAGTAATGCATGGTTCATGAAACATGCTAGATCATGCAATGCGATTAGATCAACATAAAGAATAACAAGAGTAGATCACGAATCTAACCTTAAAACACGGATCTAACGGTTCGATCTCTTGGAATCAAGCTTGGAAATCTACTCCTCTCTCAAGAACTCCTCTTCCTCTTCCTAGAGCTTCTCTCTCTACCTAAAACAAAGATATAGAAATGATAGGTTTTCTCTCTCTATCGGCTGATTTAACTCTCTGCTGGGACACGTGGCACTATCGGATTGGTTCTCCTCAAAAGGTGATTGAAAGACATGACATGTGTAAGACAAAGTGTATACAACAAGCTAGATGACATGGGTACTCCGGCAGGTAATGATCTCGGCTAGGACATAGGCTTCGACAAGTAAAGGAACAATGATCTCAGCTAGGAAAGATAACACTTGGCCAAGCTGTGTCACACCTCGGTCTAGGTCATTCCAGTCCCGGAACAAGATCACTACATGAAAGGATCAAAGATCTAGGATGCCTAGATGATAACATCTCGGCCTAGATGATGCACATCTCGGCCTAGGTGATGCACACCTCGGCCTAGATGATGACATCTCGGCCAATATGCCTAGGTGATGTTGGAGGATAACCAAAGTGGTTCTAGGATGGTCCTAGGTGTTGGCATGACCTAGGCTTGACATGACCTAGGCTTGGCATGACCTAGGCTTAACATGACCTAGGCTTGGCATGACCTAGGCTTGAGACGCAAGGAAGGAACAAAGCATGCATACAACACTTAGGCAAATCACGTAAGCACAAAACAAGACAGGGACCTCTATTTAAGAAAAAAAACAAGTCAAAGTCTACAAATGCAAGCTTAACAAGATGAAATCATGCAAATGCACATGAACATAACTAAGATATGAATGTGGGTTATTACAGACAAAGTGGAAATGAATGAAAGAGAGATGAAATCTTTGAAAAATCTTTCAAAACACCTTACTTAGGGGTTTGAAGTTGAAGAAAAGAGGAGAAGAAGGGAGAAAACAAGTTGGAGAAGAAGTTCGGCATGAATCCGGGTGGAAGAGAGTCGAGCAGCCCTCGCTGAATCGGGCCTATTCATCTGTATACTTGGATTTCAGCTATGAGGCCACCACCATTGGAAAGCTTACTTCTGGGGCTTCATTTTTCACTCAAGAATCTCCTGAAGCCAAGTCCGGGTGGGGGAGATATGGTTCGTTGAAGTAGGGGATCAGTCCGATTGGATCGAATCTGCGCGGCTTCACCAAAAAGGGCATAACTTTTTGCACATGAGGAATTTTAATGCAAGGTTTGCGGCAATGGAAAGTTAACTTCTGCGGCTTCACTCTAGACACCCACCAGCCATCAATTTGGCCGACCGGCCAAATAAGTAGCAGGCCGGCCAAAAAAAGTAGCCGGCCGGCCAAATATTTGGCCGATTGCCTCCTTTTCAGGCCGATACCACCTCTTTGCCTTTTTCAAGCATAATGCATGCCAGCTGTGCCAGCTGGAGTGCACAGACCCTCTCCCCCGTGCATAAGTGCAGTTGTTTTGCCCCTTTTGCACCCTTTTGGTCTAGCTTCTTGAGGAAGCTTGGACCTTTGTCTTAGCTTCCTCAAGAAGCTTGCCAGCTGTCCCAGCTTCCTCAGAAAGCCTTGGCCCCTTTGCCCCCTTTGACTGTTTTCTTGTTTAGCTTCTTTGAGAAGCTTCAAGCCATTCCATTGCCTATATAAGCAAACCCTCTCCTTCTTTGAGATGGTTCAGCAAAAACCAGCCCTAATACATACATATATGATATATATCACTCTCTCTCTATATATCTCTCTCTCTCTACTTTTGTGTGTGTTTGAGGGCCTAAAGGTGTGTTTTCTTCTTAGTTTTGCACTAAGTCACCTACTACTACACCATACTTCGACTTGGGAGGTCTTGAGGGTTTGTTCTTGGAGCTTTGGGTCGGTTTTGATCAGAAGAAGAGGGCTAAGGTTGCTATTCTTCAAGGGTAACACTATTTACTTTATTTCCCCCATTCTTGCACTAGTCTTTAACCCATCTTGCATGCTGTTTTGAGCTTAACTATAAATTGAAAAAAGTTTTGTATTTGCATGCTTAAGATGTTTGTTTAAGACTATTTTGGTGTTGCGGGTCATCTCCCCTCTTGCATGCTTGTTTTGGCCTTGTTTTGTGCCATTCTTTGAGACCTTCGAGCAAGCTCTTGCTTGGCCTCCTAGCCACTGAAATCCAGTGGATTTTTAGAGATAGGTTTGCTGTTTTGAGGGCCAAAATCAGAGGGGGTGACCCCCCATCTCCTTGTCTTGTTTGATGGTCTTTTTAACCTTCCAAAGGGACCCTATTTTGCATGCTTTGAAGTCACTTTCCAGGCCTCATTCTGAGGGTTTTGAGGTCTGCCTTGGCTCTGTCCAAGGCCCTTTTGGCCATTCTTTATGTCTTTCATGCATGTGAGGAGCAACCCTCCTCAAGGCCTTTCAAGAGGGCCTTTCATTGTATGCTTTATTGATCAATTTCAAGCCCATTTTTGGTGAGTTTTAGGGCTGTCATAATTAATTTCCAAAGTTGGTTTCGCCTTGTTACATGTCCATCATATATGTGCTTAATAATCCCTTGTATGGCTCTCTAAAGAAGCTCATCATTTTTGCATGCATTGGCTGCATTTCATTGATTATTTGGGCATATTTTGACATGCTTTATTCACTGTTTTTGGCTGGTTTGATGACTTCTCATATGCTTCTTACACTTGCCATGTAAACCATGTTTGCTAGTCAAAGTTGCATGCTATTTTAGTCCATCATGCTAGCATCTTTTGGCCATGCTTTAAACTAGAAATGTGTATGTTTTGGGACTGCCTTGGCTCTGTCTTTGTGCTTCATGGTCAAATAGTGCTTGTTTTGCATACTTGTGGTTCAATACACGTGCCTAGCTTTGGGGTTTCGGGGCTTATTTCATGCATCTTGGTTGTCTCATTTTCATCACATGGCCACTGTTTTGGGCCTAGTTGAGGGCTGACCAAATTAGTTTAAGTCCACTCTTTACATGTTGTCACATGTCTTACACTTTGCATGCTTTGATTGCATCATGTCTTGCATGTCTACTAGCTTGCATACTTGTTCATTGTTTGCTTGTTTGCATTGCCATGTTGCATACTAGCTCACATGCCTAGGAAGCATTGCATTGGCATGCGTGCTTTGCCTCTTGACTTGGGTATGATAGAGGTTGAGCTCATTGTTTGTTTATGTGCATTTCATTCCGTATTGAAAATGCACACTTGGTTTCTTGGGCCATCACGCATTGAAATACGCGATTGGTGGTCCGAGAATCGAGTACCATACCCCTTTGAGTCATAAACATGATAAGGGATGTGGTGGTGCACACATTTGCTTGAAATGCATTGCCATGCCTTCTTTTGCCCTCTACTGCTGTCAAAACATGATTCTGCAGGAAGCTTTGGCCGGCCGGCCATCTGCAGTGCCGACCTGCCATCCATTAGTGGTCGATGGCTTCACAAGTGGCCGGTGACCATCCCACATGGCCGGTGGTGTCCCCCAATGTCCAGAGAGTGCACCTTGGGACTTGTGCAATTTTCAGAGGAGCAGAGCGGGGTAAACAGAGGCAACTTGTGCATGGCGACGGATTTCCGAGCAAACCCGAACACGCATGCGTTGGACCCTCTTCCCGAGGCCTTTTACTGCTTTCCTTAGCTTAATTGATTTGTTAATTAATTAGGTGGTCTGTAATTATTTAATTAGCTTGTAGGTTAATTAATTTGTATTATTCTTTTGGTCCCTCCGAGCGAGGGCGAATTTGTAATAAGTGTGGGTGAGTGTGTGTATGTCTTCCAACCCCCACTTCTTTCTCCCTTTTACTTACCTGCTTTCAATGGTTAGTACTAGGGCATATTTATTTTAGCATACCTTATGCTATGCATGCGTGCATCCATACATTTGTCTTGCATGCACCGGGCTCGGCACATCATGCTAACTGCACTTGTATTTCAATTCCAAGTTGAGTACTTGTTAGTTGCAGCATTTCACATGCCATCTTTAGGATAGCCGAGCCTATTCTAGTTGCATCCTGTATGTGTTACATTAGCCATTTTAACATGAACTAGGATCATGCATATGATTATTAATTAGTTTTTGTTTTGGCTTGGAGTACTAGGTAAGCTTTTTTTTTGCTTTAGCATGCCGCACGCGTGTGAGTGTTGCTATGATAGCATGATTACCATGACGCTAGCTGCTTATATGATATAACTGCTTGAATGCCTGCGGGTGAAGGTTGGATTGTTTGAGTTGGAACAACTCATTGAAATCCGTATTTTAGCCTACTTGCGAGTAGCAAATTCCAAAGCGTTTTCCAAACAAACGGATATGCAATGCTTCGTTCCAAATTAGGCGATCTAGTTTATACTTTTGTGTTGTGCGCATCACATAGTAATTCTAGCTAATTAACTGGAATAAGAACACATAACGTTTTCAAAATCGGATATCATGGTTAGTAGAGGCCGATCTTTGGATCGGGCGAGCGGGGGTGCTCATAGCTGACCTTCCCCAATCGTACCCAAGTTCCCGAGTCGAGGCAACTTTGGTGATGACGGACACGTGGCCTTTGGCACCGAGTCAGGGTTTTAAAAATTTCCCCATTAAAAAAAATATTTAGGTGGCGACTCTGTATCTGGCAAAGCAGTCCATATTTGGCACTTCTTTCAAAAATCTGTTTTCTCAAAATGATTTGTCGGATTTGGACTCTTTGGTTCAGATTTAGAACCGTGACAAATTTGAGTCCGAGCTGTAGTAGACCCACAAACGAACGGAACGGGGAGTCATCCTCCCAGGGCATTCGGGGACATCTACAATGAGTTGCAGGCTTTGATGCTACTTAGTTCTTTGCCCGAAAGTTGAGAGACTTTGGTTGTGATAGTTAGTAATTCGGCACCCCGATGGAGTTGTCACATTGGGCCAAGTCACTAATAACTTGTTGAATGAAGAAACTAGAAGAAAATCAGCAGGTTCCTCTCATTCGGAAGCATTTGTTGTGAGAGGCCAAAGTAAAACAAGGGGGAGGAGTAAGACTCCTCATGGTCGTGATCAAAGCCGTGATAAATCAAAAGATGGTTCTTTTTCAAAGAAAGACATTGAGTGCTATTATTGCCATGAGAAAGGGCACATGAAGCGAGAATGCCAAAAGCTCAAGAATAAGGAGAAAAGGCGTGACAAAAGTGTGGATAAGAAGTAAGAAAACACAACGGCAGTTACTACCGATGATCTCATGGTTGTTTGTGAAGATGATTGTATCAATTTTGTGGGCCAAGAGAATAATTGGGTGATTGATTTCGGTGCTTCTTTTCATGTGACTTCTCAAGTTGATTTCTTCACTACCTACACCAAAGGAGATTATGGTTCTGTTCGAATGGGTAATGAAGGTTTGTCCAAGATTATTGGCATGTGTGATGTTTGCTTGGAAACAAATTTGGGTTGCAAATTGTTGCTTAAAGATGTGAGACATGTTCCCGACATTCGCCTCAATTTGATCTCTACTAGGACGCTAGATGATAAAGGCTTCAACAACAAATTTGGTGATGGAATATAGAAGCTCATAAAGGGTTCTTTGGTGGTAGCTAAGTGTAAGAAGACTTATACACTTTATTCAATGCAAGGAAAAATTTGTAAAAGTTTTGTCAATGCGCTTGAAGATGATACACTTGAAGATGATACTTTTATCGAATTGTGGCACAAGCGGCTTGGCCATATCAGTGAAAAAGGGCTACAAGTTTTGTTCAAGAAAGAGCTTCTACCTGGTTTGAAAGGTACATATCCTAAAACTTGTGTTCATTGTTTGGTGAGTAAACAACATAGAGTTTCTTTTCATAAAAATGTTGCTTTTAGAAAAGAAAATGTTTTAGAGTTGATTCATTCGGATGTTTGTGGTCCTTTAAAAGTTAGAACACATAGTGGTGCCTTTTATTTTGTTACTTGCATTGATGATTATTCAAGGAAAGTTTGGGCTTTTCTACTAAAAACTAAAGATCAAGTTCTAAAAGTATTTAAGCATTTTCAGGCCATGGTTAAAAGAGAAACATGACAGAAATTGAAGTGCATCCGATCAGACAATGGTGGTGAATACATTGGTCCATTTGATGAGTATTGTTGCAGCCAAGGTATTTGGCACCAAAAGACAATTAAGAAGACTCCTCAACAAAATAGGGTTGCCGAGAGGATGAACCGCACAATTGTGAAAAAAACAAGGTGTTTGCTTTCACAAGCTAAATTGCTAAGATCCTTTTGGGGTGAGGCAATGAAGACAGCGGTTGACGTGATCAATTTGTCACCTTCCTATCATTTGAATGGTGATGTTCCAGAAAGAGTTTGGACTGGTGAAGATGTGTCCTATGAGCACTTGAGAGTGTTTGGTTGTCGATCTTTTATTCACATTCCAAAAGATGAGAGGTCCAAACTTGATAATAAGTCAAGACAATGTATTTTTCTTGGCTATGGGCGTGATGAATTCAGGTACAGATTGTGGGATTCGATCGACAAGAAAATCATTCGAAGCCGTGATGTTGTGTTTCTTGAAGACCAAACAATTGAAGACTTTGGCAAAGGTGATCAACCGGAGCCAAAAACTAGTGACCTCATTGACATAGATCCATCTCCTTCATCTTCAGTTGATGATAAAAACGGGGGAGATGTGCAGCTACCTATTGAAGAAGTGAAGGATGATGCTAATCCTAATGAAGTTGAGCCAGAAATTGAGGAAGAGCATCCAACTCAAGAATCGCCACCACAACTTGAGTTGAGGAAATCTACAAGGGACCGGCAACCTTCAAGAAAGTATCCTCCTAATGAATTTGTGTTTATTTCCGATCAAGGGGAGCCTGAGAGCTACCAAGAAGCAATTGAGCATGCAAAGAATGGTGATTGGAAAAAGGCCATGGACGAGGAGATGAATTCCTTACTTGAAAATCACACTTATGATTTAGTGAAGTTACCAAAAGAAGGAAAATTCTGAAAAATAAGTGGGTTTCAAATTGAAGACTGATAGGAAGAATCTGAGGTACAAAGCACGTCTTGTTGTGAAAGGCTTTGGGCAAAAGAAAGGTATTGACTTTGATGAGATTTTCTCGTTGGTTGTGAAGATGTCTTCTATTCGGGTTGTAATTGGCATGGCTGCAAGTATGAACCTTGAAGTTGAACAACTTGATATGAAGACCGCATTTCTTCATGGTGACCTTGAAGAAGAAATTTACATGGAGCAACCGGAAGGTTTAGTAGAGAAAGGGAAAGAGAAATTTATTTGCAAATTGAAGAAAAGTTTGTATGGTCTCAAGCAAGCTCCGCGGCAATGGTATAAAAAATTCGACTTTTTCATGATGAATAATGGTTTTTCTAAAACCACTTCGGACCATTGCGTGTTTGTGAAAATTTTTTCGGATGGCAAATTTATTATTCTTTTGCTTTATGTTGATGACGTGTTAATTGTGGGTCAAGATTCTACCATGATTAACAGGTTGAAATTGGAGTTGAGCAAGTTTTTTGCTATGAAAGATTTGGGACCGGTAAAGCAAATTCTTGGTATGAAAATTGTTCGTGATCGCAAAAAGGGATTGATTTGGTTGTCTCAAGAAAGCTACATTGAGAAGGTTCTTGAGAGATTCAACATGGATAAAGCAAAGCCGGTTGGTTGTCCACTTGCGGGTCACTTCAAGCTTAGTTCGAATCAATGTCCTACAAGTGAGAAAGACAAGGAAGAGATGTAGAAAATTCCTTATGCTTCAGCAGTTGGTTCTTTGATGTATGCCATGGTTTGTACAAGGCTGGATATTGCTCACGTCATTGGTGTGGTGAGTCGGTTTCTCTCTAACCCGGGTAAAGAACATTGGGCAGCGGTAAAATGGATTTTAAGGTATCTTCGAGGGACTTTGAAGGTGTGTTTATGTTTTGGGGATGGTAAACCGATGCTTGATGGGTTCACGGATTCTGACATGGCCGGTGATGTTGATTCTAGGAAATCTACTTCGGGGTATTTGATGACTTTCGCAGGGGGAGCTGTGGCATGACAATCTAAATTACAAAAATGTGTTGCTCTCTCAACTACCGAAGCTGAATTTATTGCCATTACGGAAACTTGTAAAGAAGAGTTATAACTGAAGAAATTTTTGCAAGAGTTGGGTTTGAAGCAAGAAAAGTATGTGCTTTATTGTGATAGTCAAAGTGCTATTTATTTGAGTAAAAATTCAACTTTTCATTTGAGATCGAAACACATTGATGTGAGATACCATTGGATTCGTGATGTGTTAGATTCGAAATTGTTACAACTTGAAAAGGTTCACACAGATGATAATATTTCAAATATGTTGACAAAGACTTTGTCGAGGGACAAACATTTAAAGTATTAAACTTTGATGGGTGTGGTTGATGTCTCCACCTAAGTCGATAGGGGGAGAATTGTTGAATATATCTCCTTATTAGAGTGTGGGACCCAATTGGTTTATTAAAAGAGTTTAATTTGGTTTGCTAGTAGTTATAATATATTTTTATATATTATATCTAATTTTGTGTTGACCCAATTCAGTTTGGAAACAACTAAGGTTTTGATAAAAAAACCCTAGATTCACAATATTTTAGGTATTATTTTTGCTCATCCCGAATTTGTGAACGGATGCTACACACACTTCAATTCGGTGGAATCAATTATTTGGGTGAGTGAAAGGTGGAATTAATTTGGCTGGTTTTTTGCTTCGTTTTTCGGTTTTTCCGAAGCTCTGTTAGTGTGCATAATTGGGTGTTTTGGTGAGTTGATTTGGTTCATTATTTTGGATATTCTACAATTTTGATTTTGAAAATTTTGGTTCTTCTATTTGGTGAGGTCTTTCCTCTTGTTTATTTGTGATTATTTAGAATTCACCTAAGAGTGGTTTTGTGAGACCATTCGTGTCTCGTTTGTAATCGTTTGGAAACTTATTTGGTTGATAGTGGAATCGGATTTCGATCCCGTGGACGTACCTCAGATTGAGGAAACCACGTAAAATTCATGTGTTGCTTTTGATTTAATTTTTCTACATTAATTTTTATTCCCATTAATTGATTTACTTGTGAAAAATCTTATATTTTCCCTAACAACATCATGTGAATGCCCTCTTGGAAATTCAAGAAAAAGAGGCGCGATTGTAGTGGACAATCTACACATAGCAAATATTGATGAAATTCTGGATCCCCATCGAAGTGGGGAACTAATGGTGATTGCGACTGATTTCAAGATCTCCGTAAATGCATACTTGAAAGAGTTGATCACTTCGCCCGTGAGGTCACTGACAGACATTATTACCTTCAACCAGAATAATCCTGAACTGGTAAGTATTGGATTCTCTAATGAATATCGTTTAACTCTTCCTATATTACAGTGATTCATATTCTTTGGCAGACGAACTTGAATTTTATCCTTAGGTGGGATGTCATTTCCGGTAGACATGTCTTGATCTCTTTAATTGGGAGTTAGAATTCATTACAAATCTTGGATAGTTTATTTTCTTTTCTCTCTCCTTACAATCTCTCCTACCAAACATAGAATTGAGGATTCTGTTATGATGAAAATAACAAAATTAGTCCTCGTACATTACAGGAAAAACTAGCAGAGTATGGTCAGCAAACTTTCATTGAAGCTGAAGAGTCAACAGGGATTGGCGAGAAAGAGATCCAAGTATTGGAGAATTTGGAAAAACTTTCAAAAGATGGGTTTGAAAAACTGATGAAAGAGAATGACTTAGATGTGTTGGTGACATCGGGTTCACGTGCTTCCCCTATTCTGGCAATTGGAGAGTACCCTGCTATTACTGTCCCGGCAGGGTATGCCAGTGATGGAATGCCATTTGGCATCTGTTTTGGAGGGTTGAGAGGCACAGAACCGAAGCTGGTTGAAATTGCTTATGGCTTCGAACAAGCCACCAAGGTTCGGAGGCCTCCTTGTTTCTCCACGTCAGAATTAACACTGTGTTTGGGAACTTAGGAAAGAAAAGAAAAGAAATGATTACTTAAGTAATAAGAGAAAAAAAGAAAAGAAAAGAAATGATTGTGATTTCTCTCATTTTTGTTTAGATAAGGAAGAAATAAAAGAAAAGAAATGATTATGATTTCTCTCATTCTTGTTTGGTTAGATTTCATTCAGAGAAAAGAAAAGAAAAGAAATTATTTCATGTTATATTACCAAAATAACCTTTTTATATTTTCAATCATTTTATTTCTTTTATTTTTATAGGGACAAAATTGGTATTATGAAAATAGTGATTTCTTTTCTCTCCCAATCTCTTCACTTTTGGGAAGATTGAAAATGAGGCTTATAGGAGAAATGAGTCTCTCTATTTCTCTCAACTTCTTTCAATTTCTCTCCACTTAAATTATCCAAACAAATAAGAAAAATACATATCTCTCCATTTCTTTTCTTTTCTTTCCAAATCACTTAATCCAAACATAGCGTAAGTGAGAAAGCATCTGTCTAAATTTTGACACTCAAGGCCCTGTTTTATGAATTTGCCTATGGATCTTCTGAGGGAAATCTGTGTATCTGTGTTGTTTCATTAAGAAACATGAGTTGTACAGGCTTGGACCAAATGATTTAACACTAAAGAATTGGTGATTTCAAGGAAAGTGCAATATTACACTAAGAGCAACCCAACCAAAGCCCCTGAGCCCCCTTCTTACCTATTTTAAGGGGTAAATGGTTCCCTATCCACCAGCATCAAATCCTCTAAATAATTTCTTAAATTAATTTTTGCTATAGTGACTCTCTATTTGTAAGGAGTCACTGTAACTCCTTTATATATATGAAAAATGATGCGGACCACTAATTAGTGGTTGCTCTAATTATGTGCCAGTGGGTCCCACCCACTGCCACATATATTTTGTGTCTTAGTTTTGTTTTGTTTTGTTTTGTTTTTTTTTTTTGCTTTCCACATCATTAGCGGTGGTGTTAGTGGTAGGAATTTAGTGGTCTGTAGCATTATTGTATATATCAACAATAATAGAGACCACTAATTTTGGAACTCTAAAAAGATCACTAATAACATGGCACTCAATAAAAAAAGAAAAAAAATAAAACACCAAGATTAAAATATCAAATCATTCATGGTGGGGCCCACTGCTATATCATTAGTGGTAGCACTAATTAGTGCTCTCACTCATTTTCCTATATATATATATATATTGCTTTGCTTTGTTTAAGGACTGCAATGCGCATTTATAATTTTTATTTTTATTAAATTTATAATTAAAAATTATATTTTGATAAAATAAAGAAAAAAATAGGGAGTTTGTTAATAGAATAGAGAAAGAATAGGAAATTTGTTGAGAGAACTAAATGAAAAAGTGATTCCTAAAATAGAGAACGAATTTTTTTAATAATATTTTAGGGTAAAATTTAAGAAAACCGGTGGGGATCCTCTAAGAAGCTTAAGCCAGTTCTTTCAAAATTGCAAGAGGTTAAACAAAATGTGATTGGACAAAATTTAGAGCATCTCTAATGATGCATTGTTAAAATGGTTAGCTTAAAGTCAAATTTTATTAGTAATTTTATACCCCCCAAAAAAGTGCAAATAAAATTGTATTAGTGATTTTTGTTGTTTTGTTTTTGTCTTTTTTTTCTTAATTTTAAGTTCATAATGCAAGTTTTGAAGGAATTGGGTTGACATCATATTACTTCATTGAGAAAAGCTTGCAAAGCTTCCGCTTCAAAACATGTGTGAACAATACACAAAATATGAATCTTACATTCAAAAAGCATGTTGATCTCACTCAAAATGATAGGTCATGTTATTTTACACTAATAAAAAAATATATTATTTATTCACAATAAAAATGTGTGAATAAAAACAGACTTAGGTGTTGTTTGGGAAGACGATTTTGGGCTAAATTAGCCACTACCGTCCAAAAGAGGCTAATTTAGCCACTTACGTCCAAATGAGTTTCAGTTGGAAATGTTGAACCCATGGCAGGTTGAAATTACCAAAATGCCCCACGTTGGAAATGTTGAACCCAATTAACCACTACCATCCACGTGTCTTACCTCAACTACACTAATGTCTTACCTCAGCTACACAAGTCATGTTAACAACAAAAAAGGAAAAACGTTTTTGAATATTTTTAAATATTTTAATTTCAAAATATTACGATTTTAATTTTTTAAATTTTAAAATATTTTATAAAAATAAATTCAAACTTTATTTTATTAAAATAATTTTAAATATTTTAATTTTTTTGTTATGTATTTAGTTATGATTTGAGTATATAGTTGTGAAAGTAGTATGGAGTTTCGAGTTATGTGTTTAGTTATAAGTTTTAAAAATAATTTCTTAATTGAGTTTTGTTTTATTTGTTTGATTACAATTTGAGTGTAGAGTTGTTTTTAAATTTAAAATATTAACATTTTAAATTATTAAAATTTTTATGATTTAAATTTTTTGAATATTTATTTTAATTTTTTACTTATTAAATTTTTTAGATTATTTAAGTTATTTAAATATTTGAAATAAAATTAAATAAAATTTAATTAAAATAAAAATAAAATTAATGTAAAATAAAATTAAATATTTAAAATAAAATAAAATAAAATAATTTAAAATACACAAAAGAATAAAATAAAACCTCACTTTTTATCATTTTACAGAAAATGAAAAAAAAAATAAAAAATAAAAATAAAAAACATATGAAAAAACAATTAGCAAAAAAAAAATAAATAAATAAAAAATACACAAGACTATAAAATAAAACCTCACTTTTTATCATTTTATAGAAAATGAAAAAAAAATAAAAATAAAAATAAAAATAAAAATAAAAATAAAAAACACATGAAAAACCCATTTGCAAAACAAAAAAAAAAAAAACTTGAAATACACAGAACAATAAAATAAAACCTCACTTTTTATCATTTTACAGAAAATGAAAAAAATAAAAATAAAAATAAAAAACGCATGAAAAAACCATTTGCAAAAAAAAAAAAAAAAAAAAAGGACAATAAAACAAAACCTCACTTTTTATCATTTTACAGAAAATGAAAAAAAAAATTTAATTTTAAAATCAAAATAAAAAAACACATGAAAAAACCATTTACCAAAAAAAAAAAAAAAAAAAAGCGAAATTAATGTAATAAAAAAAACAAATATTAAAATGACCAAAAAATATATATGGGTTAACAATTCCATAGCACAGTCGCCGCATTCATGATAAAATTTAAAAAAAAAAAACAAAAAAAAAATGGTAAAATGAGTGGTGACGTCACTGTCAGGACAAAATTTAATATCAGGGGCAGTTTAGTAATATTACATATGGACACCTCAGCAAAAAGTGAAAAAGTTAAAAAAATCAAAAAGCCTATCTCAAACCATACTTTTTAACCCCAGATTAAAATAGTTAAAAAAACTAAAAAGCAAAAAACTAACCCACTTTTCAAACGGAGGCTTATTAGGCCTCCTAAAACAAGCTCCCAAAGTGGAAAAATGGTTGAGGGCCCGAAATTAGGGACTCGAATTTGGCTCAAAACCCAAAACGACGTCGTTTTGGGTTTTGATTTTTTTTCTTCATTTTCTTCCATTTCTTTCTTTTCTTTCTTCTTCTTCGTTGAGTTGAATAGAGGCGAGAGAGAGAACACAGAGGCGAGATAGAGAAGGCAGCTCATCGGCGTCGCAGTTCGTCGGCATCGTAGCCCCGCCTCCGCTTCTGCCTCCGCCCGCCGCCGCCTCCGCCTCCACCTCCATCTCCACCTCCGCTCGATGTTGTTGGCCCCTCCAGTCCAGTTCTTCTTCTCCTTCTCCTTCTCCTCTTCCTTTTTCTTTCCCCTAATTTCGAGCCAAATTCGAGCCCCTATATTCGAGCTCTGTACCGGTTCTGCCCAAAGTGACAATTTGCAATCACTCATCCAACCACTTAAAAAAAAGACAAGTCCTTAATGATTTCATTTATGGAGGTGACTTGTAAGAATATTAGCATACTTTTTAAAAACACAATTTCAAATTTTCAATGATGATTTCAGCAACTAAAAAGGTGAAATAGGCCTCTTTTGGAAACAAAATAATTTTTTTTTTTTAAAAATTTATTTTGAATCATATTATCTCTCTATCTTTTTACACATTTTCAAAAATAAAAAATAAAAAATAAAAAATTTTAAAAATTAGATTTTAACCAACTTTTCAAAATAATTATTTTTCTTGATTTAGACAACACAGATAAAGTTGAATTACGGACAAGCATGACCTACTGTGTCCACCATTCTGGGGCAAAAACTATCTTTTTTTTGGTGCCAAAAATCAAAAGCAATAAGGGCATTCACAATGGAATAGTTGAAATTATTTCTTAAAGTGTGTTATATGACAAAAAGTAATAAAAGTGGGAATTAAAAATATTTGTTAAGATGTGTTAAGAGTTTGTTAATTTTAGAAATTGAGTTGTGATGCAATGGATGTGTTAAGGTGTTTGTTAAATATATATATATATATATATGTATAATAAATAAAATAAATAAATAATTTAGTTTAATAAAAAATTTCAAGCCCAAAATTAAATTTCAAGTCAAAAAAAAAAAAATCCCAAAAAGTTCTAAAAAAAAAAATTTGCCTTTGCCAGTCAACCCGTAAGACCAAAAAAACGCTTTCCTTCCATCACTAGAACACTTGCTGCAGATAACAAAGAACTTAGCAGCTGACTCTAACAGACACCCCTAACACACGCGTTAACAAGTCTATTGTAGTACCAAACAATACCCTTAGCTAGCCAAAAGTTGACAACTGACACTAATACACAACTTAGTGTATCCATTGTGGATGCTCTAACAACAAAAGATTAAGGGGTGTTTTGGGAAGATGGTTATAATCTGATTTTTGGTGAAAAGCTGATTATAAGCAGATTATAATCAGCTTTTCTGTGAGAGAAGAGGAGATAAAAAATCTGAAAATCAGATTTTTTATCTCTTCCCAAAAGAGGCCTAACAACAGGTCATGTCATGGTGCATAATATGCCCTTCCACTTTCCCAAAAAAACAAACTTGTGTAAATTTTATTATGATTAATGTTATTGTTCCAGAAAATCAAAATTCAGATTTTTTGGGTATTGTGCTTGTATGGCTGTGAGTAAATTGGTGTTGCAACCCCTAGGTTTGGCCTGGTGGATAATATTTGAGAGATGGGAATTTACTTCTTTCAAGGTCTTCCATACGAATTTCTTTACCAATAAAACCCTTTGAGCCACGAATTGCAGGGAATAAGTCGAAAAAATTCAGAGTAAAATTTCTGAAATTGTAGAACATCCTTTGCACAATGGTCATGTTTGATGTAGTTAAAACATATTATAGATTATAACTTAGCAGATTATAAATTATGACTTTAATTAGAAATTGTTAATCTGTTTGGTATAATTGTTGGATTATAGATTTAAGTTGCTGAGTAGTGTTTGTTAAATAAACTGTGAAGTAGTTTTTTCAATTAACTTTTATTTTTTATTATTCACTTTTGTCTACATTTCTCATAAAAAAAAATATATATATATATATATATTTTATATTCCATTTAGATCTTTTTTTATTTTTAAAAAAATAAAAAATAAAAGTATTCAATGTAAGATTCATGTTTTGTTTTTGTGTTTTTTTTCTTAATTTTAAGTTCATAATGCCAGTTTTGAAGGAATTGGGTTGACATCATATTACTTCATTGGGAAAAGCTTTCAAAGCTTCCGCTTCAAAATATGTGTGAACAATACGTAAAATATGAATCTTACATTCAAAAGGTATATTTATCTCACTCAAAATGATAAGTCAGGTTATTTTACACTAATAAAAAAATATATTATATATTCATAATAAGAATGCGTGAATAAAAGCAGACTTAGGCCTCGTTTGGGAACATGTTATTTTAGTAATTTTTTAGCTTTTTACGAAAAGATGTGCAGAAAAATAGAGAAGTGATGTGACTAGTTTTAGTTGATTTTTTGACTTTTTGACTAAAATAACCAGTCCCCAAACGAGGCCTTATTGGGCCTCGCAAAGTGACAATTTGCAATCACTCATTCCAACCACTTAAAAAAAAAAAAAGACAATTCCATAATGATTTCATTTCTGGAGGTGACTTGTAAAAACATTAGTATACTTTTTGAAAACACAATTTCAAATTTTCAATGATGATTCCAGCAATTAAAAAGGGCAAATAGGCTTTTTGGGAACAAAATAAAAAATTATTTTGTTTTTTATTTTTAATTTATTTTGAATCATATTATCTCTCTATGTTTTTATACATATTTTTAAAAAAATAAAAATAAAAAATAAAAAAATTTAAAAATTAAATTTTAACCAACTTTTCAAAATAATTATTTATCTTGATTTAGACAACACAGATAAAAGTGGAATTACGGACAAGCATGCCCTACTGTGTCCACCATTCTTTTGTTTGGTTTGTGTTTTTTAAATATTTTTGAAAAAAATTCTCTACAAATAAACTTTTAAAAGTAATCAAACCAAACAAATTTTTCTAAAAAAAATTTTCAAAACTTGTTTGGTTTACAATTTTTCCAAACAAATCTCTCTCTCATACACATCAAATCAATTACTTTTTCCAAAATTCTCTTTCAAAATAATTTTTTAAAACATCTTTTAAAAAAAACTAAACCAAATAACTTTTTGTACTTTTTATTTCTAAAACTCATCTCCCAAACTCAAACCAAACATATTTCTGGGTGCCAAAAATCAAAAGCAATAACAACAAAAGATTAACACTGGGTCATGTCATGGTGCATAACATGTCCTTCCACTTTCCCAAAAAAACAAACTTGTGTAAATTTTATTATGATTAATGTTACTGTTCCAGAAAATCAAAATTCAGAATTTTTTGGGTATTATGTTTGTATGGCTGTGAGTAAATTGGCGTTGCAACCCCTAGGGTTTGGCCTAGTAGAAAATATTTGAGAGACGGGGGTTTACTTCTTTCAAAGTGTTCGGTACGAATTTCTTTGCCAGTAAAACTCTTTGGGCACGAACTGTAGGTAATAAGTCGAAAAAATTCAGAGTAAAATTTCTGAAATTGTACAACATTCTTTGCACAATGGTCTTGTTGATGTAACTATTAAAATAGATTATAGATTATAACTTAACAGATTATAAATTATAAATTATAATTTTAATCAGAAGTTGTTAATCTGTTTGGTATAACTATTGAATTATAGATTTAAGTTGTTGAGTAGTGTTTGTTAAATAAGTTATGAAGTATCTTTTTCAATTAACTTTTATTTTTTTATTGTTCACTATTTGTCTACATTTCTCATAAAAAATAATAATAATATTTTATAGTCCATTTGGGTATTTTTCTATTTTTAAAATATAAAAAATAAAAAATAAAAAAAATCTAAGAGTATAACTGTGAATTAACATGTCCATAACAGAACCTGATAATCAGAAACAAAAGGTGAGTAGCTTCTCAGAGTTAGTTTTTTTTTAACTTAAAATAAGTTGCTAGAATAAAAAACTGTTTGAAATAAGTTTAACCAAACAGTCAAAAATAATTTTTTAAAAGTCAAAAATTATAAATTGACTCAAAAAAACCCCACCAAACACCCCCAATAGAATTAACCTTTGCACCCTTTATAAAGAAGTGTTATTATTTCTGTGTTTGTTAGAATTTCTCTCTCTCTTGCCTGAAAACTTCACGATTCACGTGTTTTGGATATAGAACATCCCGTGCCTACGACATTAGCCTTTGCACCAATGGCGGAGCCACAGCTAGACCAGGGGGGCACGTGCCCCCTGGATTTTGGAATAAATTTTTTTTTTTGTTTTTTGTGTGTAAATATAAAAAAAATATTTTAAACAAAAAAAATTATAAAATATTATTTAGAGTGAAATATCAATGACATTTTTAAAATTATGAAAATAATAATAGTTTTTTTTTATTGAAAATAAAGATATTACGATAAGTCATATTATTATCTATGAAAATTTCAATACAATCGTGATGTTTATCTATTAGACTTATTTATTTTGATAATTTATTTAATTATGTTTTAATTTATTTGAAAGATAAAAATAGAATTCAAAATTTATTCTGATAATTTATTTAATTATATTTTAATCAAAATTTATTTTGATGATTTATTTGAAAAAGAAAAATAGAATCAAATTTTATTTTGATGATTTATTTAAAAGAGAAAAATAAAATTAAGATTTATTTTGTCTCATTATTTCTCACTTAAACCTTTATCCTAAATATTGTTAGAATATATTTAATATTTGATTAAATCAGGAGTTCAAACAGTCCAAAACAAAAGTTCAAACAGCCTAGCACAGCAGTAGGCCAAAAGGTTCAAGTGGAAGATATTCAAATTAACAATGATGGAAGTACAACGACTATAAATCGTTATAAAGGTTCAAAAGGCCAAAATGTTTAAAAGGTTAAAGTGAAAAATATTCAAATTTGTAATGATGGAGTGGAACATATTCAAATTAGTAATAATGGAAACACAACGGCTACAAACGGCTATAAATTCAAATAACTACAACTGCTATAAATAAATATAATTTTTATTATATATACCAAACCCTCTAATGTAAACAAATTACAAAAAAAAACCTGAAAATATTCTTTGATCTATAATCACTCACATCTATTTTCAGAAATTATACACTGAGCCTTATAGCATTAAGTTCATCTTTCTTGCATGAGATTTACAGAAAAATTAAAGTTTCATTTTATATATCTATCTTTGAGAAATATTTATCGTAAGCTTTCTTTGAAAACAAAAATACCAGTTCATCTTATAAAAGTGTTGCAACGCTGTATTCTTGAAATCTTGAGAGTGATTGTGAATCACCTAAGATTTGCAAGGGTTTAGACTTGTGAAGTCTGTGTAAAATCCGTGGAGGATTGCTCCATTTGTAAAGAGGTTGCTAGCACCCCTGTGAAGCTAGAAGATAGTGGAAAATCTCAAGTGAAACTTGAGGAGTGGACGTAGGCCGAGTTGAAGCCGAACCATTATAAATTTGTTTGCCTTTCTTTCCCTTATTTCTTTATTTTATTTTAAATTGCCATAGTTATATTTCACATTTTTACTATGCTAAAATCATTAACTGACATAGTTGTTACGACACTTGTTTTAATTATTTTTATTTCATTAATTATATTTATCTATTGTGCTAGTCATAATTTTTGTTAGGGTATTATTAATTTTAATTGTAAAAACCTAATTCACCCCCCTCTTAGGTTATTTTTTTGGGTAACAATTATTGACATACAATTATAATTAATCTCAATAAAAATTTAGAATTTATTGAATTGTTAGGTACATTTGACATGTGGAGTTTATCCTCTATGTGTTTTTTTACTATTGGTTGGTGATATTATATGTCAATGATGACATGATATTACTATTATATTAAATTTTTATTAAAATTTTTTATAAAAAATTATTTTATCATTATATAATTTATTTTAAACTTATATCAATAACTTTTTTTATATTTATATATTGTCTATGATATACTAATTACAAATAATATATATATATATTTCTTGAAATCAATCGTAAAAATTTATATGAAATATTTTATAAAAATTTCAATGTTATAATTAATACGTGCCCTCCCCGATTTAATTTCTTGGCTCCGCCACTGATTTGTACCCCTTTATAAAGAAGTGAATTCTGATTACCCAAACCTGAACAAAATCGAAGTTTATTCTCCAGTCTGTCATTATGGCCACATTCCACTTCCACAACACACTGCTAGTGTTTCTGGGTCTAGCCTTATTCGGGTTCAACATTGACACCGTGAGCAGTGAATTCCCAATCAGAGAAGCCACAGTGCGCGATATCCAGATTGCTTTCCATCAAAACAAACTTACCTCCAAAAAACTGGTCCAATTCTACATCAGAGAAATCGAAAGACTCAATCCAGTCCTTCGAGCAGTCATTGAGGTCAACCCTGATGCGGTCAAGCTGGCAAGAAAGGCTGATTTAGAGAGAGAGGCCAACGCAACCGTGTCGAGGTCTCTGTTACATGGAATTCCAATTCTGGTGAAGGATAATATTGCCACTAAGGATAAGATGAACACGACGGCGGGGTCGTATGCGCTGCTGGGATCGGTGGTGCCGAGGGATGCAGGGGTGGTGGTGAGGCTTAGGAAAGCTGGTGCTATCATACTGGGAAAGGCTAGCTTGAGCGAGTGGGCTCATGGCAGGTCCCTTAAGGCCCCTAGTGGTTGGTGTGCTCGAACCGGCCAAGCTGTGGTAATGTTGCTATTTTATTTGTTTCTCAACTGGTTCTGGATATGCCAAACAGTGCATACATGTTGGATTAAACTAAAACTAATGCTCTGTAAATTAATAAATTTTTGTTGTTATGGCATTTTGTTATATTATTCAATTGGGTCTTATTTTACTTTTCCAAGTATCATTATTAGTTAATACATTCAACTTTTTCAGGAGTAGATTTTGGGATAATTTTTTAATGGTCCATAATATTTTTGGACTAAAATAAATAAATAAAGAAAAAGTGATATTTATTATTGCATTTGTTTTTATTTCTGACTTATATTCATATGACAAACATTGTTTGTTTGTTTAAGAAGATTTATTTAATTTTAGAAATAATAAAGTCAACCATTCTATGAGTCTTTTCCTTTTTGTGTAATGATCTCGTCACTTCCTTTGGTAGCATCCACTAATTCAAAACTTAATTTGAAAATCATATTTCAAAACATTTTTGAGATGCTGCAAATAACCCACGAATGGGAAGTGTTTTTCTTGTTTGGACCATATTTCAATGGAAACTTGATGAGTCGACATAAAAGGCAAAAAGTTTCGATGAAATATTCTGATGATATATAGCAGTCTCTAAAAAATGTAGAAAACATGTTTGATGCAGAATCCGTATGTGAAGTCACAAGACCCATGTGGATCAAGCACAGGATCAGCAATATCAGTGGCTGCAAATTTGGCAGCAATATCACTGGGTACAGAAACAGATGGGTCCATCCTATGTCCCTCCAGCTCCAACTCTGTGGTTGGTATCAAACCCACAGTAGGCCTCACCAGCCGAGGAGGTGTCATCCCACTGACCCCTAGGCAAGACAGTGTTGGGTATGTCACAATTTACTGCATTAGTTAAAACATGAGATTAAGAGATCCCTAAGCGGTGGCTTTGCTCGCCTATGCCTAAGGTTGGCACTGATTTTATCTAATCAAGAGATCTCTCTATCCATTGTCAATTGGTTTTAAGTTAGATGTCGCTAATAATTTGAACATAGTATCATTGTTAGGTTTTGGATGATCTCTAGTGGATGAAGCCTCCACCAGAGTCCATTTCTTTCGTCCCTCGTCTCCCCTGTCACATGGGTGATCTTCACCCCCGTCTACCTCTTTCATCTCTTATGCAACCTGCCCCAATTAATTTTGAGTTGGATATCTGTACTAATTCTAACAACATTGATTAACTTTTTCATCTCCACATAAAACTTGATCATTTCTTACTATTGCAGGCCAATCTGCAGGACAGTATCAGATGCTGTTTATGTCCTGGATGCCATTGTGGGTTATGATCGCTATGATGCAGTGGCAACAAGAGAAGCTTCGAAGTACATTCCAAATGGTGGATATGTGCAATTTCTCAAGCCTGATGGGCTTAGGGGCAAGAGATTAGGGATATCCAATTATCTCTATTTTGGTTTCCCTAAAAATTCAAATTATCTCAAATTTAAGCAGCCTTTGCAGACATTAAGGTAATGTAAACATTACAGCCACTCTTTATATTTGTTATGTAAACTTTAACCCTGACATTATATTCTGAAATCTTGCGCAACATTTAAGGCAAGGAGGTGCAATTTTGGTTGACCATATTAAAATACCAGACTATGAAACCATCAAAGATTCCATGGCCATTGGTGAGCATATAGCAATGACGGCTGAGCTGAAGTTGTCTCTAAATGCTTATCTTAAAGGGCTAATCACTTCTCCAGTGAGATCATTGGCAGATATAATAGCATTCAACAACAAATTCTCAGATTTGGTAAGTAGCATGTCCTTTGTGTTATGAAAGTGTTGATTGATTAGGTCAATATATGCTACACTATCACTCACAGTATTATATATATATATATATATTATACACTCCAAAACTGTCATGATTTGTTCAACTGCTTTAGACACACATGGTTATGGCCACATCTCTCCGTATATATAGAGTTTCTCTTTGGCATAATTTTACATAATAAAGAGATTGGGTAGGACATGTCACCAATCTTCTTAGGTCGTTCAATTTAGATCTATGGGCCAATCATAGCCCTATTTTGATGATTCAATGGGCTTATTTTCTAAACCTTTGTTTTCAAGTTGTTCACAAAAAAATAATAATAATAATAAATAAATAAATAAAATCAGATTAATTTAATAATTATAATTACATGTTTCATCATAGTTGTCTTGAAAAAGAATAAACAATTTATTTTTAAAATGACATTTATTGTTTGTTTTTAAGGGGAAAGCACCATTAAATCCCTAATTTGGGAATGTTAATCCATTTAGTCCCGACGTTTTTTTGTTGGACTAATAAGTCCTATTTTATGTGTAAAGACATTAGTACCTATTTTTTTACGCATCTGGGTCAGTAATTGAGGGGGTAATTTTGGGTTGGTGTTTATGTGTCATTTACCGAATTGCCCAAAAAACTTACTATAGACCTTTTTAAGATTTAGCTCTTTTTCTAAACATCAGCAACATCTTCAACATCATCAAACATTGTGAGGGCAAGATGAAATCGAGGTGGTGAATTTTTTTTAAAATGAATTTGATGTTTGAAACACCAACAAACATCAAGAAACATTCAGAACTCGATCAAACTCGATCAACATCACAACATCATCAAACTCGATCTACAAATTTGATGTTGGAATCAAACACGATCAAACTCGATCATCAAACATCACAACATCAACCTTTTTAGGAAAAATTATTCATCCAGGAAAAACATTTAGAAACATTCAGAACTCGATCAAACTCGATCAACATCACAACAACATCATCAACATCAACAACATCTTCAACATCACAACAACATCTTCAACATCTTCAACATCTACTTTTTAGGAAAAACATCTTCAACATCAAGAAACATTCAGAACTCGATCAAACTCGATCAACATCACAACAACATCATCAACATCACAACATCATCAAACTCGATCTACAAATCTAATGTTGGAATCAAACTCGATCAAACTCAATCATCAAACATTACAACATCAAACTCAATCATCAACATCACAACATCATCAAACTCGATCTACAAATCTGATGTTGGAATCAAACTCGATCATCAAACATCACAACATCAAACTCGAGTGTTCGATCATTCTGCAGGAGACACAGTGTGCTCTGTGTACGACTTCTCATCGACGGAGGCCTCTCCACCGTCTTTTCGAAGCCTAACGATGTCACCTCCAATAGTTCTGGGTGTGTTTTAGTGTCGAGGAAGAGGAGAAGAGAGAGAGATTAGAGTTGTGATGGAGAGCACATTGAGGAATGGTGAATCGGTGGTTGACATTGAAGATAAATATGGTGTTGGTGGTGGTGTTCGGGACGCGTATAGGGGTAAAAATGAATATGATGTTTAAAATGAATCTGATTTTTGAAATCGAGGTGGAGGAGCTGCCATTTTTGGCCAGATTAGGAGACTTGCAAAATGAAATTAATAGGGGTAAAAATGTAAACTCCGTATATAATATATCAAAAACATATATCATACCAAAAATAAAAGAATTAAATGGTTTAGGAAAAAACACTCAGGACTAACTAGAACAACATTTACCAAAATAGGATTTATGAGTAATTTTTCTTTTATTTTTTCATTAATAATTTACCCATAGATATTTATAAGATAAACTGATTAGACTATCACGGTAAGGTAGGATTGTGATGGACACACAGGCCCACAGTTCATGTGGAGACAAGCCCAACCCAAAGTGATAATACAACTTGATTTATAGTGGTACAATTAACGCTCTGTTTGATTAAGAGATTTGAAGAGTGATTTGAAAAGGGGAAGGAAAAATGTATGTGAAATTAAGTGAAATGTAAATATATTTTATTCATATTTCACATACCTTTTCCATTTCTTTATCCAAATCTCTCGTCAAATTTCCTAAACAAACACAACATAAGAGGTGTTGATCTTATAAAATAGATAGTTGGTGATCTTAATTAGAAGTAGAGGTGGAAAACAAGCGGGCATGGTCAAATCAAAATGTGTTATTTATCCACAGAACTCAATTCAAATCTGCTCATTTATTAAACAAATCGAACCTGGTTGGGTTAAATTCAATAGAGATTAAAGCAATTTTATTTTGAACAAATTTCATGGCTCTGCAGGAAAAAACTGGCGAGTATGGTCAAGATGACTTCTTGGAATCTGAAAAAACAAATGGAATAGGAGAAGTAGAGAAGAAAGCATTGCTGATTTTAACAGTAGCATCCAAATATGGGTTTGAGAGGTTGATGAGAAAATACAAATTGGATGCATTGGTGACACCATTGTCAGAAGGTTCTCGGGTGCTCGCAATTGGAGGATATCCTGGAATAAATGTTCCGGCAGGCTACAATGAAGATGGGACACCTTATGGGATTTGTTTTGGAGGATTGAGAGGTTCTGAGCCTAAACTCATTGAAATTGCTTATGGGTTCGAACAGGCTTCTAAGGTTAGGAAGCCACCTTCGTTTAAACCTTAAAAACTTTTAGTGTCGGTGGAGACCACGTTTGTTATTTTTGTACCTGCAGGTCATTACGTTGTTGTGCCTAATTAACATGAAGTTTGAATTAAATTAAATAATAGATCTGCAACTTTCAATATAAATATTATTATTATTTATATATATATATATATATTTTGTGAATATGTTGGAAAGCCATAACATTGATGGGTTGGTTGGTTTAGTGAAATTTTATTCTTTTCTTTATCCATTTTTTTTTTAATGGAAATTTTGGAACATGGAAAATTTTGTCCTAAAGATAGAATTCTCTTTTGTTTATCAGGTTTTACCACATTACTTGGATTGTAGGAATTCTTACATTTTGTGTTAGAGGAAAAAAATTTCCTAACAAAAAAATAATATATAAATCCATATTTTAAATTTAGTGATGTGTAAGATAGATAATTAGTTAATGATTAAAAAATGGGAGCTTTTCTCATAAATCTATCTTTAATTACTTATGTTTCATTTAACCCATATTCTTTTTTATTATTCCATTAGGTCCTATTTGAGATAAGAAGACCAAAATACCCTTTTCATCTACTTATGTTCTATTTAGTTCATATTATTTTCTTATGTTTTAATAAGTCCTATGGGTGACATAATTACCAAAATACCCCTAATGTATCTACTTATGTTCTATTTAGGGTTGGTTTGGGGTGTTCTAAAAAAGTGCACTTTTTGACTTATTGGTGGGTTTGGGTTGGGTTTGAGTTGGGTTTGATGTGATGTGTTAGAGAGGTGATGTGATTTAAATAAGATGATGTGACTTAAATAAGATAGTGACTTTTTGGCTTTTTGAATTATTTAGAACATGCCAAACCTAGCCTTAGTTCATATTATTTTCTTATGTTTCAATAAGTCCTATAGGTGACATAATTACCAAAATACCCCTAATGTGAATGTTCACACCGTCAATGTGAATGTTCATATCGTCAATGTGTAGGGGCCCGACCCATGTACAATGTGAATATTCACATTGACATATTAACATTCACATTGATAGGAGTGTAAAATTAGCCCGCGGCCCAGGGCGAGCCTAGCCCGGCCCGGCCTGTGACAATGTGAATATTCACATTGACATATTAACATTCACATTAATAAGACTGTAAAATTGGCCCGCGGCCCGGGGTGAGCCCGGCCCGGCCCGACCCGTGACAATGTGAATATTCACATTGACATATTAACATTCACATTGATAGGAGTGTAAAATTAGCCCGCGGCCCGTGGGAGGCCCGAAGCCCGCCCGCTGCCCGGGGCGGACCTGGCCCGGCCCATGACAATGTGAATATTCACATTGACATGTTAACATTCACATTGATAAGAGTGTAAAATTGACTCGCGTCCCATGGGTGGCCCGAAGCCCATGGCGACCCAAGGCGAGCCCGGCCCGTGACAATGTGAATATTCACATTGACATATTAACATTCACATTGATAGAAGTGTAAAATTAGCCCGCGGCCCGTGGGAGGCCCAAAGCCCGCCCGCGGCCCATGGGAGGCCTGAAGCCAGCCCGCTGCTTGGGACGGGCCCGGCCCAGCCCGTAACAATGTGAATATTCACATTGACATATTAATATTTACATTGATAGGAGTGTAAAATTGGCCCGTGGCCCGAAGACGACAGCCTCGGGTCGGGCCGGTGGGCCTGGGCCTAGGCTCAAGCTTAGGCCGGGCTTGGGCGGGCCTGGCCATTTTTTTAAATTCTTTTTAATTTTTTCTACCAAAATTTTATTATTTTCCACAAAAAAAGACATTGTGCCTCAGGTGGGCTGGGTCTCGGACCGAGCCTTAAATAAGCCTTAAACGGGCCGATGGGCCGGGCCGGGTTTCAAAGTGATGGTCTAGGCCCTAGCCTAGGGTCTCAGACATGTTCAGGCCCGGACCCAAATAAGCCTGCCTCGGGCCGTGGGCGGGCTTCGAGTAGCCCACGGGCCGCGAGCCAATTCTACATTCCTATCAATGTGTATGTTTACATGTCAATGTGAATATTCACATTGTCAACGGGCCGAGCCGAGCCTATCCCGGGCCGAGGGCGAGCTTTGGGCAGCGGACAAATTTTACACTCCTATCAATGTTAATGTTAATATGTCAATGTGAATATTCACATTGTTACGGATTGGGCCAAGCCCGCTTCGTGTTGCGGTCGGGCTTCGGGCCGCCCACGGGCTGCGGGCCAATTTTACACTCTTATCAATGTGAATGCTAACATGTTAATGTGAATATTCACATTGTCAACGGGCCGGGCTGGGCCCGCCCCGGGCCGCGGGCGGGCTTTTGGCCGCCCATGGGCCGCGAACCAATTTTATACTCTTATCAATGTGAATGTTAACATGTTAATGTAAATATTCACATTGTTAACAGTCGGCCTGCCCGCTCTGGCCGCCCACGTGGGAGGGTTTCGGGCAGCCACGGGGCGCGGACTAATTTTATACTCTTATCAATATGAATGTTAACATGTCAATGTGAATATTTACATTGTCAACAGGCCGGGCCGGGCCCCCCCCGAGTTGCCCACGGGCCGTGGGCGGGTTTTGGGTAGCCACAGGGCGCGGGCCAATTTTATACTCTTATCAATGTGAATATTAACATGTCAATGTGAATATTCACATTGTCAACGGGCCGGGCCCGCCCACGGGCCATGGGCGGGTTTCGAGCAGCCACAGGGCACAGACTAATTTTACATTCCTATCAATGTGAATGTTAACATGTCAATGTGAATATTCACATTGTTAACGGGCCGGGTCGGGCCCGTCCCGGGCCACGGGCAGGCTTTTGGCCGCCCACAGAACGCTGGCCAATTTTATACTCTTATCAATGTGAATATTAACATGTCAACGTGAATATTCACATTGTCAATGGGCCCGGCCCGCCTCGGGCCGCGGGCGGGCTTTTGGTCGCCTATGGGCCGCGGACCAATTTTTATACTCTTATCAATGTGAATGTTAACATGTCAACGCGAATATTCACATTGTCAACGGCCCGGACCGGGCCGCCCATGGACTGCGGGCGGGTTTCGGGCCGCCACGGGACGCGGGCCAATTTTACACTCCTATTAATGTGAATGTTAACATGTCAATGTGAATATTAACATTGTCAACGGGCCGGGCCCACCCCAGCTCGTTGACGGGTTTCAGGCCGTCCACGGGCCAATTTTACATTCCTACTAGTGTCAATTTTAAAATATGAATGTTCACATCATAAATTGCTAACCGTTCAAAAAATATTTATAAGGATATCAAAATTAAATATAAGGGCATAAGTGTCCAAGAAAATAGTGTAAATTAAGAAAAATGACTTTATGGAATAAAACTATACATACATAGGACTAAATAGGTTAAAAAATTCCTTCATGGACTTCTTGGGCTAAAACACTTCTAAATAGGATTTATCAATAATTTTCCCTTAAAAAAGATATGAGAGAGAAGGAGTTACCTTAAATATTTTAATTGATTGTCCTATTATTGAATTTAAAAATTGAATCTAACTTTTGAATTAGAGTAGCAATGCCCAATATGATAACTAAAGAAGCAACTTGGTAGCCCATTTTAGAACTGATTTCAGTGATTCGAAACGTTTACTTTTTTTGACATGTTGAGTAGAATATTTATGTAAAAAATAAGATGATTAAATATCAGTAGCTATATGTTTGTGAGAAGGTAATTTATATGGATAAATTGGGCCAAGCTAGGTAGCGGGCCGTTATGGGCCGCAGTACTAATGCCCGAGTAACATGGCCGTATAAGTTACTCCGGTCGTGTAGGTGCTTCGGAGTTAGTCCGGTCCCAAGCCCGGAAAATTACTCCGGTCCGAAGAAGAAGCCTTGGAGTTAGACCGGTCGTACAGTCGTGGTGTTTAGACCGATCACATAAGGTCTGATTTCTACTCCGGTTGAGTAGTGTAGTGTAAATGTTTCGGTCTTCAGTAATTGGTTCGGTCGTAGCATGTGGAAACCGAGGTATGCTAAGTCCTGTTAAGGACTTGGTTTTGAATATAGTTCGGCTCAACTCTCTTATGGATAGCTCGGTCTCAGCATTGGTAAACCGAGGTAAGGGGAAGTAATAGCCGAACTAGTAGTTACTCCGGCCATTTTGGAGTCCGGCCATGGTAAAACCATCTCACTTGGTTTAAGCAGTGAGGGGGGTGTTGACAGATAAGCATTATCTTTCAGGAGTATGAATCCTAAGAGGACTCTACATGGAGGAGTAAGAGTCCTACTAGGATTGTGCCACGCGAAACCTATAAAAAGCTCACAAGTACCACCTTTGGAGAGGTAACACAACTTTGTTTTCTGAATACACAGAGTTTTTGTCTATTTGTCAAGCTTACTGACTTAGGCATCGGAGAGGTTTCCGGCACACACCCGCCGGCTAGCTCACATTTGTGTTTTCAGGTGATAAAGCGACGTCGTACGGAGGAGCGCAGACTTGATCAACAGGATTATACGAGAATGTGTATTTCTTTCCCGTATAGTTTGAATTATATTTGTTTTTAAAAAATGGACAACAAATATAATTTGAATAATAATCATCTTTTGTAATACAAATTTGATTCAAACATATAGTTACCGATATATGATCATCTTGATTTTTTGCATTAATATTTTACTCAATGAGTCTTAAAAAGTGAACGATTCAGATCATCAAATCAAGATCTGTGGTAGACTTCACGGCTCCCTCAAATTCTCTCATGTTGAGATATGAACATGAGAGAAGCCTAATCCTATACGTAATTTCATTTTATCACTTTAAGGCCTCATTTGTCAATTATATATTTTAACCAAAAAGTCAAAAAAGTCACTATAAGTTGTCACATCACTTTTTCTACTTTTTTGTATATTTTTTTTATATAAAAAGTCAAAAAATTACTAAAATAGCATGTTCCAAACGAGCCCAAGGCACAAACTAATGGAGCTCACATCAATAACACTACAGGAATTCGCACTTTTGCTGACTAAAAATTTAGTTGACAAAAGTCTATTTTTAGTCGGCAAAAGTTATCCGCGACTAATTTTTTTAGTCACCATTTTGGTCGCCAATTGAGGGTCGCGAAAAGTAATTAGCGACTAAAAAGGTTTTCAGTCGGGAAAAAGTTCTGTTTGCCGACTAAATTTTTAGTCACTAAATATATAATTACTGCGACTAAAAAAAATATCATGGGATATCCTGGAATAAATGTTCCCCAGTGCTCGCAATTGGAGGATATCCTGGAATAAATGTTCCGGCAGGCTACGATGAAGGTGTGGTGGGACACCTTATGGGATTTGTTTTGGAGGATTGAGAGGTTCTGAGCCTAAACTCATTGAAATTGCTTATGGGTTCGAACAGGCTGCTAAGGTTAGGAAACCACTTTCGTTTAAACCTTGAAAACTTAGTGTCGGTGGAGACCACGTTTGTTATTTTTGCACCTTCAGGTCATTATGTTGTTGTGCCTAATTAACATTAAGTTTGAATTAAATTAAATAATAGATCTGCAACTTTCAATAACTATTATTATTTATTTATTTTATTATTATTATTAATTTTCTTTTTTTGTGAATATGTTGGAAAGCCATAACTTTTTTGAATATGTTGTTGGAAAGCCATTACATTGATGGGTTGGTTAGTTTAGTGAAATTTTATTATTATTATTATTATTATTATTTTAAATGAAAATTTTGGAACAGGGAAAATTTTGTCCTAAAGATAGAATTCTCTTTGTTTATTAGGTTTTTCCACATTTTACTCGGATTGTAGGAATTCTTATCTGCACCAAAGAAAATGAGAAATAATGTCGGGTAATTTTTTTATGAAAATATTTGAACATCACTTTATTGAAAAATTGGACAAAAAATGAAAAATGTCCATAGAAAGCAAAGGGAACATGAACAAATTAAATGACTATCAATACCATTTTTATAAATAAAACAACAACATTCGTATGTATATATCCAATAAATATTACAATTCTAACTATTGTTCCAAAATTTGTCAATATTGACATGTGCTTCAATAATGGAAACTAAGTTAAAATAGTCTTTCTAATTCTGAATTCAAAATACTTTGGTTGAACTTTCACTTGGAGGAGGGTAAGTGTGAGGGGAGTGGAAGATACGAGTTTGGAATTATCACATTTTTTTGTCTAAATTTGTAACCGTGCATCCTATCGACGCGCTATTTGCTTTCATAAGTTTGTTTAATCTAGGTTGAGGTGACCATTATGATATGGGGGCTGATTCGAGGTTGTTTCCAATTGTTGCCCCCATAACGGCCCTTGTTTTTGCCTTTTTTTATCACATTTTTTAGTCTATATATCTAACTGTGCATCCTATCAATGCGCTACTTGCTATCACAAGTTTGTTTAATCTAGGTTGAGGTGAACGTTATGATATTGGGACTATTTCGAGGCTGTTTCCAATTGTTGCCCCCAAACGGCTTGTTTTCGCCTTTTTCATCACATTTTTTTGTCTAAATATTTAATTATGCGTCCTATCGACACGCTGCTTGCTTATGATCTCAGGGTTGTTTTGAGTCCTTTTACCAATTTTTGCCCCCAAACAGCCCTTTTTTCCATTTTTTATCACATTTTTTGGTCTAAATATCCAACTGTGCGTTCTATCGATGCGCCGATTGCTCGAACAAGTTTGTTTAATTTACGCCAAGATGACCGTTATGATATGGGAGATGATTCAAGGTTGTTTCCAATTGTTGCCCCCGAACGGCCCGTTTCTTCACATTTTTTATCATATTTTTTGTTCTATATATCTAACTGTGCATCCTATCAATGTGCTATTTGCTATCACAAGTTTGATTAATTTAGGCCGAGGTGACCGTTATGGTATCGGGACTGTTTCGAGGTTGTTTCCAATTGTTGCCCCCAAGCGGCTTGTTTTTGCCTTTTTCATCATATTTTTTTTGTCTAAATATCTAGCCGTGCATCCCATTGACGCGTCGTTTGCTCTTACAAGTTTCTTTAATTTAGGCTGAGATCACCGTTATAATCTCGGGGTTGAACTGCAACAGAGTTTTGGTCGTTACATTATGTAATAGGATTTTGGCCTACCGATACCATCATTCACTGATATATCGACTGATATATAATCGTATCACAAATACCGATATATATCCCAGTACCATTATTTAAAACCATGAGCAACGTCAAGGTCTCCACATTCAAGGTTGGACCAAACCATGTCATGCCACGAAAATCAAATAAAAATAAGATTATATGTATTAGCATTTTCTTTTTCTTTTTCTTTTTTAAATATTGGAGGCATTTTCCAATTTAAAATGTATGAATTGGATTTGACTCAGATATAACTCACATCACATGTTAAGTTAAAATCTAAACTATATATGCATTCAAATTTTAGATGAATTTTGGAATAATTTTTTCAAGGAAAAAATTATTTGAATAATCCTCTGAACTCCACTTTAACTATACTAGATTTATCCTAAATGATGGTATATGCGGTTGAGATTGAATTTATGTAGTGTGTGGTTTATGTATAGAAGAAATTTGCAATACAATAATTCTAAATAATTTTTGGATAGATAAGTTTGAATTTGTAATATTTTTGAAGTTATTTTCCTAAAATTTTGTACAAAGCAATTCACTAGATTTACATCAGAGTAACTTTTTTTTTATGGGCAAATTACACTAATGGTCTTTATAGTTGGAGACTTGTGTCACTTTAATCCCTGACTTCTCAATTGTGACATATTTGACCCTAAATTTTGAATCTTATTCCACATAAGAATAATTGAAGATACCATTACTCAATTTCAAGGGCAAAATTGTCAATTTGATAAAATATAAACAAATTTAACAAAAATAAATGTCAAAAAAAATATTTTTAAATTTTTAAAAATTATTTTTACCCACTAAAGATAGAATTATGTAAATTTGATAAATTTTTTACACATTTATTTATTTATTTATTTTACCAAATTAATTTTTATTGTGTGTTTAGATGATGATTATGTAATGAGTGGTTATTTTTATTTTCATTAAATTAGTTTCTATCTTTTCAAAAGTCAAATATGGCGATAACTTTGATATCATTATTAAACCAATCCATTGAATCAAAAAATTCAAAACTAAAAATATTTCATATACTAAATATATCAATTACACCTGACAACCACCCATTACATGATTATTATCCAAATACATAATAAAAATTAATTTAGTAAAATAAATAAATAAATAAATGCGTAAAAGATTTATCAATTTTACATAATTTTATCTTTGGTGGGTAGAAATAATTTTTTAAAATTCAAAAATATTTCTTTTGACATTTATTTTTGTCAAATTAGTTTATATTTTATCAAATTGACGACTTTGCCCTTGAAATTGAGCAATGGTCTTCAATTGTCCTTATTTGAAACAAAATTCAAAATTTATGATCAAATGTGTTACAATTAAAAAATCAGGGATCAAAGTGACACGAGTCCCAAACTATAAGGACTATTAGTGTAATTTGTCCTTTTTTTTTTATAAATACAATGTGTTTTGAGAAAATTTTATGTAACGCCCTGAATAATCGCACCAATACATATAATAATAACATTATCATGAAATCCCCAAAAGGATCATCTTTTCCATTGAACAAAGAGTTGAGTGATTACAATTCAAATATTACACTCCCACGATGTCCGAGGTCCTAACCTAGTTCATTAAACTAGATAACTCAACAAAACATAAGCCCTAGGGTATACAATTTTACAAAATTACATATAAAAGTTTCATTACAAAATTCCCAAAAATAAATACAGAACAACTAGATGCTCTTGATTTCAATTAATTCTCCAAAAGAAATTAGAGCTAGTGCTTGAACCAGTTCTTCATTGAGGCTGACCTTCCTCAATTCCTAAAAAATAAATTAGGTTGAGCTATATACCCAGTAGGAATACATTTAATCAGGTATCTAATTCCTTGAATAAAATTATGGCATCCATGGAAATAACAACACAATAAAAGTTGTTTCTCAAAGATATGTGTTCCACATCTCACAATAACTTCCACAATCTAATTCAGAGAAATTTAAATCATGTTGTTTAGTTAAATAATTAAACATCCACAACTAAGAAGTCAATTCACATACATTCCATCACACGAATCCAATTGAGAACAACCATTTCTTCTTAAAGACAACCCCCACATTTGCCGGCTACTATACGGCGAGATTGTGTGGACACCCAAAAATGTTTTCCCACATTTGTCCAGAGATAAGCCTAGATAGGACAATTGGGCACCTTTTTAAACTTCCCACGTGGGTACAACACAACACCCCCTTCACACAATGCCAACTCACATGTGGACGCATCCATGCACAATAATTAAATCACATTTCAATTGCACAATTAAACAAAAGCTTCATCATAGATAAGCATAACATAAAACTCAAGGAATAATAGCATTTCATCATTTGTTTAACTACATCAATACCCACACTTTATCTCTCCATTATCCATCAAATCCCATGAGTCAATAGAAAATTCCATTATCTTGAGCATTTTCTAACCAATTGGAAACTTAGGGTTCCCTTAAATTTTGGGGGTTTCCACTCCTTGTCATTAATCTAGTTTTTAACCATATTTACACTTGTAATAGAGAGAAAAATTTAGGGATTTCAACAAAATATTAAGTAAAAGAGTAATTATATGAAAAGTGGGTTTTATTCAACAAAATCTTCAATTAGTTAACTAACTCTTCTCTTGGTTCCCAATCACACACAATACCATGAAATTTCTTCAAGAATGAAGAGATATAAGAGTAAAAGCATCCCTACCTCAACTATCAAGCCAAAAATCCAAGCTCTCTCACGGATCTATCGCAACTCCTCAATCCAACCGGAAGATAGTGCCAATCTTCAAGTGTTCTTCACCCCTAACCAATGAATTTGGGTGGATTTGATGGTAGGGAAGGTATTTGATGATGGAGATCTAGGGTTTCACGGGTGGAGGAAGAGGTGATAAAGATAGAACTAAGGAAAGTGAGAGAGTGATCTCGAATCATCATATTTAAAATTAATAAAAAATTGCTAACGCGTTCCCTGCTCGAGCATGACTTCCCACGCTTGAGCGTACAGACACAATCAAGAAGGCCCTGCTCGAGTGACAACTTCCCCGTTCGAGCAGAGAAAGAAAAGTCTCAAAAGTTTTACAGTGCTATAGTGTAATTATTGGACGCTAACATTTCACGCTTGAGCGTAACATCCCACGCTCGAACGGATACGCCTGAAACGTGACAAACTACTGGGAGCAACAAATCCACGCTCGAGAGGCGGATTCCACGCTCGAGAGGCGGATTCCCCGCTCGAGCGGACCCAAAAACAAAATGTCACATTTTAAATTTAGAGTGATAGACTCTTAAATAAAAATATTACTTTATAAATTTTCTTTTACTTTTTTTATTTTTATTTTATATCATTAATCTTGTTGCCTGGCATTCGTGTTGTACATCCACCATCACTGCCTTTTTACTTAGCCCCGTCTATAAAAAAGTCCGAATAGTCTACCCTCATTTTATCCAACTAAATTACCAGACACACACATAGATTCAGAATGATTAAGCTAGGCACAATCGTAATTCTTTGCTCAATGGCAATTGCTATGCCAGTGTTTTGTTGCATTGCCGAGGATCCCAAAGAATTGGAGCAATGGTTTCACGACCTCACCACAAAAACAGACCAAAAAGTGACCAAACTTCACTTCTACTTCCAAGACTTGAGGGGCATAACCACAACCATAGTGGCTCAATCCAACACCAGCCTCACTTCCCCCACTTTCTTCGGCCTAACCTACATGGTGGACGATCCACTGACAGTCGGTCCTTCACAAGCTTCCAAGGTGGTGGGTCGAGCCCAGGGACTGTACGGTTTGTCCTCGAAAGAGGACATGCGTCTGTTTATGGCCATTGATATAGTTTTCACCGATGGAACCTACAATGGAAGCGCTCTCACTGTTTTGGGCTCCAACCCACTAACTCAGACGAAACGAGAATTGCCGGTGATCGGAGGGACTGGTGTTTTCAGGCTGGCCCGCGGTGTTGCTCTGTTAAACACCTATTTTTTCAATGCTGCCTTGGGTAATGCCACTGTCGAGTACACTGTTATAGTTCAACATTATTAAGCTTTAAGCTGTAGTAGTAATGGTGGAGTCTTCTTATTCTCTGCCTAGTTTGTTTCCTTTCTGTTTTCATGTTATGCTTCTCTGTTTAATTTTTTGTTTTATTTATTTTTTCCCCTCGTCTTGTTAGGCATGTTGTGTGTGGTCGTCGTCAAGCTTTGAGTTTTGATTGTTGTTTGTTGTGACATATGTGTTTGGTTCTGTGAATGAATATGTTATGTAAGAAAAAGTATGACTCCATGCAACTGCACTTAAAAGACAAATCAAATAATTAACCTCTCTTTCGTATAACACATGGTGACTCTCTCTTTCTTTCTTTTTCTTTTTATTTTTATATTTTCTCTTTTTTCATATCATAAGTTTTTTTAAACTAGACACAAAAGCACAAATGACCAACATAGGAAGCTTTTACAGCAATTATAAGTGTGGTTGTCAATGAATGGTGTTCCATCTCATTAGTGTTTCTGTTTCATAGAACGTGACAGAATCTAAAACTGCAATATAACACAAGTGCAAGGCCATGACTGCTTGAATGAGTTCCAAGCAAGGGGAAATAATTTGCATCCTTAGAAAGAGGTGCATATGTTAAAATTTTTTTTTTTTGATACATAAGTTTACTTTCTAAACCTAATAATGTAAATGAGATAATTAGTTGATAATTAGATAATATATTAGTGCCTTAGATATTTTAATAGATTATCATATCATTGGATTTGAAAAGTGAATCTAATTTTTAAGCCTAGATAGCATCAACCTAAAAAATCTTATAATTTTTGTGGTGAAAAGTATGAATGGTAAAAGGAAAAATCTTTGGTGTGCATTGCATACTATATACTACTGAGAGGGGAGATTCGCGCCGGTTAGTACGGCCGAGCAAAGATAACGTCAGGCGTTACTTACTACACCGAGCAAATTGCTCGGTTGGAACGGCCGAGCGTGTTGGCTTGCGCGGTGGAAGATGTCGACCGGTCAGCATCTTGGTGTGGCCGAGCTGTGGGTTGCTCGTGTTGGGTGAAGCTCGCAGCGGTGAATATTAATCGAGCTGAAGGATTACCCGGGCTATACCGAGGATGCGGCGAGGCCGGTATGCCTCGCAACCAGGTGGTCCGGATGAACCGGTCGAGAATAGTTCGGCCGAGGTGGTGAGGCTTTCGCCTGATCCTAAGTCTCAGGTCGGTGACACATAACACGGTTAAGTGCATGTGATGGCAATTTCCCACAAGTGCTAGGCCGGTCGTGGTACCCCGGTTGGGTGTGCCACCTGGGCCAATGGTGTGAGGGAGAGGATATCTGCTCCACGCACGCCTTAATACCGTTGGACAGTTCTGTGTGTACTGGTGGAAGGACAAAACCTTTACACGCGTGAGGTGGTGAGAGGCGCGCACTGCCACCTGTCCAGGGAAGGACAGCAGAGGTAGTGTGCGCACAATCTTGAGGCCGCATGGCCAGCCTAGAAATAGGGAAAAAGACGAACGTCGAAGGTATGGAATTCACTCTCACGAACACTCTCTCCTCATTGTCTTCTTCCTTAGAGAACTGACTTGATCGTTGGAGGGTCTTTCCGGCATACCACCGCCGAGCTACTCACCATTTTTGTGTTGCAGAGATAGACGCCGTCACCAGAAGCTTAACGTTCAAGGCGTACGGAGAGCAAAGGATATTTCGCTCCCGTACAACTACCCTACACAAAATTACATAAGTTTTTACGAATTTACATAAATAGTCTCACAAAAATGAGTAAGTTCAACATAAATTAGCATAATAACATAAATTTTCATGAACTTATGCAAATTTTTATGCATTTTTGTGTAATTACTTATGTAAATTCATGAAAACTTACATAATTTTGTATAAAGTTACATATGGTGTATATTGCACAACGAAGCATTTCTCTGCAAATTTTGGCGGTCCTAACATTTATTGTGCAATTTTATTAGAAATGTGAGTTTTTTTAAACCATGACTTATAAATTAATGTGGTAGGGGATGACTGATTTCTAAACTAATTAATAACTAACATAGAATAATCCACATTATTATATATAAATTCAAGCGTCTCAAGTATTTTTTTTGCCTTTTGTTTTTTCAACAAATACGAAGAAATTATTCAATACTTTTCTAGCGATACTTTATTCTATTTACTGGTTGACACTTATCCCATTATCTTTTAGAACTCTAATACAAAAATGATGCACCATATGATTTAGATCGATAGCTATTAATTTAGATCAACATCTGACTTTACTATAAAAAGATTGAAGGGTTAATTTAGTGCAACATCTAACTTTACTATAAAAAGATTGAAGGGTCTTATTAATGTCAACTCTAGTGTATGTTAAGAAAACCTAAAAGACAATGAACATTTTTAATTGCACTCATTTTTATGATACGCTGCCAAAAAATAAAAAATAAAAAAAATAAAGTTTTAGAAATCAAAATATAGGGACAATTATTTTTAGGAATTAAATATTTTTGTTACGAAAAGTGTCATTATATTTTTAACAACGAAAATTGGACTTAAGCGATAAATTATTATCTTTTTGGGACCAAATTTTGTCTTAAAAAATAAGCTTTTTTGAAACCAAATTATTGTCCCAAAAAATATATTTATTAGTGATATTTTTAAAATTTTATCACTAATTTTTTTTTTTTTACTTTTCAAAATGATCTTTTAACGAATATTCTTCCGACGATGGAAATTGATCATTAAATATCTTTTATAACAAATTTTTTTATTTTTAAAGACTAAACAAAATTTTATATATTGTCGTGATAATATACAATATTTAAAATAACTTAACATGTATTCTAAGAATGTACATTAATAAAATTTAAAGAGTGAATAATTTCTGACAAATAATAGAGAAATTTAAAGAGTGAATAATTTCTGACAAATAATAGGGAAGTTAGAATGAATAAAGGGGATTGGTCAGTCATGTCATGTGGAATAATGACCATGCTCCCCATGCTAGCTGGATCACTCCACAGAAGCATGCGTGGAAGTAATGATATGAAACCCACAAATTTTTTTCCAATTTTTTTTTTTTTTTTTTTTTTTTTCAAAGCAAAAGGTGACAAAGTTTCACTTCTGCTAAATGCAAAAAGGCCTACTGGGCAGCAGTGGGCGGCCCAAGCTAATCTGACAGATGAGGGATTCTGAAAAAATTATTAAGTATGTTTAATTAAAATTTTAATATTTATTATATTTTAATATTCATTTATTAATAAGAATAATATGTGTTGAATTTTAAAATAAAATATTTTTTTGTAGTACATCCTAATCACAGATATATATTCTTCTTCTTTTTCCTTACTACAAAACTCCAAATCACTCCATCAAAACTCACCATTATTATTAACATCATTGTTTCTTATCTTTGCGAATAGAAGAAAATTTAAACCAAATCAAACAATAGATGAGTACAAGGCCAGCATTGGGCATAAGTTGGCGAAGCTGTCACTTTGAGCCCCGAAAAATTGACTAAAAAACGAGTCATTAAATTTTGTTAATTATTATATTAGCCTATAAAAAAATCTCATTAGAATTTAAAGGACCTAAACAAAATTCTGTTATGATTTAAAATTAATAGATGATTGATATGATATATTATTTAAAACTAATAGATTTTTATCATATGAAATCAAAAACTTATTGATGTGGTAAATTATTTGAAATTATTGAAAGATTATTTTTCAAATGTATGAATTATGTATAAAATATGTTTGACTATACTACTTACAATTATTCTTTTCAAATTAAAGTTGATTAAATCTTACTTTTGCTCAATCATGTCAAATGAAAGATTAAAAAAATAATTGTCCATTAAAAATGATTTAGTTTATAAGTTGGATTATGCGAACTAGATTAGTAATCTTACAGTTAAAAATGCCAAAAAAATAAGTGATTTTTGTTACAGGTTGTATACTTTTTATTTGATATTTCAGTTTAGATTATTTTAGTCATTTTTCTTATTGTAAACTTTAACGTATATTTAAGTAATTTTTAATTGATATATATACTGGAAGTAATCTTTTACAAACACAATCAAATACCAAAAAAGAAAAAATTACACACATAATTATTATTTTTTAAAATATGTATAAAAGGTCTCGTGTCCTAAATTTGCCTTGGATCTCCAAAAAGTCAGAGTCGGCCTAGACGAGAATAATAATGCAAAACCGTTTTTTGAAACAACATATCAAAGAAGTGGTAAGTATTTACATAAATATTAAACTACAATTCTTGATTTTTGTGTTTTGTTTTTACGGAAAAACGAATATTTAAAAGTCCAAATCAAACAATATTGTTCAGCATTGTATAAGTTGGAATATGGTGACTTTGTTCTTATTTGAGTGTAATTTGAAAGATAATTTAGAAAAATTATAACGTATACTAAGAGTAACAAAAAAATTTAAATAATTGAACAAAATATATTAAAAAATTAAAAGTAGATAATAATTTTTTAAGTACAAATAGAATCCCTAGCTTCTAAGTAATCAATTTTTCTCAACTTATTCAAATTATTTCTACTTAAAAAATTACAAACAAAAATTATACCAAATAATCTGACACAAATTTTTAAATTAAAATAAGTTATAATCACCCTTATAATCTACGCCAAACACCTCCGTTAAGTGCTCAGCCTGAACTCTCCTCCAAAACCATGGACTATGCGAACGGCCTTTATGGATCGGCCATGCTGAAGAAAATGGGATTTTATGTGGGCCCATCTTCACAAATAGGGAGTACAATCCAATTCACAACCCAACATTTAACTTTGTTTGGAAATTTAATTATTTTATGAGATGAAAAAATATTTCATTTAGGATAATTTGTGAATTTTTTTTTATAGTTAAATAGATAATTGTAATAATAATAATAATTAATTAATGTATAAAAAATATGATATTTTATTTTATTAACTATTTTAATATTTTTTATCTTTATTAACTATTTTATCCAAAAAAACTTGTTGCCAATGAGGCCTGAATGAGTACCATGAGATGACTATCGTTAGTTTGGTATGATGTTTTCTGACTGCCACGTGGAGATGTTAAGTTGAAGATCTATATGAAAAATGACATATAAGTTAACTTCTTAAACCTAATCATATATAGATGAGATGATTAGTGGATAATTAAAAAAGATATACGTGAGGAGTTTGCGTAAAATATTTTAATACATTATCACGCCACTAATTTTTAAAAAATGAGTGTAAATTTTAATCTTAAATAACACTACTATTCTTCAATATAAGTTCAAAAAGGAGGTTAATTTTCAATTCACAAGTCTCTTTTCAGTTTATTTATTTTTTTAATATAAATTCTTATAAAAATTTAAAATTCAAATACAATCTTTTTTTTTTTTTTTATTTAGCCAAAGATAAGATAATTAGCAACCAACGTAAATTTACTCGCTATTGACTATTGCCGACTAGGCTTTGGCGACCAACAGGACGACGAATAACTTTAGTCGCCATTGACTTTCAGCGACTAAAAATTTGATCGCTAAAAGTGTAATTTCTTGTAGTGAATTAACGTATATTTGTGAGAATTTACATGATTTTGTGAGGTAATCATGTATATTTATGAGAATTTACACAAGTATATAAGATATACACCTTATACACCCAAGCACTTCTCTTTCGTCTAATTCCAATGAACCAATGGAGACGTTACTCTGAAGTAGGGGTGTAAATTTGGCACGGCCCAACCTAGCCCATGTTCGGCTTCACGGGCTCCCGCCAAAATTCGGGCCAATTCGGACCGATCCACGAGCCAAAAAAATAGGCCTAAAGCCAAGGCTATTCGGGTCTTGGGCGGGCTAGTAGGCCATGCCTCGAGCTTGACTCTTCTTTTTTTTTTGTTTTTTTAAAATTTTTTCACCAAAATTTTATTATTTTTCACTAAAAAAGACACTGGGCCTCGAGTGGGCTGAGTTTCAGACCGGGCCTTGAGTAGGCCTTAAGCGGGCCGATGGACTGGACCAGGCGGGCCGGGCCAGACTTCAAAATGAAAACCCAGACCCACGGGCTCTGGTTGGGCTCAGGCCCGGGTACAAACGGGTTGGACCGACCCCGGGCCACGGACGGATTTTGGTTCGTCCACAGGCTGCAGGCCATTTTTACACTCCTACCTTAAAGTACCTATTTCTTCAATATTATTGCTGATAATGCTAATAGTTTAGGTCAATTTTCAATTCACAAGTCTCTTCTCAATTTTCTTTCTCTCTTACAAATTTTTATAAAAATTCAAGAGTAAATTATAAATATATCTCGTGATATTTATTTGGGAATTTTTTTTAAGGTCCCTGCTATTAAGATTTTATAACGTAAAGAACACTCAATATTTTCATAATGTATAAGGTCCCTCAACATTGATCTAAAGAAAATTCGATCTAGAGAATTTCACTGGACACATCACAGAGAAAATTCTAAATTTCTCTAGATAGTGCTCTGCTTCTTGATATTAGTCCTTCGAGGGTAGTGATATTTGTCGACGGAGGAATCTTCATCGAAAGAACATTTAAACTAGAGAAAATTGAACAACACAGAGAAAATTAAGCCCAGGAGAAAAAAATTACCCAGAGAAAATTAAAATTTCTCTGAGTTTAAACCAGAGAAATTCAGAAAAAAATGAAAAACACAAAGAAAATTATATAGGGCAGAGAAAATTGAAATTTCATTGGATTTAAACTCTTTTAATATATATTGCAAACAAGTCAGAATCCTTCAAACCCCAAACATCTGTAATCTTATAATAAGCTTAAAATTTACTCAAAACCAAACCATTGTACATCATGGTTGATGAGCATTGAAAACAAGAAATATACACAAACAAACTATAGATTTCCAAACCAGAGAATTTCTCTGATCCAAACCAGAGAAATTCAATCAAAAATTCAATCCACACCAGAGAATTTCTCTGGTTTAAACCGGAAAAATTTGGTGGGGATAAGAAGAGAGTGATTGAAGAGAAATAATCAAACACTTGGCGAGCATAAACATGGATTGAACATTTCAATCCAGAGAAAATTGAACAACCAGTTAAAAATTCCAGAGAAAATTTCAATCTAAAGAAAATTGAACAACCAGAGAAAATTTCAATCCAGAGAAAATTGAACAACCAGAGAAAATTGAACAACCAGAGAAAATTGAATTACTCAAACACCAAAAATAGAGACAAATAGATACCAATACCATAAGCTTCAGAACCAAATAACTTGTTAGGCTAAGTCCTCAGTGACATTTGAAATTTTCAATATTCGGATTTGAAGAAGACACATTCTTGACTTCAATCTCTGGATCCACTCTTCTCTCTCTTCTCCTTCGACGTCTCTCCTCCCAGAACCCTAACCTCATCAAAACCACTAGACCTCTCTTTCTCTATCATCTTCTCTTCACACCCAAACCCTTCTCTTCTATCTTTTCTCTTCTCTCTCCCAAACCCCTTTGACTTCGAACCCACCTCTCTCTCAGCTTGTATGAGCTTCGTCTTCGACCAAATCGATGCCATCGAGAGAGAACGCTCTAAAAAAGACGACGCTCTTCAACAAATACGCGCTTGCGCGCGAGTCCAAGAAGAAAAAAATCCACGAACATAGCAACCACAATCTAGGATTTTGTGTCACTAAATTGAGGCCTATTGAGCCTAGCTCGACGGAGATGGAGGTGAAGGAGGAGAAGGGCGGGGGGTTATTGAGTAGGGAGGTGGAGTTGGTGCATCCATGGCCTGAGTGGATTGAATTGGTGGAGAGGTTGGTGCAACAGAACTATTTTGATCATAGGAGGAATGATGAGGTGAAGATAGTAGAGGATTTGGGGTTTCAAATGACGGATGTTGCGGAGGAAGGGATAGATTTCACGAAGGTGTGGGTTTAGGGACTTTAGATATCAAAAAATAATATTCTGGATTTCTTCCATTACTAAAAATGTAAGAGGGACCTTAGACTAATTTTTCCTATTTATTTAAGATACAAATTATCTTTCGTGATTTTAAAAATTACATCTCGTCCCTTTAAATTTATACTCGGATAGCAAACAGCTATTTTAATTAATAAATTATCAAGTCAATTAACAATTTTAATAATGTCATAAATATTTTTTAATTAATAATTCAAATAATTTTTAAAATTATAGAAAATAATCTGTATTTTAAGCAAAACTAAAAAAATATATTTATATTTTATTCAAAATTCAAAATATAAACACAATTTTCTTAATCGCCTTATAGCAGGATGGCACATTGCCAAAGTCATTTGAGTTTCTTTAATGAAGCCCCATCCACTTGTTCAATATAATTTATGTAACCAACAAAAATTATAGTCAGGACTCAGGATTGCTTTCAAGTAGAGTTCATGTTTCCATCAACAATAGGGGGTTAGTTTAGTAGATAAGACCTTTGAATTCTTCGCTTAAGACTTGAGTTCAAGTCTCCATAGTCTCTTGTTGGGATTAAACATACTCTTTAGCGTCTAGAGCACGCGGGGGCCTAAGCTTCGGCCCCGACGACGGCATAGGTTTAGGTCCTAAGAGACAATACTTCTTGGTGGGTATGTTGGAATAGCCTATTTGCATATCTATTTAATGAATCCAAAAAAAAAAAAAAAAAAAAAGTTCATTTTCCTATCACCCCACCATATAATAATAATAAGAAGAAGAAGAAAGAAACAAAAAATGTATTTTTATTTTCTTTTTTGGATAAATTACAAATACACCTTTTGAATTTACTTAAAATATAAATTGTCCTTGTAGTTTTAAAAATTACAAATATCTCATTATCAAAATTTTTTATTTAATAGAATTAACAGAAAAAATAAAATTCCTAACTACTCCTCTATATAACAATAACATTATCTGAATTGTTAATTAAAATATATTTTTGATATCATTAAAAATTGTTAATTGACTTAATAATTTTTTAATAAAAAGGGTAACTTTTTATGTGATTAGAAATTTAAAGGAACGAGATATAATTTCTAAAACCACATATAGTAATTTTATATTTCGAACAAATCTTAGAGAGTGTATTTATAATTTATCCTTATTTTTGGGGGTTAAGAAATTAGCTTAGCCGTCTGTTGACTAAATGCAAAAGCATGTGACATTTAGATTGAGTTTGAATCTTAAATTTGTGTGAAGAAAAATAAAATGAAAGAAATTTGTGAAAAAATTAACTTTTTATTTAATTTACAAATTATTTTTTAAATTTTATTTTTTTATACATCTTAACATAAATTTAAAATTCAAACACGATCTTATAAATAACCTTTTCCTTATATAACATTAGAAAATGACTGAGGCTCCCAGTGGGGTGACCCCCACCACCCTCATTATTTTTTCATTGGTTGAAATTTTATTTATTATTATTATTATTATTTTTGTTGTCTTGGTATCATAGAGCCCCACGTGGAGGTGGGGGTGCTTGGGGTCACCCCCACTGGGGGTCCCTAGCAAATATTTGTGCATATAGATTTACTGGAAGTATTGAAACTAAAATCTTTAATATGATGAAGTACTCTGGGGGTGTTTGAAAAGTTGGTTTTTTAGTAGGTAATTTTAATTTTTGACTATTTTAATAGGTTAACATAGTTGTGTTAATTGAGAAGAACGTTAGATTTTTTTATAATTAAATGTGATATTTGTGAGAAAAAAATGAAATGATTATAAATTTAATATGACATTTTTCCTTATCAATTCTTTTAATTATATTTTAGTCCAAAATTCAAAAAAATTATTGCCAAACACCTCCTTAACATGCAAGTCCAGATCGTCTTCTTGGAGGATCTCTACTTGGTTCCCTACTTGGTGGACCATTGGGCCCACTTTTAGGTCCAATTTCGATGATCTGAACTATTCATATTTTAAGATTTGTAAAGTATATTATACCTATAAAAAATCAAGTCGATTGGATATTGGAGCCCACATGTTCGGATCATTGAAATAAAAACCGTTTTATTAAAAAATAAAACTATTTATTAATTTTTTTAATAAACAATTTTTAGCTCGATGTTCTGAACATGTGATTTTTAATATTCGATCAATTTAATTTTTTACAAATATAATATACTCGACAAATCCTAAAATATGAATAATTCAAATTATCAAAATTAAGTCCAAAAGTGAACCCAATAACTCCCCAAAAATGTATCGGCCCACACGTTTGCTATCTATCATTTACTAAAAAAATTAAATTTATAATAATAAATTCATAAAATTCAAAAATAATTTAAACATAATTTCTTTTAAATTATAAAATAATAAAAAAATCAACTAGACAAATTTCATACAAGGGCTTGGTAATAGTAGTTAGACTCATGAAAAATTTACTAACCTCCTGCTCCTAGCATACTGTATCTAAAAAAAGAAAAAGAAAAATGGATCGAATTCTCCATGGCTCGAGTGTCCCGAATCCAAAACGACATTATTTTGGTTTTTTTTTTTTTTTTTCTCTTTTATATCTGAAACAGAAACAGAAACAGAAATAGAGAGAGAGAGAGAGAGAGAGAGAGAGAGAGAGAGAGAGAGAGAAGGGGGAGAAGAGAAAAGGAGAGAAGAGGGAAGGGAGACCATCACCGGCACCCACTATCCTCAGTGTGTATACATAGATCTGTGTATACAACTCTCTCTATGTATCTATCTATCTCTCTCTCTCTGTGTATCTCTTTCTTTCATTCTTTGTATCTCTCTCTTTCTCTATGAAGTCTCTGTGTGATGATGATGATGTGTTGGTTGTTGATGATCTCCTCTTCTTTTCTTTTTCTTCTTTCTTCTTTTTTTGTGAGTTATGGAAAGGATGAAGAAAAGGAAAAAAAAAATGAAAAATGAAAAATCCCAAAACGATGTCGTTTTGGAATTCGGGCTACTCGAGTCACAAAAAATTCAAGCTATGTAGCAGGATTGGAAAAAAAATTGAAAACTTAAAAAAATCTACAATCTTTTGACATGTGATCCTATAAATTTCCCCTTCACTTCTTGCTTCAAAACGCACCCCATCAATTATAAATTGAGAGAGAGAGAGAGAGAGAGAGAGAGAGAGAGAGAGAAGAAATGGCTAGAGTAGATCTTGTTATTGTGATGCTCATCTCTCTGGTGCTAAGAATGGCATTGGTTCAAAGCCAAGATGGGCCTAACTGGGCCACCAGAGTTGACAATCAAAATGAGGTTGTCACCACCCTCCAATTCTATTTCCACGACACCTTGAGTGGGAAGAACCCAAGCGTAGTTAGGGGAATCAGGATCTTCTCCTTGCATTTCCTACTTACAGGGCTATTGGGCCCACTTTTAGGTCCAATTTTGATGATCCGAACCGTTCATATTTTAAGATTTGTTTAGTATATCATACCTGTAAAAAATTAAGTTAATCGGATATTAGAAAGCATGTGTTCGGAAAACTCATGCTTTCTGATATCCGATCAACTTGATTTTTTACAGGTATGATATACTGAACAAATCTTAAAATATGAACGGTTCGGATCATCAAAATTGGGCCTAAAAGTGGGCCCAATGGCCCTGCAAGTAGGAAATGGAAGGAGGGGATCTTGATTCTAGTTAGGGTGGCTCAAGCTGTCACCACCAACAATTCATTGACCCTTTTCGATCTTGTGGCTATGGCCGACGACCCATTAACGGAGGGGCCGGACCCCTCGTCGAAGCTTGTGGGCCGAGCCTAGGGACTGTATGGCTTGGCCAGCCAGACCGAGCTTGCTTTCATCTTGGCCATGAACTTTGGCTTCCTAGATGGGATATACAATAGCAGCTCTATCAGCCTAGATGGCCTAGACTCTGCCTTGGTCCTAGTACGTGAAATCGCCATAGTTGGAGGTACTGGGGTTTTCCGGTTTGCACGTGGATATGCCATTGCAAAAACGTACTCGGTTAATTTTACAACCGGTGATGCCATTGTTGGGTACAATGTTACTGTTGTTACTCCAAAATTTTAACAATGTTGTTACAATTGCATCCAAATTTTACATTTATAAATGTGCAAATAAGGGGGAGAAATGAGTCTCATCCTATCTTTATTCTGAATACAGTAATTTTTGTAATCCAAAAAATGTGATAAGAAATGTAATGTATAATATTACTCTTTTGAATAATGTGATTCCATTATTTAAGGTTAAAAAAAAAAAAAAAAAAAATACAATCCAAGTGAGCCAGAATAATTTTTTCCCTCCCGAACACCGCCTTCGCTCTGTTTGTGTTGTTCTTTTCTCTTTCAGTTCATCACAACCAACACTGTAAACACCACTGACTTCCATTCACACAAACTCAAAACAAGATTCTCCATTGGATAAATACCGCCATGGAATTAAAAATATATATTTAAAATCGCTTTAAAACACCACCAGTCGCAACCAACTACAGAAACCTAACAAAATGAAAGTGAAATTCCAATAGAAAAGTAACGAAAAACACAACAAACTAAAATCAAACCGGGGAGACTCGTTAATTGAGGAGTGTGTTGTGCGAATTTTTAAAACTGAAAATTTGATTCAATCTAATCTCATCCAGAAATAAAATCAAATATGAAAATTTGGATTTATCAAAAAGTGCTTCAACGCATTTGGCGTTGCCGCCGTTAGAGAAGTTGTTGAATTTGTGTGGGAAGCCAACAAAAAGACAAGAAGCAAGGAAAAATCATGTTATATTTCACTTAATTTCACATTCTTTTTCCCTTTTTATTTCCAAATCTCTCTCTAAATTTTCTAACCAAACACAATGTAAGGCACCAGAAATCCAAACCAAAAAGCAGAGCAATCACTAGCTTTGCCGATCCACTTGTTCAATATAATTTATGTGAACCAGCAAAAATTAGGCTTTCTAAATTTTTTAAATATGAAGCAGAAGATATTATTTGATCTTCTCTTCTTTTTCAATTACTCATGATCCGATTGAATGTACAAGCAACAATAATAGCAAGGGATAAATTTTGGTAAATACTTGATTTGATACAAGTTTGATAAATGGATTGCATCTTATTTTTATCAAAATTTTCATTAAATTTAAATTAAATGAATGATTAGAGACGCAAGTAATGGAAAAAAAAATGTTAATTACATCATTGGTTGTTGAAGAAGACATTATGTGATTTCTAATATTTTAATTGTCATTTTGATTCTTAAAATGTTTAAATAGAGTGTTTTGACTTGAAATGAAAATTTATAAAAAGGTCATTTCATTCTGTTTGGAATTACTAAGAAATTCTGTTTGTATAACATTACTCTTCAAACTAAAGGTTCTATTTTTTTTTTCTTTAAAATGCAGTTCAAATGCATTTTTATTAGGAGATTTTTTTTAAGGTCCCCGGTATTAAGATTTTGTAGCATAAAGGACACTTAATATTTTCATAATGTCTAAGGTCCTTCAACATTGATCTAGAGAAAATTCGATCTAGAGAATTTCTCTGGACAAATTACAGAGAAAATTCTAAATTTCTATGGACACATCACAGAGAAAATTCTAAATTTCTCTGGTCACATCACAGGGAAAATTTTATACATCATCGACACCAAATTTCTCTGGACACATCACAGCTCTGGACACATTACAGAGAAAATTTTACACATCACCCACACCAAATTTCTCTGGACACATCACAGATAAATTTTACACTTCTCTAACACCAAATTTTTCTGGGTTCAAACTAGAAAAAATTAAAATTTCTTTGAGTTCAAACTAGAGAATTTTTTTTCCTTTTCCTTTTTTTATTTCAACTTTTGTTTATTAACAATACTATTGTTGTTGACCATTACTCCATATCTAGTTTATGCAACCATTTATGTATAAACTAATATTTCTACAAAACCCTTTACAATGACATTAGAATTAGACATTCAAAAAATACGAGGACTAACCAACATTCCAATCCTTAGTGAGCATTTTGTATTATATGATTTTCTTACCTGGCTAGATCTGGATAAACTTGGCTGCCTTGATCTCGCACATCTCTAAACATCGAAAGAAATAAGTTGAACCCTTCAGATGAAGCCGCCCAAGATCTACAGTAGCAAGTTACTAAACGAATTCATGGTCCTAGCTTTGTTCACAAATTTTTCTAGCTTTGTTTACATAGAATTGAAATTTTCTGGCTCTATTCACGGAGAATTCCTTTGACTTTGTTCACAAATTTCTCTGTGTTTGTGCACAATTTTAAACCAGAGAAAATTGTTTTAACTAAAGCAGAGAAATTTTAGCACAATGATTTTAAACCAGAGAAATTGTTTTAACCAAACTGGAGAAATTTTAATCAAACTAGAGAAATTGTGTTTGTTTACAATTTTAAACTAGAGAAAATTGAGTATAACAAAAATTCGAACACCTTCTTCGTTGAATAACAAAAATTCTTTCATTGGCATTTCATCAAGCACCTTCTTTGCTGAAAACTGTGTTGACCTTGACATTTTCACCAAACTTACATACCAGCAAAGAGTTTTCTTTAAATTCACATCTGTGTTGAACATTTTCTTCCAAGGGTTTTTCTTTCTTTTTTTTCCTTACCAAAAAGCATTGTTATCAACAATGGATCACATGACAAAAAGTGGAGTTAAATTCCCATAAAAAAACCAATCAAAAACAGGGTCCTATTACTTCCCTTAAACCCTACCAAAGAAGAAATCTATTTTTGAAGTAAGTTGTTCATAATGTCCATTTCACATATAATATGTATCAGGAAACACAATAGTATTACCATTCATATAATTACCCAATAATCACAATTCAAACTATTTAAGCTTCTTTATATCGATCAAATTTCTTGAATGGCTAAAAGCGTTTGTTGGATTGCTTTGCTTGGATACATCATAAACATACACACGTAAATATATATATATATATATAGAGAGAGAGAGATAGGATAGATGTCGCCTTTAGTGCCGAAGGCCATGAAGAGCGCCATTGAGTTCTCCTGGTACTCTCGCTCTTCATCTTCATAACTCCCATTCCCTTCAACAATTTCGTCTGTGATATATGCATGTGGGAGTTGAGGGATCTTAGACATTATAAAACAATATTGTGGATCTCTTCTATTACTAAACATAAGAGAGGGATCTTAGATTAATTTTTCCTTTTTATTAATATGACATTGTTACTTTAGGCAATTTTTTTTCTTTAAATTGCAACACCAAAGACTACAATTAACGCATACATTAACCTAGTAGCACCCTTAAACAAATAATTTGATAATACAATATTCATATTGTTGGTGCAAGTCTTCCACCACCTCCACCTACAAATAATAATAATAATAGGAAGCATTAAAGAGAATGAAAGAAAACAGATAATTATGATTTTTTTTTTTACTCTCAAGAAATTGGCATCAAAGCCAGTTGACTAAATGTAAAGACAAGTGAAGACGTGAAACTAATTGGGTTGCGTTTAGATCTGAGATTTAGAAAGAAGATGAAAAGGAAAAGGATTTCAAAAAAACAAAAAAATCACGTTTTGTTTCATTCACAAATTACTTTTCAATTTTTCATTTCTTCCTAAATCCCTAATACTGTATTTGGTTGAGGGATTTGAAGAGAAATTTAAAAAGGGAAATGGAAAAGGTAGTGAAATGTAAATAAAATATACCTACATTTCACTTAGTTTCATACACATTTTTCTTTTCTTTTTTCAAATCTCTCTCAAAATCTCTCAACCAAATACAATATAAACAAATCTAAGATCAAAACAACCTTATAGTGAAGACATTTGACTTTCTTGATGAAGTCCCGTCCACTTTTTTTTTTTTTTTTTTTTTTTTAACAAAGAAATCTTTATTAATGGCAACATATAAAGTATGGAAAAGTACATCAATAAAGAGGAGTTTGGAATTAAAACGAAGCTCCAAGTGCCAGTTGGTGAGAAACCAACCCAAAAAAAAATAAGAGAAGAAAGGGGAGGAAACACTGCATTAGGCTTTGACAACACTTACTTAAAACGAAGTCCCATCCACTTGCTTGAAATAATTTATTCAAACCAAAAAAAATCAGGCTTTGACAATCGAATTAATTTTGAATAAATCTGAGGCTGGTAGTGACACTGAAATTTTCAATATGAAGCTGTTAGCAAGTGGGAATATATTATGTGGCTTCTCTTCTATTTCATTTTCTTATGATTAACTAGTTTGTTTGTTTTTTCCTCAAGAAATTGGCATCAAAAGCCAGTTGACTAAATGTAAGGACATATAAAAATATATAAATAGAGGCTCTTCAATTTGCCTTCATTTGTCACACAAACGTCATGGGGAAGCTGGTGTGTGCAATTGTGGTCCTTTTTTCAATGGTCATGGCCACGGCGGCGGTTCATGGCATAGCCGAAGATCCAAAAGCGGTTGAAAAGTGGTTCGAGAAGCTAACCCATTTAAAACAAAAGCTAACAAAGTTTGACTACTACTACCCATTTAATAAGGGTTTTGATTTGTGGCACTAAAAAGTTAGGCACTAATGTCCCTAATTTCCATATAAGACAAAAAAAAAAAAAAAAAAAAACAACAACAAAACAGTTATCCAAAATGAAAATTAGGGGCATTAGTGCCCAACTTTTTAGTGCCACAAATCATTTTTGATTTAATAATTATGTTATTAGCTCCGTTTGATAGAGTTGTAGGAAAGTGATTATAATTTATACCTTAACAGCTTATAATTTATAACTGTGAACATAAGCTGATTTTTGACTTATAAATTAAGCTTCTCCTCCCCCACTCAAAGAATAAGTTGATTTTTGACTTACAAAAAATTATAAACTGTATTGTTAAGCTGAACTAAACACATCAAAATAACTTAAATTAAGTTAAAAATTGAAATAAACTGAAAATAAGCCCTTCCAAACAGGGCTATTGTGATAAAATGTGTGTGTGTATGTTTTATTTTATTTTATTTTTTGAGTTTTTGTTTGTGTTACTTACATATAATTTTTCTGAAAAAATTTGATGATAAGTCCACTTTTATGAATGTATGATACTAGGTTCAATGGTTAATTTGTTTTTGATTATACCAACATGGTTAATGAAATACATTAGCGAGAACAACAAATTAATTTTAAAGGAATTTGCAACAAAAGTTACCAAGTGCCAAAAAAATTACTGAAAAAGTCAATGAGAAATTGGTTGGGGACAGAAAAGTCACCGGCAACTGGCGACCAATGACAAACAAATGGGTACGTGGACAAATAAACAGATACATAGAAGTAATATTATTTTGTAAATTGTTGTCTTTTGGTATGAAATTGTTTTGTTCTCAAAATATATTTATTGATGACATTCTTAAAATTTTATCACTAAAGTTTCTTTTTTTTGGGCTTTTCAATTTTTTTTTAGTGACAACTATTGTGATAATGATAATAGAAATTGATCTCTTAATATTTTTTTGTAACAAAATTTTCATTCTTAAAAATAAAATTGAAAAACTTGGATAAATTATGTAAATGGTTTATATAGTTTACACGATGTGTTAATTTGGTTCATATTATTTTGATTTACCCGATTTTGTCCTTTAATTTAATAGATTGTGTCATATTGGTCTAATAAATAACGGTAATTAAGTTTGGTGGATGGAAGTCGTCACGTGCTCAAACGATGTGTTAATTTGGTCCTTATAATTTACACGATGTGTCAATTTGGTCCATATTATTTTAATTTGCTCAATTTTGACAGAGATCAAATTGACACATCGTGTAAACTAAAGGATCAAATTGACACATCGTTTGAGTTTCCGTCCACCAAACTTAACGGCTGTTATTTATTGACTAATATGACACAATTTGTTAAATTAAGGGATCAAATCGAGCAAATAAAAATAGCAGCGACTAAATTGACACATTGTGTAAACTATAGGAATTATTAACATAATTTACCTAAAACAAACTTTTAATTCCTAAAACACGTATATATTGTTGTAGATCCTATAAAATATGTAAATCACTCTTTGCTTGTCGAATACTAGTGTATGTCTGAAAGTACGGTGTGAATAAAAATAAGTAAACAAAAAGAAAAAAATAAAAAAAAATAAACAAATAGAGAAAAAAATAAAAATGGGAAAAAATAAAAAATAAAAAATAAAAAGAAACGAGAGAAGAAAGCGGGATCATGAGATCATGGAAGGATGGGTGAGAAAAAAAAAAATAAGAGAGAGAAGCGAGAAAGTAAAAAAATGTACATGTCGAATATTTTTAAAAAAATACATCATAGCCATTGTTTTATGGTTTGAACAGATCTAAACCATCTAAATATCTTAATAGGACAAAAATATATTAAAATTTTAAAAACCCTCCTACGATAATTAATTTTGCATAGATCCAGGGCACGTAATGACGCTACATTTTTTAATATGAAGCACAAAGCATGTGGGAAGATATTATATGCCCTTCTCTTCTTTTTCAAATACTCTATGATTGAATTTCCTTTGATGTAATAGCTACTCTTTGTTTCTGAATTTCCTCCGAAAAAAAGAAAAAAAAAAAAAAACTCTATGATTAACTAGTTGGGAATGGTTGTGTATGAGCTGTGCTGCTTCCATGTACAAGCAACAATAATAGCAAGGTATAGCTTTTTCAAAAAAAAAACTCAATGTCATTATGGCACCAAAACAAACAAGATATGTAAATATAGTTATTAAAATATAATTTTTGTCATTAACTTATTCAAAAGTTTAAGTGGTTATATATTATTTTATAAGTTAAATTTCTCTCATCTTATGAGATCTCAACAAGAGAACTTGAGGAGTTTATAGAACCCACTACATGTTTCATTATAATTTAAACTATTTATTTTGTAAATCTCTTAATGTATAATATCCATGAAAAAATTTAAATCAATCCGATAATCATAACTTTATCATTTTATAGCATTTGTCTAAAAAAATATGGACGGTCCATTTCAAAAATATATTTGCCATTTATTTTTTTGAAAACAAATGCAATAAAATGAAAAAATTACGATTATTGAATCGAATTAATTTTTTTTTATAGATATTATATATTGAGGGTCTTATAAAATGAACGATTTGGATCATTAAAATGAGCCTCATGTTGGACCCTATAGGCTGCTCAAGTTGTCTCATGTTAAAGTCTTAACATGATAAAAATCAACTATTATTTTATTATTTATATTATATCCTTGCCACGTTCTTTACATGTGACAAAACTTTGCCAACCAGTGAATTAAATATGTGTAATTATTTTAGTTATCAATAGATGGTGAGATTTAAATGCATAATTTATTGTCTACTCTTTACATGTGACAAAACTTTGCCAACCAGTGAATTAAATGTGTAATTATTTTAGTTATCAATAGATGGTGAGATTTAAATGCATAATTTATGTCTACTCTGATATTATGTTAAATTAATAATTACAAAATGTTAATTTAAACATTATTAAATTCACCAGTCTGGTTAACATGTGCCCTTAGTCTTAAGGGTACATGATAAAGAAGTTTAAAAGTATTATATATTCTTTATTAGACCCACTTTAATACATAAGATACAAACAGACAAAACATGTTAATGTTAATAAAACCCTAAACTCATTTCCTTACCAATTAAGTTTTTATATAAATTAATAATCAACAATTCAACAATAATTACTACCACTTGCATTACCAATGCTACAATAATTATACCCACTCCAAAGAGTGTACAGCATTACCTGTTTTTTTTTGCCTTCTCTTTGTTAAAAATGTCATCCTTAGCTGTTATATGTACACTTTATACATAAATTAACTAAGGTTTATAACTTCATAGATTAGTACCAACACGCAAATTCAATATTTGAGGAACGGAGCTCTTCTTGAAAAAGGATTGAGAGTTTTAATGGGTGAACTTTAGAGGAGCTTGAATGAGTGGAGCTTATTCCGTGATGTGATGTTTTGTGTTAATTTGTCTTTTTTTTTTTTTTTTTGAAAAATGTTTTGAAATTTTAATTTTTGAGCTTTAAAGGTAACTCTAATGAATTGACAGTAGACTCCATCCACAGTGATGTGATGTTTTGGTCTTGATTTATTTTTATTTTATTTTTTTTATTCATTGTCATATCATTAGTACTCTATTAGAACACCAAAATTAGTGGTCTGAATTATTGTTTTCTTTTCTTTTTTTTTTTCGTTATCACATCACTAGAGCTCAAATTAGAACTCTATATAATTTCCCGGTCTTCTTTCTCTGTCGGTCTTTCGTTTTGATCCTCTCCTTTTCTTTTTTTTAATATTGGGCTATCCACCGGTTTAGAACTTTATGTTTATAAGAGTGAAAAAAAAATAAAGATACGTTCTCAAAACAATGATACAGTGTCAAATACTAGTCATCTCCTATTGATATCTTTTGTTGTACTACATATACTGTTTTTATATTAATAAACATTTCTCTAGTGAATATATAAAAATAAAAAAAAAGAGTAAATCCTAAGTCCAGCATTTAATACAAAGACCCCAAACAAAACGGTTTTTATTAGTGGGCAGAAAGTAATTGTTTGTTAACGTTATTTTAAAAATTGAAATCTAAAAAAAAAAAAAAAGAGAAAAAAGAAATGTTTATTTAATCATATTTACTAAAGAGTATTGATCTATATATAAAATATATATATATATATATAGAAAAAGTAATTTAATCTCAAGTGAACCTTAATTTAATTTTGTAATAAAAAATGTGAGAATAATAAAATTTAAGTAATACTATGGTGTAGTTGGTTAAATATTTCTTTTGAGAAAACGTCTAGATTTTTGTTTGATATTTTTTCTTGAGTAAACCGTTAAAATATAAAACTAGATTTCATCTTTTTTAAACTTTTGCACAATATTTTTTAAAAATTTATTTTATTTTTTCGAGTGACATATAAAAATGTAAATGTCTTAATATTAAGCAGAAATTATTAAGGGGTTCGCTGGTAACCTCATATTAACGATTTCTTAGAGTACCTGAAAGCTCAAGTGGGTTCGTAACTGTGACTTTACTGTTTCTTAATAATTATTGAAAAAATTACAAAAAAATAAAAAATTATAAAGTCATAAAAAAATTTATCATTTCAATTATTAAAATTGGTAAACTTTACCACTAATTTGAAATTTATTTTAAAAACATACACTGAATTACGATTTTTCCATAATTATTTTACACATTAATTGCTCGACGCCACCAACTCATATCATTTCAACTATACATCTATATATATATATATAAATAATGTTCATCTTCGTTATCATTTGTCACACAATAGAGAGATGGGGAAGCAACTTTGCGCAATTCTGATTCTTTGTTCAATGGTGATATCCATAACCGCGGTTCACGGCATAGCCGAAGATCCAATATCGGTCGAAAAGTGGTTCGACAACCTAACCAATTCAAAACAAAAGGTAACAAAGCTTGAATTCTACTTCCAGGACATGCGAGGTGGGAAGAACCCAACTTCCATTCAGGTGGCTCGAGGCAACCACCAATACCTCACCCACTCTCTTCGGGGAATCAACATGGTCGATAATCCATTGACAGTAGGGCCTGAGCTCAGTTCCAAGCAGTTGGGCCGAGCTCAGGGAATCTACGGTGCATCTTCAATGGAGGAAATGAGTCTTCTTACATTGGTGAACTTGGCCTTCACGGATGGAAAGTACAATGGAAGCACTCTGGCTCTTCTCGGCCGCAACCCAATACTTGAGGAGTACCGTGAGATGTCCATCGTCGGTGGTTCGGGTTTGTTTCGACTTGCACGAGGAATTGCCACTGCCAAGACTTATTCCATCAATGCTACCTCAGGTTATGGTGTTGTACACTACCATGTTATAGCTATTCATTATTAATAAGGTTGTCTTTGAAGGGTTTCGTTTTTTTTATTTTGAAATGTGCTTCTTGCAAATAATTTTACTGTTTTTTTCAGAGAGAGAGAGAGACAGGGATGCTCCCACACATGTGGGTCTCTCAACCGTTATGTGTCTTCTATATGTTATGTTTCCTTGGAAATTCATTCTGGTCTAGTCTTTGTGTGGATATAAAACAAAAAAATAAATCAAATCAAATCAAATTAAGAGATTGTTTGGGATGTTCTAAATAAGTGTGTTTTTTGATTTTTTGAACTAAAAAATTGAGGAAAAAAAAATGATTGTTTGAGATAACTTTTTGACTTTTTATGAAAAAATGTATATTAAAAAATTGAATAAATTAGTGTATAGGAGAATATTAAGATGAAATAGGATGGTAGGATTAATTAAGGGACAGCGTGTGCGTGGAGTATGGGGGGAGATGGTTCCCTACTTTTCGAGCAGTGAATTGTAGGTGCTGTTTGGCCCGTGGGGGCTTACCACGGGTCCCGCTTTTGCCAATCAAAACCGCTCAATGTATAGAACTCGCTGAGTGCTATATGTTTGTCAAAAATCACGCTGATCGATATCGATAGCTATCTGATCGGATTAGTTTTTTTTCAACCGCTAACTATACCACTATCAATTTTATAAATTTTAATCGATTTGATCATATAGTTATTGATATCCCATCAACTTAATTGTTTAAAAATATATAGTACTTATTTGAGTTCTACATATTGACGGCTCAGATTATTAAACGGGCGTGATGGACCCCACGGCAAAGGCGGACCCGTAAATTTGGGATAAGGCACTACAAGAAATTGTATTTTGCAACGCAACAAAATATGTTGCTAAAAGGAAAATTCGCTGGCAAAGAGTTTTGTCGACACACAAAGCCACGCTACAAACCCGTGAGGCAAAAGTGAGTTGGCAAAAGTTTTGCCGCATTTAAATTATGAATGCGTTGGTAAAGTATTGCCTTTAGCTTACGAACATAGTCGCCGCTTAAAAGCCTCCATCCATCGCCGGTAATTTACCTTATGCTGGTAAAAGTCATTCAAATATGATGATTGTGTGGCACTTTTGCAACACAAATTTGCATGGGCAAAAATATACTTTTAGCAACAACATATGCATCGGGAAAAGTAAACTTTTGGCGACACATTTACGTAGGTAAATGTTGCCATCTGCCGACGGTTTGTTTGTCGCTAAAGCTTTACTTTTGGCAACGACAAACTGGCACTGGCAAAAAATACACTTCTACCAACACAATATGAGTGGGGAAAAGTAACTTTAGCAACACATTTACATCTAAATGTTGCCATTTGCCAACGATTTGTCTGTCGATAAAACTTTAGTTTTGGCAACGACAAATTGACATTGGCAAAAAATACACTTTTAGCAACACAATATGAGTGGGCAAAAATAAACTTTTAGCTACACATTTACCGACAAGTTATTTGTCGAGAAAGCTTCACTTTTTAACAACGACAAATGTGCAAATAAAGAAAAATAATTGAAACTCATTTATAATTTTTAAAAGATTTACAGATTTACAAGGCATCCTCGTGCACCACTATAACAAACTAATAACATGGATATGAAATCACACAAAATACCCCTCCATACCCTCTCCATACCCTTCCAAAAAAACACCATTAGCTGTCTCAACTTACACCTAATGACAACCCCGTTAATGAAAACCTGATCTATTACAGATTGGACAAAAAGTCTTGCACCCTTCCAAACATGAACAACACCAAAGAAACATCCAACAACAACACAAAGAAGACTCTCATAGTAATAAACAAAGATCACAAAGAAGATCACCACAAAGATCTCAAAGAACAACAAAGAATATCACAAAGAATACCAGAAAATAGCAGATCAAGAAACCGATTCAACAGATCATCGCCATCAGAAACCATTTCAACTCGGAACCCAAACAAAATCATATAACCAAATCGAATTGACGCAGTAGCTTACCTCATTTACTAATGAACAAAACAAATCAAACAAAACCAAAGAATAAAACAACTCAACCAAATCAAATCAGACAAACAGATCACATCAATCAAAAGTCGCATCAGAGGCAAGAGCACACGAATAGAGCCAATCAGCACCAGATTTTAATTTTGCTGCAATTTAAAAAAGAAAAGTAGACATTAACAATAACATCATCTAATATGATATTAGAACACCTAACATAAATAAAGAAAGAAAAAGGGCCATTCCCTGTACAATCCCTCGTTAAATTGTTAAACACCTATCCAATAGTTTTGTTAGATTACTCTCTCTTCCTAGGAAACTGGCATCTGAATTGATAACCAAAGAAATCTTTACGAAGTGAAACAATCATAATATCTGATTAAAAGAAAAAAGGTTGTTCCCACTGCGCAAGTCTCTCGCTTACCCCACTTCTTTTATAAGATACAGGTAGCTGTACCTCAACTTCTATTTATTTATTCTTTTTTTTTTTTGTGCATTTGAAGAGGCCGACCATGATTTAAACCCGTACATAATGTCAGTCAAGGGTGAGGACAAGACTTGCCATCACACCATATCGAATACATAGAAAAATAAGGTACTAATTGGCAAGTAACTTGAGCACCAAACAAAGTGAAAAATTAAATATGTACTGTCAAAACATATAGGAGAATAGAAGAAGTTATAGCAACAATAATTTATGATATACTGGAAGAACTCCCCAATAAAACAATAGGATGCATCCAAGAGAGCAAACAAATAGACAACAAGAAAAGCTTCCAATCATTTTGTGAAAAGTGCATAGGAATGCACTAATTAATCCATGTTAGAAGTATGCAAAAGCTAATTAACAAGCTAAGAACCCCAACAATAAATTAAAAACAAAATATAGTATATTTAAGATATCAAAAAACCTCAATGTCTTCACAACTTGCATCCGGCATATCATGCTTTCAATAGCATGAGCATCTAAGCCGATGACCGCTGAGCTCATATGCACGCTGTCGCAACTCGCTGAGTGGATGTCGATAATTCTTCAATCAAAGATTGACACCGCAACAAGGAAAGAAATTAAGAATGTATAGTCAACACATAAAAGCGAATTGAATTCTAATGATGTTGACGTAAAAGCATATACTTTCTTGTCTATGATGCCTACATCTATTTTGGTGATGATATACACATACAAAACCAAAATAATAATAATTAATATAGCAAGCAAAGGCATATAGAAAAGGTGAAGCAAAGAATGGAAGAATGACACTAGCAGGGAAACCTGAGAACATAAATGAATCAAATAAATCAGGCTCAAATTGCATCGCAAGTATCAACTCCAAAGAGCGAATGCATACTCTAGAGACACATCATTTAGGTTCAACATAATTTAAGGATATGGTATAGACCTAGAAGGATGGGGTTGAGGCAGAGTCGTAGAGAAAGAGGAAACTTTGGCTTATCATTTATAGCGATCCCATTTAACAGCAAGTACCACTATGAAATACTCAAATGCACCTAAGTACAAAACTGATTTAGATGGCTAAGGTATGAGACGGTGCCGAAAATGCCAAAAGACTCTACCTCGTAGCACATCGGCTTTTCTCCTACCGCTATCTCAAAGGCGATATTTTCATAAGTGTCAGAATCAAGATATGCCTTGAAGGAAGAAAAAATTCAGTACAAGTTCAAACTAGAAAAGAAATGAGTGCCGGGCAATAAAATCATCAATTGTATTACCTGTCAAAAAACAAAAAAAATTCAAATGTATCAAATCTCAAAGAAACACTCCTTTCAATAAATTATAATCAATTATATGCATGTGCATATTGAAGAGATTCAAAGTTGGTAGTTTTTCCTTTTTCGCCTAGATTACTCAAGGCTCTCAATCAAACCGAGTCATCGAATACAAAATTTGATACTCCATACCATAGGAAGAGACAATCACTCAAGTGCAAGGCTCATGCCCAAGATGTTTTTCCATTTTTGAGTCATAATTTCAACTTGCAAAATGAATTACTATCGTAAAAAGCAATAATGAGTCACGATACTTAATCGTTCTTGATTTCTTTCTTCATCGGAGTCTTTGGAGATGACTGGTCATGCAAGAGTTCCGTCATAAATATATCATATTTACTCGCTTCCAATTTTGTATTGCTTATCAATCCAATTTGTTCAATATTTTCTTCCCATTGGTGAGGCGAGTCATAGCTTGCCGGAGAATCTAGGCTAGAAGTTTTGATGAAAGAATTTGCATGTCATTTATTACAAAAAGAAATTAAATCAAGTAACAAAGTGCTTTTATTTTTCCGAGGTACACCCTAGAAACATGCAGAAAGGACAAATTTTTCATATATAAAGCAAAGAGATGACCTCAACTCTAAACACTTATTTGTGTTCTAGTATCACCAATGATATGGAAAAGTGCTCATACAACAAAGAAGAATGTGGTAATGTAAGAAATTTATATATATTTTCAAGACACTATAACCTTTATGCACAAAATACATAAGGTTTCATTAGTGTTTCTAATCTTCTCTTTTCATTTTTATTTTGTCTTTTGATTATTTGTTTTTTGTTTTTGTTTTTGTTTTTGTCTTTTTTAGCATTGGTTGCTGAACATAGCATCCTCCCACTTAAACAGAAGTCAGGATTTAGTGAAGTGCAATCACCTGTAAGTTTTTTAATCTCAAACTACCAATTTTACTTAATCTTTTGCAAGTGTAATTTACATGTCCTCATTCCATCTCAAACTTTCTAGGCAACTAACACTAAAGTGTCTTTGAAGGAGTCAAAGTTAAAACCAAGAGAGACCTCCACTTCCTGAATTTTACCCCAGATTCTATCATACCCACACTTTAGCCAAAAACAACAGATGCTTGACCTTCTCTCGACAATGTTTTTGTGAGTCCCGCATTGAACCAAAAAATAAATAATAATAATAATAAGTATGCAATGGAGCCCAACGTGAAAATTAAGGAGTATAAATTGGTCATAATTGCTATCAAATCCAAGTAAAAATAGGAATTTTTCAAAATTGAGTTAGGTTTTTACAGCTGAGGCAGGTTTTGAAAAATAAATTTCATCGAGTAGTGCAAATAGCTTATGTAATTCTTCAGTTAAATCAATTGAACGTGAATGTTTTAATCCAAGTAGATGAAATCATATATATCAATGTCGATTAACCAATCTAACTATGTAGAATAAGATACTTAAAAAAATATATGTAGAATAACATAGAGCGATCACAAAAGAGACAAGGTTTTCATACGGAAAATCCAAACTCAGTAAAAAACCATGAACCTAGGGCATCCACTAGTATCCAAAGTTCAAGTACAACTTAAAACATTAGATGCCAAGATCCTACCTACTGTGACACTAAGAGCAATTCCATGGAAAATCTTTTGCACATTCACTATTTGCATCCACCACATGAACCTCATCATGCTCCAAACGGTGATCAATGCACCTACTCCAAATCTATTTTCAATATGAGCTATACCAAACAAACCTATTCCAAAACTCACACTCATAATAGATCTAGCAAGTCCTCTTAGGACTATAAAAGATAGAAACCTAAGTAACTAAAGAATATAAATCACCAAGATATGTGTTCAAACAAGCCTACTCATTTTGAATGGTGAACAACTCGTCAAGAACAATATGCAACGATATTATTCTCAAAACACCTTCTATGTTCAAACAGACAATACACTGGTATTGTTACCACACACACACCACACAAAACCAAAAAAAACGAAAAAACCTCAAAGGGTGGGCATTCTTCGACTTCAAAGATGGATTGCAGATCACATGTCTTCAGCGAGAATAATATTGGCCTCTTCAACTTCCTCCTTATGATAGGCTCGCGAGCACCCCAACCTTTTCTTTTGCACCATAAGGTCACTTCCATGTTGCAAACCAGCTGAGCTTGATTCTTTGACAATTACATCAACGGACTATCCGATTGCCATGGAAAAATAAAAGACATCATTTAGTTTATCAAGAATTATTTTCTCAAATGCATTCTTCAACATAACTTATACAACAGTGAAGTATTTACCTATGCTTGATAAATGTAAGGCAATTTCTATTCATCAGAATACTCACCTAAAAATTTTCAAAATATAAGTAAAAAGATTCAAGGCAAACCACAACAATAATTTTTGACATCTCATTTATCCAAAGTTTGGAGGGTGGGTGATTGACAAAGGGTATATTTATATCATGTAATTATAATTCACATCTCGCATGGGGGTGACAGTCATAAGAGTTTCCAGCTTCACCCTTTATCGCTTAGATAAAACCTAACAGTGATGATTTCAATCAATAAAGAGAAGTCGATTTGCGGTGATCTCTTCATTAAATATGTGCCCAACAACCCTCCCAAGCATCCTATGTAAACGGGGAAAAGCATGAGTAAAGGGAGTCACTAGCATTTTTTTGGGGTGCAAGAGGGACGTGGTGAAGTAGTGCACTTGTGTTTCTCGTCATTATTTCTCCTAAGTAGCCTTTTTTTCCCACTCATTTGTGTATTTCATCGCAGTCTCATGACCTCGTTATTGACCATCAATCTGACATGCTCAAATTTCACTTCATCGATTCTATATTATAAGGGATTACAACAAAATGTTAAAGAGTGTCGCCTAACTCAAGCAAAGCTAGATACTTCTTCAATAATATTATGCAATAAGTGTTATGCTTACTAAATCAAGTAACTAGTATGAGCTACCTTAACTTTTATTGTGCAAAATATATAGTTCCCAGAAGCAAAAATTGCAAGAAGAGGAAATGACCTTATAGTAATGACTTGAGTCCAACACATTACATTACTTTTTGTTGGCCAACTAGAACATGATAAAGTTTGTTACAAAGAAAATACTCCAACATGGAAAACATAGAGGGATTAGAAATCGGTAGACCACTTCACTATGTAAGAGAGAAGGTTGAGAAAGATAGTTAAGTTCGAGATATGGTAGTTTGTAGGTCATTATACAGGTGTTGAGCATGTTAGTGAGTGAGGTTTGTCACTGGTGTTTGTAATGAGTTAGTTAGGGAACGATCGAGGTGGAATCAAGGTGCATAAATAGAGAGGTCGTGTTTGTATCAATTGAGCAAGAATGGAATAAATTAATCAACATCAACTTTAATTAAACATGTTGTTCTTTATTCTAAAGAGCCGCTCTCAAGAACCACCACTTGAAGCCTCTCATGGACCGTCATTAGCTTATCCTACCACAATATAAGCAAGAATGTTACATGAGGCCATCCCTAAAATATTTGTTTCCAAAATTTCTTACACAAATGAACCACCCTTTTACTCGACCAAAGCCAGCATTAACAAATGCATTAACAAATGTAGCTACCAAGAATGTGCTGCTCAATCATCTTTTGCTTGTAGGAGTGCTCTCCTTCATAATTGGCAAAGTAATTACTACCGGCCATTGAAGAATGTGTTAAGTTGAGTGTAGTTACCCATTGTATATCCGACAGATGGCCAAGAAACACTAAACAGAAGTGCCTTCAATGAAACCATGAAAGTCATTGTGGAAGTCATGAACAGCGCATAAGTGGCCAAGAAACACAAAACAAGAACTATCTTCAATGAAAAACAACGCAACTATTTTGGAGAAAAGAAAGACAAGAAGATGAGAGCACACACATTACTCATATTAAAGGAACTCATACTATCAAATGTAAGTGATGTATAACCTTTTATGTCCATTTGAAACGCAGTTATACGATCTTCATTTCCAGCAACATGCACCATTAAAATCACTAATCTAATTATTTATCATGCCTTCGGATTCTGCATTATGGCATACTTCTACTTGTGTAGCTCCTCGAGATTTTTTCACATGTAACAAGAAAATTAAATTGAAAACCAACTGAACACATTGTAATGGTAAATATAAAAGAAATTCCAAAAGGCAATACCTTAAAATCCATATCCCCAAATGCATCTTCAGATCCAGTTATGTCATAAAGAATAAGTGGGGTTCCATCCTCCCCAAATTCCTTAGTGTCCAAAACCAAACCCATTGCTATATCAATAAAAGAGCGCTTCACTAGGACACTAGCATCTTGCAAGGCTAAGCATCCACCACAAACAGAGGCCATAATCGACACACAATACTACTTGATGTTAAGATGTAAAAAAATCAAAACTAAATGACTTGATAGAAGTTATTAAGAAAATAATATTGTGATCCTCAAAGATAACAATGATCATAAACCTTACCCAATTAGAAGTAAGCACCCTTACCCAATTAGAAGTAAGCACAATCCAAAAACAAACCATAACATGCCCTATAACAATACCTACAACTTCAAATCAATATACAACAAATATAACAAGAGCTCATTAAGCAAGCACACAATGTATAACAATAAGCGAGTTTTATCTTTAAAAAAAAAAAAAAAATCAAATCACATGCTAATGAACAAATCAAATAAAATGCAAATCTATAGAAGGGAAAAAAAAAGCATGAGAAAAAAGAAGAAGAACCCGAGGTGAAGGAATCAACAACAAATACCGTGAAGGAAGAGTTGAAGAGAAAAGAGGTGCTTGCCTCAATGTGGTCGATTTCGCCAGAAACCAATGAACTAGTGGATCCATACCCAACATGTGTGAGAATGAGGAAACATATTAATAATTAAATTTATAAAGTTTTTCATGCATATGTAATAATTTTTTGAAAATCCCAATTGCTAGTAATTTCTCCTAAAAAATTTAACAAAAATTATGAGTATGTACATTTCCTGCAAGTACAACAATAATACAATCCCGCATAATAAAACCTAGAAAATATTTAGAATTTTACATAAATGATTTAGATTTACTAAGGTATGAGCCTACAACACCAAGTTTAAAATTCCTGCTAACACATTTCTTTAACTTGAAGTACTCAGAAAGACTTGAGCTCAGATTCCAAATCCAACAAGTTCTTTAGATGAGCTTTAGTCAATATTGTTGATCGTTGCTACAATGTTTAGATTAAAAACTAAGACCACAATCATTTAAATCCTTTTAAAGGCAAAAAAGTAATGATATAATCAAAAGGAACAAAATAACGGTGTTTCCATGAACCAAAGATTCTATTAGTAAACTAAAAAGAAAATAAAAGGAGAGATCAAAAAAGAAAGAAGAATCTGAGGCCTTGAAAGGACAATCACAATGCACAATTGGGTCATCGATTCATCACACAATTCAAGCCCAAATTCATTTTGATTTGGGGAGACATAAACTCCCCATTAGGCTTTTTTTTCCAGATGATAGTGTTCCCCTGCTTACAACAATCAAATTTATAACACAACGCTTCTAGCCAACGCTCGAGATCCGCCATTTACATTCCCTTATCTTGTTTAGGGCTAACAGATAGGGGGCCAGAAATGACTATGTACCCTCCTAGGCGAAGTAACCTATCAACTTCACAAAATATGTTGCATCCGCAAAGAAGTATGACATTGCTTATAATAAGAACCAAGCAATAAATGAAGTGTACAATGTGAGAGGCACACGAAGTTATAGAGATCTTACTATGTTGTAAAAGGGATCAAATATCGAGAGAAAGCGCCAAGTCAAACGAGGAAGCAGTGAAATGGAAGTTGGGGAAAGTACCAAGCATGGCAACAATGCCGTATTCCTCATTCTAATGCAAATTGTATTTAGAAGTCAGTAGAATCTTTTGGACAAAGGAGAGGGTTAAAATGTCTTCAACCAAAAGGTATTCACCAAAAACTAGCAACTTGTAAGGGCATTGAATTAAATGGCTAAAAAAGGATCAAGAATCAATTAGAGCTCAATCTAAACAAAAGATCACAAGCTTCTACCCCACATCCTCATATCAAGGGCTGTCCTTAGAACTCCACCAAATTATGGAAATATACTGCTTAAGCTTTCGGGAACATTGTGCCACCACCAGAAAATGAAGTATGGGCCTTCCTTTTAATCCATCGTTGATGGCCTTTCTTGTTAGCTAACATATTGTGTGGCATGTTGCATATGCCATATCGGTGAAGCTACGCAAAAGGTAATAGTAATACTTCAAGATTCCAATTAATTCAAGGCACCCGCAAACCGTAAAAAGTACATTAAATTGCAAAATTATTCAACCTCAAAGCACAAA